>CM065813.1:141639857-142073000 GCA_033398695.1 Orobanche coerulescens | reverse complement strand
TAAGTGTAGCATTATTAGCGCACGCTAATATTCATGTATAGCGCACGCTATCATGCAGGTATAGCACACGCTACGGGCATAGGTTAGCGTACGCTAGTGCAGAACAGCTCAGAGGGAATCTACGTGTGGACCCGACCACTTTCGGCGCATGTGCCGACGAGTCAACGGATGTTGTAATGTAGTACTAACGCACGCTAAAACCTATGGACTAACTCACGCTAACTACAGATCGGACAAAAAGGAATCTTATCCTCATCAGTGCTTTCGGCATGTGGGGACACGGGGTAGGTGCTGACTGTAGCAAGTCAACTACGATTAGTGCACTCTAAGGTCCAAGAAATTGCGTGCAATAGACAGTGTAATTTACGTACGTTAGTGCATGGGCGTTACGTACGTAAGCTGATGTGCGAAGCAAGGCAGTAGCCTCTGGACTGCGATAGCGCACGCTACTAAGGAAAAAGTAGCGCACGCTAATGACAGTCAGTATATATATGATTGCAGATGTGAATTATGTTCATTCGGCCATTCCTTCCTTTATTTTGAGAGAGAGAGTTTTTAGAGGGGAGTTTGATGTTCCAAACACTGAGAGATGATGATCTTTAACAAGACTAAGCTGAGGAACATGGATTAAAATCTTGTTCTTGAAGTTATTGATGATTCTTGGAATGAAGTTGATTGTTCTCCTTCATGGTTCGTCTATACAAGGTAATCACTCTTCACCTTTGGGTTTCGTTTTGGATTGAAGATTGATGTTCTTGAGTTAATGATTATCATATAAACAAGTTGATAAGCATGATTAGGAGATGGATTATCGGATTATGATGATGTTATTATTGATATATGGATATTGATGTGATTCGTATGGTTTGAATCGTGTTGTTCGTCTTCTTGAGATAAGTTGGTTAATTCTTCTCCTCCGTTTCGGATGTTGATGTTATTGTTGATAATTACTCCCTATAATGATAGATTATGGAAGTATTGTTACGTTCTTAATGTTTCATGATGTTGATATTGAGGAAGATGATATATGGATATAGGACTTGGATAATAAGTTGAATGATTGTTTATATGTTAAAAGATATCGGATTTTGTTGTTTTGATAGCTATGAACATGGTTTAGAATCACTTAATATTCTTGATAATCGCCATATGTTGATCGGAATCTGAAAAACATGCATCTGTACAGCATTAGCGCATGCTAAGCTTACTGGCTAGTGAGCGCTAACGGGAGCAACTTAGCGCACGCAACGTTAAGTGATTAACGTGCGCTAAGCAGGGAGACAGTTCAGATTTTCGTGTTGTGGTTGCAAATTCGTGCTGGTTTGAGTTGGATTGATCAGACTAGTGTTTAATCGAGATATTGTCGAGCCGTTGGGTTTGTGAATTGGTGTTATCGATTGTTGATTGTTATCGAACTTGTTGTTTATCGATTATTGTAATAGGTTGAGATTATTGATCGGTGATTAGAACCATGCGTTGCGGTCGTGTACGAGAATGTTCGAAGATTTCATTGATCAGGGCCGAGGGACTTGTAGGTGATGGCAATAGAATTGGTAACGGTTTCTGTAACACCCCAAACTAGGCGGATATTACAGTGCCGTGGATCCCCGACTGGGACCCACCAGGCGAATGAAAATGATAAATTAAATAATATAATTGTGTACCGAACCACATTATATTACCAAATACTCCGATGAGGAGTTTATGTACAACACACCAGGACAATACCGAATACTAGTATATTTTATATGAAGATAAAATACACAACACTGAATGAAATGGAGTATCCAAATGAAAGTCTGCAGCGGAAAATAAATGACAACAACATGAATGACTGAAAAGATCGGCCCCCCCTACTACTATCACTGGGACTCCTCGCCGTCAATGTTCTATTCCCGTGCTTTTGCCTTGCCATGACCTGAAAACAAAATCCCAGTAGGGTCGATTCTGAAGAACAACAATCCTCAAGGGTTGAAAATACACAATCATGATATATCTTTAGTTATGAAAATATCCTTAGTTATGAGTTACGCTGAAGAGGAGTATCATAGTACGCCCGTAATGTTCTGTGCAAGTGTACAAGACGAATGACCGGACACACCCGTCCTTGTACCTAATTAGTCTCACGGAGGTAATCGTTACCGTGTGCACAGTCCAATGTATCGATCCCAATACATGACCATCGCGTGCTCGACTAAAAATTCCACACATCCGCACCAGGCCACGCAATATGAACCCAAAAGGTCATGTGAATGAAAATGACCATAATGAATATCAATGAATAATAATCTGACAAAGTCAATAATGACTCACCGAGATGAAAGTAATAATGAAGTGATTGATAGTTTCAATGAAATGATTGGAACCGCCGTTCCTCGTGAATGAAGTTATTATTCGAAAATTACAAGTCTCAATACGATTAATACAATGATGAATGAGTTATGATTATGAATGAACAACAATAAAAGGAATTAATATCCTTTTAACCGAGTAAGAATTAACTTACACAACACCGATGAAGAATGTCCTTCCACGAACAACGTCCTAAACGAGATATCGGTCGCTCGAACAACCTTGAATAACACAATATCGAACAATCCGTTCAACATACGAATCAAGCACGATGATAACCAACTCAAAACGCCGATACGACTAAACTAAGTTCATTGGGGCATTATATCAAATATATTGTGACCAATCTCCGATTGTTTACAATCAATCCTCAATTATACCAACATTAAATCCCCAAGAAGTGTTTCAAACCAACAAAACATCTTCAATACGATCAATAATCCAAGATGAATATCCAAAATCGTGATTACAACAACAATTAATCGAAAACCCCCAAATCCAACTCAATATTCAAAGTGTTCTTGAATAGTCCTTTAATAATCCAATGAATAATCATACATATCCACAATCATATGTACATCACTTCATACAACATGATTTTAACGTCTAAAACATCATATCTTAATACAAAATCGAAATCCAAGATGTTGAGGAATATTACCTTAGAAGATCCAAACACTTCGATCTGATGAAAACGTATTAAATCAACTATCCAAGCTTCCCAACGAATCAAGATGATGAAATCCGAACACACAAGTGATTTATGATGACAAAATATCTCCCTCAAGCTCTCTCTCTCGGAACAAAGTGAAGGGAATGAGAGAAATGAGGAAAAGTCCCGTTAAAAACATATATAAACTGCCGGAAGTTACGACCGTAACTCGGCCTTTTTGCGGCCGTAACATCCCAGGTCAATGGCCTTACGGCCGTAACTAGCCAACTCGTACGGCCGTAACTCGGCTTCGTCCAAACACCTGCCGACAGCCTTACGGCCGTATCCGAACCTGACTTACGGGCGTAACTTGCCCTCGTCTAAAACACCTGCCGACATCCTTACGGCCGTATCCGATCCTGACTTACGGGCGTAACTCGCCCTCGTCTAAAACACCTGCCGACATCCTTACGGCCGTACCCGCACACCTTACGGGCGTAACTCGGACGATACGGCCGTATCCGACCATTCTTACGGGCGTAAGCCCCCTTCGTCGAAAATGACCAGGTACCATGCCTGTAACGTACGGCCGTATCCGGCCAAGCCTTACGGCCGTATCTCCCTCGCCTTACGGCCGTATGCCGCAACCCTTACGGCCGTAACTCGCCTTCAGCCAAAAACGCCTGGGCACCCTGCCCGACACGTACGGCCGTATCCGGCCAAGCCTTACGGCCGTACTGCCTAACTTATGGCCGTATGCCAAAATCCTTACGGCCGTAAGTCCCGCTCGTCCAAAATGGCCTGAAAATAATGAACGTCTATTACGGCCGTTCCCGACACTCCTTACGGCCGTAACTCGTTGCTGGATAAGATGAAAATCCGACAACTCCAATTTCTCGCTACGATTGATGAATGATTCGACATACCATACGTATGTGAAAGTGAACAAATCCAACACATGCCAAAAATGATACTTCCAGCACAAGACTACCAATCACGATGATAATGATAAACGGTTATAACATGCCAAATGAACGCAAATGAATGAATCATGAATGATGAGTGATTATTAATGAGTGAAAATTACTGAGTGATAATTACTGACTGATAATTACTGAATGATAATGAATGAATTACAACCGGGTATTACATATTCCCCCACTTAAAAGGAGTTTCATCCCCGAAACTATGGGTCAAACAACTCAGGATAACTCTCCTGCATACTATCCTCGGTTTCCCAAGTAGCCTCTTCGACTCCGTGTCTAGAACACTGAATCTTGACCAAAGGAATCGTCTTGTTCCTCAACTGTTTGATTCGCCGCTCTAAAACTCGTATAGGACGCTCCTCATACGAATGATCATCCGCGATGTCGATTTCGTCGAACTGAAGTATGTGAAACACATTATGAATTTGGATCAACGCCAGAGGTAAAGCCAATCGATAAGCTAACTCGCCTACTCGATCCAGAATCCCAAACGTCCAATGAATCTCGGACTTAACTTTCCCCGTTTTCCGAAACAGAACATACTTCGACTCGGGGATACCTTGACCAAAACATGGTCACCTGTCTCGAACTCTAGTGGTCGACGACGATTAACTGCATATGATTTCTGTCGACTCTGAGCTGTCAACATACGACTCCTTATCAAAGCTACCTTCTCACGGGCGGTTATAAGCATATCGGGCTCGGTGCTGATTGATTCTGATAAGTCATCCCAACACAAAGGAGATCGACAACGACGACCGTACAAGGACCCGCAAGGTGCTATCTTAATCGCAGCATGCCAACTATTATTGTACGTGAACTCAATCAACGGTAATTGGGCTTCCCAATCGTCTTTCCAATCAAGGACACATGCCCTCAACATGTCCTCCAAAGTCTGAATAGTCCTCTCTGATTGTACGTCGGACTGAGGATGAAAAGCGGTACTGATATTAAGCTGAGTTCCCATAGCACGATGAAATGTACACAATGTGACATGAATCGTCCGTCACGATCGGAAACGATACTCTTAGGAGTACCATGCAATCTCACTATCTCTTTGATGAACAACTGGGCCAGTCTCTCGGGACCCCACGTATCCTTAATCTCAAGGAAATGAGCTGACTTAGTTAAGCGGTCCACAATCACCCAGATTGTGTTCATGCCACGATGACTCGTCGGCAAACTCGTGATGAAGTCCATAGAAATGTCTTCCCACTTCCACTCTGGAATAGGGAGAGGTCTCAGCATACCCGCCGGTCGCTGATGTTCTATCTTGACTTGCTGACATGTTAAGCATCTGGAAACAAATTCTGCGACTTCTCGCTTCATATTACTCCCCCAGTAATTTTGTTTCAAGTCCTTGTACACCTTGCTAGACCCTGGATGAACGGAAAAAGGGGTAGCATGAGCTTCTCTCAAAATCGAGTTTTTCAACTCGTCATTAGCCGGTACACATAACCGATTCTTAAATCGCAAAAGTCCATCCTCGTGGACCACAAATACAGGGATTTCCCTTGAGCAACATACTCACGGATGCGCAACAATGATGGGTCTGAACCCTGATTCACTCCAATTGCCTCCCCAAGTGGCGATGAAATCTCTAACATGCAAAGTTGCCCTTGCACTTGCTGAATCCCGACCTCGATCTCGGGTCTAAGGAATTCCTGCTGAAGCTCCTTCTGAACTGTTAAACGAGCAAGCATTTGCTCCTGAACGGACTTACGATTCAAGGCATCGGCAACCACGTTTGCCTTACCCGGGTGGTACAGGATCTCGATATCATAATCTTTGATTAGTTCCAACCACCGCCTCTGTCGCATATTTAACTCCTTCTGAGTAAATATATACTTCAAACTCTTGTGATCAGTGAATAACTGACAGGTGACGCCATAAAGGTAATGACACCAAATTTCCGACGCGAAAACCACGGCTGTTAGCTCCAGGTCATGGGTCGGATAATTAACCTCGTAAAGTCGCAATTGCCGTGAAGTATAGGCAATAACCTTCCCATTCTGCATTAATACACATCCGAGATCGTGTCCGGACACATTACTAAAACCACAAATCCTTCTGTCCCTTCTGGCAAGGAAAGGACAGGTGCTGAAATTAACCGGTTCTTGAGTTCCTCAAAACTCCGCTGACACGCGTCGGACCACGTGGGTTTCTTACCATTTCGCAAAAGGTTCATCGTTGATTGAGCGATTTTAGAGAATCCTTTCACAATTCGCCGATAATAACCGGTTAATCCTAGAAAGCTTCAGATTTTCTTATCAATATTCGGAGGTAACCAATCTTGGATAGCCTCCGTCTTTTGAGGATCAACGTACACCATCTGATGAAATTACATGCCTGAGAAACGACACTTCGGACATCCAGAACTCACATTTGGAAAACTTTCCATAGAGTTGCTCTTGTCTCAACACGTCGAGAACCTGTTGAAGGTGAAACTCGTGTTCTTCCTGGTCACGAGAATAAATTAAATTATCATCACTGAAGACAACCACAAACTGGTCCCAAAATTCGATGAAAACCCAATTCATTGATTCTATGAATACCGCAGATGCATTAGGTAACCCAAACGGCATTACCACGAACTCATAATGACCATAGCGTTTTTGAAACGCCGTCCTCGCGATATCCGAATCTCGAATTCGCAACTGATGATATCCAGATCTTAAGTCGATCTTGGAAAAATACTGAATTTCCCTGAAGTTGATCTAAGAGATCATCGATATGGGGTAGAGGATACTTATCCTTGATCATCATCCTGATCAACTCCTGATAATTAATACACACATGAAACGAACCATACTTCTCCTTGACAGATCACACTGGTGCTCCCCACAGGGACGCACTCGGTCGGAGATAACATTTCTCGAACTATTCCTCAAGTTGAATCTTCAATTCTTGCATTTCGGTCGGGGCCATCCGATACGGTGCCTTCGATAACGAGGACGTACCGGGTTCTAACTCACTCGTGAATTCCTTAACTCTCTGTGGAGGCAAACCAGGTAACTCGTCTGGGAATACATCGTCAATCGATGACAATGATACCACGAATGATTGAACATCTCGATTGCCCTAGAATGGTCAATCGATGACAACGATGCAGTGAATGATTGAACATCTCGATTGCCTTAGAACGGCCAATCGATGAAAATGATACAATGAATGATTGAACAACTCGATTGCCTTAGAACGGCCAATCGATGAAAATGATACAATGAATGATTGAACAACTCGATTGCCTTAAAACGGCCAATCGATGAAAATGATACAATGAATGATTGAACAACTCGATTGAAAAATTTCTCTGCTTCCATCATATAATAATTCTTCTGGAACAACGGGGATTACCTCCCTGAAATACACACTCGTCTCCAACTACTGGAATGATAGTGATCAAATGCTTACGATCACTGAGGATAGTATCATGACGATCCATCTAATTAACACCCAATATTACATCGTCCTTAGGTAATTCCACCACGATTAGGTCCACCAACCAATCGCGGTCATTAAGCTTAATTCGGTATGATTTCCAAAAATTCTTCCATCGTCAGGTAGACCGATGGTCTGAGGTCCACAAGCAATAGGACTATCCAAATTAAGTCTATTCAAACATGATTCGAAAATGAATGAATGTGGTGCACCAGTATCAAAAGGTACACACAGGTTGAGGTAAAATTACGAGTATACCTGAGATCGTTCGGGCTACCGAATCGCCGGTCCTCTTCATCTCGTGAATCCGGGACTTGCCGGCCCCCGAACCGGACGCTCCCGTCTGATAAATATGAGCTCCGCCTTTATTCGCTTCTATTGTCTTAAACGACGCTGACAGAGCAGTCTGATTCTGAATCGCTGATTGCTTCGGGGCCTGAGATGCCGCAGGATCCGACTTGGAGTCCTTTCGGCAAAAACGGGCCTTATGCCCAAAAATCCCACAATTATGGCACGTGATAGACGGTTTCAGACACTTAGTGCTGTAATGACCCAGCGCTCCACAGTTGAAACAGGTGATGGCCGAACTGGCCACTCGGGATTAAGATCCCGCACGATTATGCACCGTAGGAGGTCGCTCAGAAACGTTAGGGCCCGCACGAGGCTTCTTGAAGGTAGACTGACCGCCTTCGGACTGATTATGCTTCGTTTATTTCTTGCTGACAGATGAAGGTTGTTGCTCAGCAATTTCCTTAACAGTAGGCTCATACGGCAGAGTTCTCTCAATTAATTCGGCCAGAGTGGCGGAATGATGATTGAGTAATTGCATATGGGTCATCATGACCTGCATAAAAGTGAGTAGATCAACATGAACATCTTCCGATCGAGCGGAGTCCTGGTTACGGTTTCCAGACAGTGAGCGATTATTCCCCGGGTTCCGGCCCGCACCGCGGCCTCTCCCCGTGCATCCCCTAACAGCTCTCTCCATACTGAAGTAGGAAGGTCGCATGATAATCATACATCTCGTATGAGTACAACATTATGATTTACGTCATGAAATGATGAAAATGAGCATACACGCTTTAATACAGTGATTACATTAATGATTAACTGAGGTGACATGATTATCTGATGAAATTCTTGAAATGAGTATCTTGAACAAGTTAACAAGATTAATGATATGATTTTCCAGATCAATAACTGAGTAATGAAATGAATTGAGTGATTAATGAGTTAACATGATCGTCCTGATCATAATGAATGATGATGTTTGAGGATTGTTGACTGATGAATGATTATTGCCAGAAATTATACCATGGCATTAGAAGTCTTACAGTTCTTTCGGTCTGATTGGTTCGGCATTTGCACAGGTCACACGTGACGCGAAAGTCCGATGATACTAGTCTGATGACGATGATTTCAAATGAGACATGACTCAGGAGGTAGTATTCAAAACCACTCTCCGATACCAACTCTGTAACACCCCAAACTAGGCGGATATTACAGTGCCGTGGATCCCCAACTGGGACCCACCAGGCGAATGAAAATGATGAATTAAATAATAGAATTGTAGTACGGAACCACATTATATTACCAAATACTCCGATGAGGAGTTTAAGTACAACACACCAGGACAATACCGAATACTAGTATATTTTATATGAAGATAAAATACACAACACTGAATGAAACGTAGTATCCAAATGAAAGTGTGCAGCAGAAAATAAATGACAACAACATGAATGACTGAAAAGATCGGGGGCCCATACTAGTATCACTGGGACTCCTCGCCGTCAATGTTCTATTCCCGTGCTTTTGCTTTGCCATGACCTGAAAACAAAATCCCCAGCCGGGGTCAGTTACACAGAACAACAATCCTCAAGGGTTGAAAATACACAATCATGATATATCTTTAGTTATGAAAATATCCTTAGTTATGAGTTACACTGAAGAGGAGTATCATAGTACGCCCGTAATGTTATGTGCAAGTTTACAAGACGAATGACCGGACACACCCGTCCTTGTACCTAATTAGTCTCACGGAGGTAATCGTTACCGTGTGCACAGTCCAATGTATCGATCCCAATACATGACCATCGCGTGCTCGACTAAAAATTCCACACATCCGCACCCGGCCACGCAATATGAACCCAGAAGGTCATGTGAACGAAAATGACCATAATGAATATCAATGAATAATAATCTGACAAAGTCAAGAATGACTGACCGAGATGAAAGTAATAATGA
Organism: Orobanche coerulescens; assembly: GCA_033398695.1. NCBI lineage: Eukaryota > Viridiplantae > Streptophyta > Magnoliopsida > Lamiales > Orobanchaceae > Orobanche > Orobanche coerulescens. The sequence continues at coordinate 142,063,322 of CM065813.1, read as the reverse complement.
AGTGATTGATAGTTTCAATGAAATGATTGGAACCGTCGTTCCTCGTGAATGAAGTTATTATTCGACAATTACAAGTCTCAATACGATTAATACAATGATGAATGAGTTATGATTATGAATGAACAACAACAAAAGGAATGAATATCCTTTTAACCGAGTAAGAATTAACTTACACAACACCGATGAAGGATGTCCTTCCACGAACAACGTCCTAAACGGTATGTCGGTCGCTCGAACAACCTTGAATAACACAATATTGAACAATCCATTCAACATACGAATCAAGCACGATGATAACCAACTCAAAACGTCGATACGACTAAACTAAGTTCATTGGGGCATTATATCAAACACATTGTGACCAATCTCCGATTGTTTACAATCAATCCTCAATTATACCAACATTAAATCCCCAAGATGTGTTTCAAACCAACAAAACATCTTCAATACGATCAATAATCCAAGATGAATATCCAAAATCGTGATTACAACAACAATTAATCGAAAACCCCCAAATCCAACTCAATATTCAAAGTGTTCTTGAATAGTCCTTCAATAATCCAATGAATAATCATACATATCCACAATCATATGTACATCACTTCATACAACATGATTTTAACGTCTAAAACATCATATCTTAATACAAAATCGAAATCCAAGATGTTGAGGAATATTACCTTAGAAGATCCAAACACTTCGATCTGATGAAAACGTATTAAATCGACTATCCAAGCTTCCCAACGAATCAAGATGATGAAATCCGAACACACAAGTGATTTATGATGACAAAATATCTCCCTCAAGCTCTCTCTCTCGGAACAAAGTGAAGGGAATGAGAGAAATGAGGAAAAGTCCCGTTAAAAACATATATAAACTGCCGGAAGTTACGACCGTAACTCGGCCTTCTTGCGGCCGTAACATCCCAGGTCAATGGCCTTACGGCCGTAACTAGCCAACTCGTACGGCCGTAACTCGGCTTCATCAAAACACCTGCCGACAGCCTTACGGCCGTATCCGAACCTGACTTACGGGCGTAACTCGCCCTCGTCTAAAACACCTGCCAACATCCTTACGGCCGTATCCGATACTGACTTACGGGCGTAACTCGCCCTCGTCTAAAACACCTGCCGACATCCTTACGGCCGTACCCGCACACCTTACGGGCGTAACTCGGACGATACGGCCGTATCCGGCCAATCTTACGGGCGTAAGCCCCCTTCGTCGAAAATGACCAGGTACCCTGCCTGTAACGTACGGCCGTATCCAGCCAAGCCTTACGGCCGTATCTCCCTCGCCTTACGGCCGTATGCCGCAACCCTTACGACCGTAACTCGCCTTCGGCCAAAAATGCCTGGGCACCCTGCTCGACACATACGGCCGTATCTGGCCAAGCCTTATGGCCGTACTGCCTAACTTATGGCCGTACGCTGAAATCCTTACGGCCGTAAGTCCCGCTCGTCCAAAATGGCCTGAAAACAACGAACGTCTATTACGGCCGTATCCGACACTCCTTACGGCCGTAACTCGTTGCTGGACAAGATGAAAATCCGACAACTCCGATTTCTCGCTACGATTGATGAATGATTCGACATACCATACGTATGTGAAAGTGAACAAATCCAACACATGCCAAAAATGATACTTCCAGCACAAGACTACCAATCACGATGATAATGATAAACGGTTATAACATGCCAAATGAACGCAAATGAATGAATCATGAATGATGAGTGATTATTAATGAGTGAAAATTACTGAGTGATAATTACTGACTGATAATTACTGAATGATAATGAATGAATTACAACCGGGTATTACAGTTTCATCGGTATCGAGGCAAGTTATTACTTGCTTAGTTTATAATATTAATGAATGATTTCTTTGTAAGTGTAGGTTTGGGGATGGTGACCCCATACCGATTGTTTTGGATATTGAGTGGTCGTTCCCACTCCATGTATGATTTGGTATGTTCGTTGGTTTGTGATTAGTTGTTCGTATGCCGAGGAGTATGTTCACCAGTCGGGTATGTTTATTGAGATCCACTGTATGTGATTGGCGTGTCGTTTTGAGAACTTTATTCTTTCGTATATCTGTTTCTATGGTTCTGTGTTGATCATGTTGGAGCTTACCGTGTGAAGGTATTCTCGATTATCGTTGATCGTTCGTTGGTAATATTGGAGTTTATCATGATGATGATATTCTCGATTTTGTTTTGACCTCTGGTTGGTCATATTGGAGTTATCACGTTGATGATATTCTCGGCTTGGTCGTATTGGAGTTTATCATGTCGATGATGTTCTCGGTTAATTTATTGGTTGATCATTGCTGGTGATCATATGAGCGTCCAGATTTCGTGTCGATGTTTCGGGCTTTGTGGCATTGTTTTGGGCAGTTGTCTCTCAGATGTATCATGCACTATTGTTTCTTTTAGCAGATTGGGACTTGATTGTGTAATCAGGCAGACAAGATTTGACACGGATAGATTATTTCATCCGACGATGATATATTTGGTTGGACTCATGGAATTGTTATTGTAAGCGTATTGAGGCTTTACAGTGAAGTCACTTGCTAGTACCTCAGGAGATCGTCGACTTGGCGCATATGTAAGTGTACTGTTTTGGTTATTCGTTAATAATGATGATTGATCGTTGTTGTGATGGTTTTGAAATATTTTGGTTGAACGGTTTGTTGGTTTTTCTATGACGGATTGCAAGTTTCGAGGACGAAACTTATTTTAAGTGGTGTAGTATGTAATATCCAGAATTTCTACTACTATTGTTTAATGTCATTTTATCCGAGTTATGTTGTACAGCGTGGAATCTGTACAATATGGATAAAATAAATGAAGGATTAAGACATCTGTATTGGTATTATTACCGCACTTGGTTGACAGTTGTATTGGAAGACATTGTGTGTCGGGCTTATCATATGAGAAAATTGTTGGAAGATGTATATGTATTCAGTATACTGTATGTTCGTATTCTCCATGTAGAGACATTGGACAAGAATAGCTGAAAATGGCTAAGTGTAGCATTATTAGCACACGCTAATATTCATGTATAGCACATGTTATCGTGCATGTATAGCACACGCTACGGGCATAGGTTAGCGTACGCTAGTGCAGAACAGCTCAGAGGGAATCTACGTGTGGACCTGGCCACTTTCGGCGCATGTGCCAACGAGTCAACGGATGTTGTAATGTAGTACTAATGCACGCTAAAACCTAAGGACTAGCTCACGCTAACTACAGATCGGACAAAAAGGAATCTTATCCTCGTCAGTGCTTTCGGCATGTGGGGACATGGGGTAGGTGCTGACTGTAGCAAGTCAACTACGATTAGGGCACTCTAAGTTCCAAGAAATTGCGTGCGATAGACAGTGTAATTTACGTACTTTAGTGCATGGGCGTTATGTATGTAAGTTGATGTGCGAAGCAAGGCAGTAGCCTCTGGACTGCGATAGCGCACGCTACTAAGGAAAAAGTAGCGCACGCTAATGACAGTCAGTATATATATGATTGCAGATGTGAATTATGTTCATTCGGCCATTCCTTCCTTTATTTTGAGAGAGAGAGTTTTTAGAGGGGAGTTTGATGTTCCAAACACTGAGCGATGATGATCTTTAACAAGATTAAGCTGAGGAACATGGATTAAAATCTTGTTCTTGAAGTTATTGATGATTCTTGGAATGAAGTTGATTGTTCTCCTTCATGGTTCGTCTATACAAGGTAATCACTCTTCACCTTTGGGTTTCGTTTTGGATTGAAGATTGATGTTCTTGAGTTAATGATTATCATATAAACAAGTTGATAAGCATGATTAGGAGATGGATTATCGGATTATGATGATGTTATTATTGATATATGGATATTGATGTGATTCGTATGGTTTGAATCATGTTGTTCGTCTTCTTGAGATAAGTTGGTTAATTCTTCTCCTCCGTTTCGGATGTTGATGTTATTGTTGATAATTACTCCCTATAATGATAGATTATGGAAGTATTGTTACGTTCTTAATGTTTCATGATGTTGATATTGAGGAAGATGATATATGGATATAGGACTTGGATAATAAGTTGAATGATTGTTTATATGTTAAAAGATATCGGATTTCGTTGTTTTGATAGCTATGAACATGGTTTAGAATCACTTAGTATTCTTGATAATCGCCATATGTTGATCGGAATCCGAAAAACATGCATCTGTACAGCATTAGCGCACGCTAAGCTTACTGGCTAATGCGCGCTAACGGGAGCAACTTAGCGCACGCTACGTTAAGTGATTAACGTGCGCTAAGTAGGCAGACAGTGCAGTATTTTCGTGCTGTGGTTGCGAATTCGTGCTGGTTTGAGTTGGATTGATCAGACTAGTGTTTAATCGAGATATTGCCATTGGGTTTGTGAATTGGTGTTATCGATTGTTGATTGTTATCGAACTTGTTGTTTATTGATTATTGTAATAGGTTGAGATTATTGATCGGTGATTAGAACCATGCGTTGCGGTCATGTTCGAGAATGTTCGAAAATTTCATTGATCAGGGCTGAGGGACTTGTAGGTGATGGCAATGGAATTGGTAACGGCTTCATCGGTATCGAGGCAAGTTATTACTTGCTCAGTTTATAATATTAATGAATGATTTCTTTGTAAGTGTAGGTTTGGGGATGGTGACCCCATACCAGTTGTTTTGGCTATTGAGTGGTCGTTCCCACTCTATGTATGAATTGGTATGTTCGTCGGTTTGTGATTGGTTGTTCGTATGCCGAGGAGTATGTTCACCAGTCGGGTATGTTTATTGAGATCCACTGTATGTGATTGGCGTGTCGTTTTGAGAACTTTATTCTTTCGTATATCTGTTTCTATGGTTCTGTGTTGATCATGTTGGAGCTTACCGTGTGAAGGTATTCTCGATTATCGTTGATCGTTTGTTGGTAATATTGGAGTTTATCATGATGATGATATTCTCGATTGTGTTTTGACCTCTGGTTGGTTATATTGGAGTTATCATGTTGATGATATTCTCGGCTGCGTTTTGACCTTTGGGTTGGTCGTATTGGAGTTTATCATGTCGATGATGTTCTCGGTTAATTTATTGGTTGATCATTGCTGGTGATCATATGAGCGTTCAGATTTCGTGTCGATGTTTCGGGCTTTGTGGCATTGTTTTGGGCAGTTGTCTCTCAGATGTATCGTGCACTATTGTTTTTTTTAGCAGATTGGGACTTGATTGTGTAATCTGGCAGACAGGATTTGACACGAATAGATTATTTCATCTGACGATGATATATTTGGTTGGACTCATGGAATTGTTATTGTAAGCGTATTGAGGCTTTACAGTGAAGTCACTTGCTAGTACCTCAGGAGATCGTCGACTTGGCGCATATGTAAGTGTACTGTTTTGGTTATTCGTTAATGATGATGATTGATCGTTGTTGTGATGGTTTTGAAATATTTTGGTTGAACGGTTTGTTGGTTTTTCTATGACGGATTGCAAGTTTCGAGGACGAAACTTATTTTCAGTGGTGTAGTATGTAATATCCAGAATTTCTACTACTATTGTTTAATGTCATTTTATCCGAGTTATGTTGTACAGCGTGGAATCTGTACAATATCGATAAAATAAATGAAGGATTAAGACATCTGTATTGGTATTATTACCGCACTTGGTTGACTGTTGTATTGGAAGACATTGTGTGTCGGGCTTATCATATGAGAATATTGTTGGAAGATGTATATGTATTCAGTATACTTTATGTTCATATTCTGCATGTAGAGACGTTGGACAAGAATAGCTGAAAATGGCTAAGTGTAGCATTATTAGCGCACGCTAATATTCATGTATAGCGCACACTATCATGCAGGTATAGTGCACGCTACGGGCATAGGTTAACGTACGCTAGTGCTAAACAGCTCAGAGGGAATCTACATGTGGACCCGGCCACTTTCGGCGCATGTGCTGATGAGTCAACGGATGTTGTAATGTAGTACTAACGCACGCTAAAACCTAAGGACTAGCTCACGCTAACTACAGATCGGACAAAAAGGAATCTTATCCTCGTCAGTGCTTTCGGCATGTGGGTACACGGGGTAGGTGCTGACTGTAGCAAGTCAACTACGATTAGCGCACTCTAAGGTCCAAGAAATTGTGTGCGATAGACAGTGTAATTTACGTACATTAGTGAGTGGGCTTTACGTACGTAAGCTGATGTGCGAAGCAAGGCAGTAGCCTCTGGACTGCGATAGCGCACGCTACTAAGGAAAAAGTAGCGCACGCTAATGACAGTCAGTATATATATGATTGCAGATGTGAATTATGTTCATTCGGCCATTCCTTCCTTTATTTTGAGAGAGAGAGTTTTTAGAGGGGAGTTTGAGGTTCCAAACACTGAGAGATGATGATCTTTAACAAGATTAAGCTGAGGAACATGGATTAAAATCTTGTTCTTGAAGTTATTGATGATTCTTGGAATGAAGTTGATTGTTCTCCTTCATGGTTCGTCTATACAAGGTAATCACTCTTCACCTTTGGGTTTCATTTTGGATTGAAGATTGGTGTTCTTGAGATAATGATTATAATATAAACAAGTTTATTATCATGAATAGGAGATGGATTATCGGATTATGATGATGTTATTATTGATATATGGATATTGATGTGATTCATATGGTTTGAATCGTGTTGTTCGTGTTCTTGAGATAAGTTGGTTAATTCTTCTCCTCCGTTTCAGATGTTGATGTTATTGTTGATAATTACTCCCTATAATGATAGATTATGGAAGTGTTGTTACGCTCTTAATGTTTCATGATGTTGATATTGAGGAAGATGATATATGGATATAGGACTTAGATAATAAGTTGAATGATTGTTTATATGTTAAAGGATATCGGATTTTGTTGTTTTGATAGCTATGAACATGGTTTAGAATCACTTAGTATTCTTGATAATCGCCATATGTTGATCGGAATCTGAAAAACATGCATCTGTACAGCATTAGCGCACGCTAAGCTTACTGGCTAGTGCGCGCTAATGGGAGCAACTTAGCGCACGCTATGTTAAGTGATTAACATGCGCGAAGTAGGCAGACAGTGCAGTATTTTTGTGTTGTGGTTGCGAATTTGTGCTGGTTTGAGTTGGATTGATCATACTAGTGTTTAATCGAGATATTGTCGAGCCGTTGGGTTTGTGAATTGGTGTGATCGATTGTTGATTGTTATCGAACTTGTTGTTTATCGATTATTGTAATAGGTTGAGATTATTGATCGGTTATTAGAACCATGCATTGCGGTTGTGTTCGAGAATGTTCGAAGATTTCATTGATCATGGCCGAGGGACTTGTAGGTGATGGCAATGGAATTGGTAACGGCTTCATCGGTATCGAGGCAAGTTATTACTTGCTCAGTTTATAATATTAATGAATGGTTTCTGTTTCATTCGTTTATAATTTGTATAGCAATGTTTATAATCGTAATCACAGGAGATTTGGGATTATAAGTTGTATTTGAGTTTTGGGAATTAAATCATAATGTATATGATTTATATTATTGTTGGTATACTTGGTATCGAGGATACATCATGGTATAGACGAAGACGTGAATTATTAACAGTCCGTGACATTTTGGATCGTCGAATAATCAGAATAATGGTTCGTGATGGTTTGGACATCGAGATTGCTCTCGAAGGTCTCGGGGCAAGTACTCTAATCATTTTTGTCATTTCGTGTCGATCATGTTGTAATACGTGCGTGTATCGTTGTTGTCATGCATTGTGTATCATTGTTTTATGCATTTGTGCATTGTTGTTGTATGTCCACCTCGGGTTGGTCCGACGGGATCATCGGGGGATCTATGCTAGCGCGCGCAGGATCATCGGACAAGTTTTCCACCACGGTTGGTCTGACGGGGTCATCGTGGGATCTAGGCAGTGAACGCTGGATCATCGGATTACCATGTGTTGTTATTGCGCATATGTATATTATGGGTGTGCCATAAATATACAGTGTTTTTATTGATGTGAGCATATTGACGTTGTCATATGAGTATGCATTTGTAGGTCTTGTGTTAGGACCATGTCCGTATGTTGTGTTGATCTGATCTTGGATTAGACTGACGTGATTTCGTCGGCATTTCATATCCTGAGGTATGTTCCGTATTTCTTTTGGTATTTGTCTTTGACGGACAGTCGATTATCATGTTGAGACGTGATTGGGTTGGACATAGTTAGTAGATTTCGTAACAGTGAGTTATGATAATGTTTTGAGAACCTTGGGTATTGTTGAGATACAATACATATATTTCGGTATGAGCGCATTGTGTTGTTGAAAGGATACGAGATGTGAACTTTGGTAATTATTATCATGAGTTGGTAAAGTTATGGCAGTAAGATTACATTGGTCGTATTCTTACTTAGTATTTTCATTAGTATGTAATTATTGATGTGATGTGATGGTTATCATTATTGGATATTATGGCTGACCCCGTCGTGGGCTTTCTTTTTAGGTTCTTTGGATATCGAGCTGGTAGCGGTCGTGAAGAGATGAGCTTCCCAGAGGATACTGGCTAGGGCATGTATTTATGCTTGAGTTTCCTGATCAGTTCTTGTGTTCCGCTGCTACAGTATTTTAATTGTTTGTCTTTTTCCGCTGCGTGAGTATTTTTAAATGGCCTTTTGGTATCTGGTAACTTAGGTTACTTTGGAAACCGTTTTTTAAACTATTTTGTCGGTACGTGTAAGCGATAGCTTAACGTATGTTTTTAAACTGTTGAGTTCTGACATTTCAGGCCTTGTCCTTTCAAATGAGATTTTACAACGGTTTTGATAAACGGATTTTATTAAGTCTTCGAATGTTTTTAAAAGACAGTACCGTCGTAGCCTCTTGGGCGTTTGTAAATGTTTGAGAAAATTTCCTTCAGCCTTGTGGGTTCCATCTCGGGGCCCACGGTGCTGTAATATTCCTGGACGGCTCTGGGGGTGTTACAATATCCTCGCAATTATATGAACTTGAAGTTCAAAGAAACATGATAGATTATTAATCTTTGATACCAACTACAACTGCTTTGATAAATACATAATAATTCCACGAATATGAATCGAAACAATGATAAAAGGAGGCATATATTTTTGAGAAGTATATAGACATAACCATAATGTGCAATCCCAATGGATGATTGATAATGAGATATCTCAGACAAGTTATGTTGCTATGGGGAAATAAATATTAAAATGTGTCGACCCAATATAGCGCTATGAATGATATGAGAAATGATTGGAATGAGGATATCCATTAGATGAGGATAACAATTAAATGAAGATATCCATGAATAAAATAAGGATATCCATAAAACAAATGAGGATATTAAAATCCATCGAAATTGAAATATATGCCCTTATAATAAAATGAATCATATGGGCTTACTGAAAGTGACACATGAGGAGATTGTGAACATATTACCAGTGCGTGCAGTCACTCAAAATAAGGTGTTGTGAAAGAAAATTATATGTTGTACTCTTTTCCTTGACTGAGGTTTTATCCCACTGGGTTTTCCCAGTAAGGTTTTTAACGAGGCAGCTTAATCACAACCAATATGGAATCTCCAAAAGAAATTTGGAATATATTGCAACGAATATGAGTTCAATATTACAAACTGCACTGAAAATGATACTCGTACTAATCCCTGGAGGATCATTGAAATGCCTGGGGTATATTTATATAAAATACGCGTCGCACTCTTTTTCCCTTGACTGAGGTTTTGTTCCATTGGGTTTTCCTAGCAAGGTTTTAACGAAGCAACTGGAATGGCGTATTAGTATGAATAATGTACTCTTTTTCTTTCATTAAGATTTTTCCCATTGGGTTTTCCCTAATAAGGTTTAACGAGGCATATTTATGGCATAATGAGGAGCACTACAAAGATCAAGATTCCTCAAAGCTTGAAAATAGAAGGAGTAGTTGTACTCTTTTTCCTTCGATCAAGTTTTTCCCACTGGGTTTTCTTGACAAGGTTTTAATGAGGCAACACGTGGATACTCCCAACAAAGAATGATATACATGACAGATTCACTCAGTTTTGTCCCACGAGGTTTTACTGAGACAGTACAAGAATACTCATACAAGAACTATCAAGGGGGAGCAAATTTATGAGATCACAGATTGCTGAAGTTTTATCCAACTGAGATTTCCTAGCAATATTATGATGCAACATAATATGATTGCGACAAGTACCAATACAAACAGTTTGAAAGTTTTTCTCCCATTGGGTTTTTCTTCAAACTAGTTCAGCAGATATGTAAATAGTCATTCAAGGGGGAGTGATATTCATACGCCATCATTTATCCCAGAACTGTAATATTGCCACAAGCTCAATATGAATGGCAGCTACTGAGATTGCAAGATTTTAAATTTGTTGCTGATTATAATTCATCCTTATTCAAAATTGAGTCTCGACTGGCCTTGTGTGGCACAAAGCTATCTGAGACTGATAAGTTGGAAAAAATATTCACCACGATGCATTCCTCAAATATGGTGCTTCAACAACGATACAAGCAACGTCAATTTCAAATATATTATGAGCTAATTTCAGTTCTTCTCATGGCTGATAAGACAAATGAATTATTATTGAAAAATCATGAACTACGACTCTTTGGGTCCCGTGCCGAACCTGAAGCACATACCATCTCTGGTAGAACTACCGGCCGATTCAAGAGCCGTGAAAATATACCCGAGCGTGGAACTCAGAGGGGTGGTGGATGTGGTGGCTCCAGTCAAAATAATTATAAAAATAATCATGGAGCGCGAAACTATCATAATCGTGATAGTTATCACTATTCCCATAAAAATAATTATTCGGTCAGACAAAGGCAGTCGAATCACGGATATCGTGATAAAGAGAAAATGCCTATAGAAAATTCTGGTGATAATCCATGTCATAGATATGGTATAACTGGACATTGGGCTAAAAATTATCATACAGCCCAACACCGTGTGGATTCATATTAGGCATCAATAAAAAAAGGCAAAGATGTCTAGGCTCATACTACTGAAACAGTCGAGCCATCCAAAGTCATTGAGGCCAACACATCTGGGAACATATTTGATAAAAATCCTGATCAGGACTGAAAATCACTTGAACTAGCAAATTCCATTGAAGATCCTGGGTCAATAGGACATAACGATGAATGGATACAACAACAACAACAACATCTAAGCCTTAGTCCCAAAATGATTTGGGGTCGGCTAACATGAATCAAACTTTGAAACTGTCAATAATCGTTACATAAATAATATAAAAGGAAAAAAGAGGGAAAAAGTAGAGAAAAAAGCAAATAAAAAAAGAGAATGAATGTAAAAAAAAAAGAAAAAAAAAGAATCAGACTCCATCCACCATCCGTATTCTTTTCCGCCACATTTGCCTCTCCATCGCCATACTTTCTCCAATTCCAAGAAACCGCATATCATTTTCAATCATCTTTATCCAAGTTTTCTTGGGTCTTCCTCTACCTTTCACAACATTACTTGTTCCCCAACTTTCTAGCCTCCTCACTGGGGCATCAATATGTCTTCTTCTCACATGACCAAACCATCGTAATCGATTCTCCATCATCTTGTCTTCTATAGACGCAACTCTTACCTTCTCTCTGATCACCTCATTTCTGAGCCGATCCTTTTTTGTATGACCACACATCCATCGTAGCATACGCATCTCTGCCACATTCATCTTTTGAACGTGACACTGTTTTACAGCCCAACACTCGGTGCCATATAACAGAGAAGACCTAATTGCCGTGCGGTAAAATTTACCCTTTAATCTATGAGGCATGCCAGGATCACATAAAACCCCTGTGGCACTCTTCCACTTCAACCACCCTGCCTTTATTCTGTGAGCCACATCGCCATCTAGCTCTCCATCCTTTTGGATAATAGATCCAAGATACCGAAAGAAAGTGGATCCATGAACAACTTTCCCATCAAATGTGATCATCCCCGCCTCTCTATCACTGTTTTCGCTAAACCTACACTCCATATATTCAGTCTTATACACTTTCGGCCTAAAGCCTCGAGCTTCCAAAGTATCCCTCCAAAGTTCCAATTTCTGTTGCACTCCAACCTTCGTTTCATCAATCAACACAATATCATCTGCGAACATCATACACCACGGAACGTCATTTTGAATTTCTCTTGTCAATTCGTCCATGACTATGGCAAAGAGAAAAGGACTAAGAGCAGATCCTTGATGCACCCCAATCGTAATAGGGAATTCTTCTGTCCTCCCTGTAACACCCCAAATGGCGGTTATTACAGTGCCGTGAATCCCACACTGGGACCCACCAGGCGATATCCAAAACAGGTTAAATGAATATTATTTGTGATACCGAATCACAACGAAAAGTCATTACTCCGTTTAGGAGTTTATCAAAATATGGCCAACGGCCTTACAATACACAGGATCCATAAACAAGTATAAACCATATGGAGATGGAAAATACTTCAAATACCAAATACAACCAAATAGTAATTTAAATGAAACAGGAAATAACACAACACGGTTTAACATAACCGGACAACAAAGATGAGGGGCCCCCGAACTAGTATCCTCCGAATCCTTCGCCGTCGACATGCTCTTCCCGTGCCTTGCCCTTGCCTCGACCTAAAATACAATACAAGTATTTCGCCCAACACAGGTCGATATACATGATAATCAATTCTTCGACATATACAATTCACATATATAGATTTCAAAGAAATCATTCCGATATCAATCATACCCCTCGGGCGTATGAAACGAACGATCACAAGCATCCAATACTATGGACGATTTATGGTATGGCTCAAAGATGGACATCACAAGACGCCCGATCCGGAAATGTGTCCGTGCACATGTCCGCCCGTATATGGAATCCAGAATATACGTCGGACAATGTACCTAATTAGCCTCACGAAACTACGTCCCGTGTGCATACCCAACGCGGAATAATATCCGCCGATGACTATATGTGCGGCTAAAAATCCTACACGAACCAATCTAACGCAGATATGATTCCGGATATGTCACGATACAACATGACAACGAATTCAACAAATCACATAACCGATTAAGGATCAAGAAAAACTCACCGAAGTGAAAATAAGGCCAACGAGATCAATGATTCAAAACGACGTACTTGGGAATGCATCCCATGAAGAAGATGTAATAACGTCAAGGACGAATATCAAATCACGACAAACATTTCATGAACAATTCATACATATGAAAGATATAACCATCAGAAGAATCTAATCATCATTATAACCAAGCAAGATAACTTGCCTCAAATCCGTAAGTGAAAGATAGTCCTTCTCCAAATGATCAAACGGATGGTATCCTCAGTTAAACACTCAATCGAACGAGCAACCTTGAATGAAATGTAATTCATTCAATAATATATTCACATAATATTAATATCAATTCGTAGGAAACGACGCCCGCAACCTACTCGAACAATTCACCCCGTGAAGAATACCTTAACGATTAATGAAAGGTTCCCAAAACAACTAATTCATCTTCCAAAATCCGATTATCATACCAAAAGTGTCCTGAAATTCTCTTGTTATTCCATGAACAATAACATCTTCAATTTGCCAATAATATTGGTTTAAATCAAATTCTCATGTTCTTCAACATCTCTTATTACAAAAAGGATAGTCATAAAGAATTTGATACTCAATCTACCATGATAGTATCATTCATAACCAGCATCATCTACTTAAGAACACAATCTACTTAGCATTATGATGGACTACACTCTAAGTTATCAACACAATAGATTGGTGAAAAGTTATTGTTGTAATTATCAAAACCTTTATCAATCTTCAAAGACTAGTGAAACCGAACAATCATGATTTGTTAAAGCTTCTAAGGTTTCGAACTAGATCATCTAATCTCATATTTAACATCATCAAGTTCTTCTCAAGGTAAATAAATACTTAAAATGGTGTTTAATCACTTTATGGTATTAAGTTCTTGATGAAATCCGATTATGAAGAAGCTAACCGATCCATCAACGTTCTCTTGAGCTAAATTCGTCCGTAAGGTGAGTGATGACAACTACAACATGATTAAAATCACTATATCATCAAGAACACCTCCATCTCAAACCCTTATTATCATATTCATCAAAAATGCTTAAAGAGTTTAATTATAACCATGTTTTACTTGCTTAATCTACTCTAGGTGAAGTATATTTCGACATTAATAATCAACATAAGAAAATAATGCAGAGAAGAAAACACACCAACCTCCAGAAATGAAGAATAACTTCAATGATATGAGAGAATATATCCCAAGCTTAAAAACAACTCCAATGCTCCAAGAAAATGAGCTCCACTCCGAGATTTAAGGCTTGGAAATAAGTTGGTGAAGGTTTATAACGTTTTTAGAGTGCAGAGGGATGATATGCGAAGAGAGAAATTCGGTTTGGTTCGTGGAGAAATGAAAAACAGGCTGGTCCTATAAATAGATCAGGCACTTAGCGCACGCTATCAGACGCTTTAGCGTACGCTAAGGCCCTTACGTACGCTATCCGAACGATATTACGTACGTAAACGGCTTTCGGTGGCTACCGCCTTGAATTATTGCAGCCGTTAGCGACGCTAATGAAGAATGGGTTAGCGCACGCTAAAAAAGTAGATTCTCACCGACATGACGGCTCGGACATAGATCGCATGCATGCTACCGGTTAAAAGGCTCACGTGTCTGAAGTCAATCATTGCCGATTCCCTCTTAGCGACGCAATGTAGGAAACCTTTACGCACGCTAAGTCACATGTTTAGCGTCGTTAATACTATGTAGCGTACGCTACATTAACAAAAATCCGAAAATGCAACACTCTAATAACATCAAATCATCACATATGAAATAACAACGATATGATATTCAAATCTATAATACCTCAACATAAAACTAAATGCAACGATTTCTAATAATCGATTATCCAAATAATACAACGATGTAAAAATGAAAAGTTACAATGGATATTACATACTCCCCTTAAAAAGAGTTTCGTCCCCGAAACTTAAGGGGTAAATAACTCGGGTATCTTGCTCGCATACTATCCTCGGTCTCCCACGTAGCCTCCTTGACTCCGTGTCGTGACCACCGAACTTTCGCAGGGGAATCGTCTTGTTCCGCAATCGCTTGATCCTCCTCTCGAGTATCCGCAGACGCTCCTCGCACGAATGATCCTCTGCTAAAACAATATCTTCAATTGAAGAACGTGGCTCGGATCAAGAACATATTTCCTCACCGAGAGACATGAAACACGTTGTGAATCTTACTCAAGATCGGTGGCAAGGCTAGTCGATAGGCCGATCACCTACACGCTCCGTAACCTCAAACGGCCCAATATACCTTGGGCTCGCCTTGCCCTTTTCCCAAACGAAAAACACCTCGAGTAGGAGACACCTTCATTAACACATGATCACCAACCTCGAACTCAAGCGGTCTACGACGATGGTCAACATATGACTTCTGTCTACTTTGAGCCGTTAACAACCGACTCCTAATCAAAGTGATCTTCTCACGGGCGGCTAACAACATATCGGGTTCCGTTCCCAGAGATTCCGACAGTTCGTCCCAACACAAAGGGGACCTACAGCGACGGCCATATAATGCCTCATACGGTGCCATCTGAATCGAAGCGTGCCAACTATTATTATAAGTGAATTCCACCAAAGGCAGCTGGGCTTCCCAATCGTCCTTCCAATCAAGAACACATGCTCTCAACATATCTTCTAGAGTCTGTATGGTTCTCTCCGACTGACCATCAGTCTGTGGATGGAAAGCCGTACTGAAATTCAACTGCGTACCCATCGCACGATGAACTGCCTTCCAGAAATGTGACACAAATCGCCCGTCACGGTCTGATACAATGCTCTTGGGGGTACCGTGTAGTCTCACAATTTCCTTAATAAACAGCTGGGCCAATCTCTCGGGGCCCCATGTGTCCTTAATTTCCAAAAAGTGAGCTGATTTGGTCAGACGGTCCACAATCACCCAAATCGTATTCATTCCTCGACGATTCATCGGCAAGCTAGTGATAAAGTCCATAGAGATGTCTTCCCATTTCCATTCAGGAATCGGGAGCGGTTTCAGCATTCCTGCGGGTCGCTGGTGCTCAATCTTAACCTGCTGACAGGTCAAACACCTCGAAACGAATTCGGCAATCTCACGCTTCATATTCCCCCACCAATAATTCTGCTTCAAATCCTTATACATCTTGCTAGAGCCCGGGTGAATAGAGTACGGGGTAGCATGGGCTTCTCTCATGATAGAGTTCTTCAATTCTTCGTCAGCGGGTACACACACTCGATTTCTAAAACGTATCAATCCATCCTCGTGGATCACGAATCCAGGGGCTTTCCCCTGGGTTACCTCATCCCGAATCCGAGATAAGAATGGGTCCGTAATTTGCTTCGATTTGATCATATCATCAAGAGACGAAGAAATATCAAGGGTGCAAAGTTGTCCCTGAACACGCTGTAACCAAACTTCAATTTCTGGCCTCATAAGGTCCAACCGCAATTCCTCTCGTGCCGTTAAACGACTCAAGATCTGCTCTGTCTTGTCTTACGGCTCAATGCGTCGGCAACCACATTTGCTTTACCGGATGATAAAGGATTTCGATATCATAGTCCTTGATTAATTCTAGCCACCTTCTCTCGCCTCATGTTCAACTCCTTCCGGGTAAAAATGTACTTTAGGCTCTTGTGGTCCGTAAAGATCCGCAGTAACTCCATAAAGATAGTGACGCCTTGATTTTCAAAGCAAACACCACTGCTAACTCCAAGTCGTGGGTCGGATAGTTAACTTCATAGGGTCGCAATTGTCTCGATGCATAGGCGATTACTTTCCCTTCTGCATTAGTACACATCCTGCACTGTCTCGACGCGTCACTATACACCACAAATCCTTCCGTTCCCTTTGGTAAGACCAAAACAGTGCCAAATCAATCGACTCTTGAGCTCTTCAAAACTCTTTTGACATGCTTCGACCACAAATACTTCTTGTCCTTCCGCATAAGTTAGTCATCGGTTGCGAAATTTTAGAGAATCCCTCCACGAATCGTCGGTAGTAACTCCTTGCCGAGGAAACTACGAACTTCCTTCACGTTCTTCGGTGGTAGCCAATCTCGAATGGCTTCCGTCTTTTGTGGGTCCACTCTCACCCCTTCGGCTGATATCACATGCCCGAGAAAGACAACCTCGGGCATCCAACTCACACTTAGAAAATTTCCCATAAAGTTGTTCTCGCCTCAAAGTATCGAGAACTTGGTGGAGGTGATTCTCGTGTTCCTCGTGGTCGCGAGAGTAAATCGGGAATGTCGTCAATGAAAACGACTACAAAGCGATCTAGATAGTTAATAAAAACTCGATTCATCAACTCCATGAATACTGCCGGTGCATTAGTCGATCAAATGGCATCACCACGAACTCGTAATGCCCATAGCGAGTACGGAATCTTTGTCTTTGAAATGTCGACTCTCGAATCCTCATCGATGATAACCGGATCTTAAGTCGATCTTAGAAAACACGGCGGCTCACGAAGTTGGTCCAATAAATCGTCAATACGAGGCAAGGGATACTTGTTCTTGATGGTTACCTGCTCACTCACGGTAATCAATACATAAGCGTAGGGATCCATCTTTCTTCCGCACAAATAACCGGTGCTCCCAAGGGACGCACTAGGTCGAATATAGCCTTTGTCACCAACTCCTCAAGTGGTTCTTCAATTCTTGCATCTCGGTCGGAGCCATACTGTGCAGTGCTTTTGAGAGCGGGGCGTGCACAGGTTCTAACTCAATAATAAATTCCACATCACGATGAGGAGGTAAGCCTGCAACTCGTCTGAAATACATCGGGGTAATCTCGGACTACGGAATGTCGGCCAATTCAACCGATCGATCGGCTGATTCGGTCATATAGCACCAATAACCAATACACCCTTGATTAAGCGGTTTATTTGCTTTCATAGCCGATGACTCTCCCGAGCAGTGGGATTATCACCTCGAAGAATACACTCGAATCCATCATCGAGTGACGGTAACCATCCGCTTGCGGACACCGAGTATTGCATCGTGACGATCCATCCAATCGATACCCAAGATTATATCATCCTTAGGTAGATCGACTACAATCGGTTGACAACCACTCACGGTCGTTCAAACAAATCGGACAATCTCGACTTCACGATTTCCAATAATTCTTCTACCATCGGTAGACCAATCACGTAGGGCTCACAATTGATAACATGGTCTAGAGGTAAACGGCTTAAACAAGAAGAAGATATAAAGGAGTGTGAAGCACCGGTATCAAAAAGAACACACAGTGCAGGAGTGGATCTCGAGTATACACGAAATCATGCCGGCCTCGGGATCATCGGCTTTCTTCATCTCGTAAATCCGGGTTTCGCGATCGGCACCAGTGTACCACTTTGATTCCCACGGCCCATTCCCTTATTTGCCCGGTGGTCGATAGGAAGCGGACGGAGGCGTCGGTTACGGACAGAGGATTGAATAGGAGTATGAGATGCTCTTTGGATCATGTCCGGCCCATTCCTGCAAAAACGAGCACGGTGACCATTCTTCCCACAAGTATGGCATGTGATGGCGAGGCTTTGGGCAATTGAAATTGATATGCCCCTGGCCCCCACGGTTATAGCACACAACGGATGAGGGACCGCTCGAGTGCGATCCAGTGGCTTCGACGCCATGGGTGGACGATCGAGGGGGTTTGGCAATGACCGGGCTTCTGAATGTCCCGGTTACTCTCGGTCGATCTGGTTCTTGGACCTTTTGTTGTTGGGTGTGGTTGTTTCTTGGAAATCTCTTTCGCGGTGAGTTCGTATTCGAGCCTTTTCGATGAACTCTGGTAAGGTAGTACAGTGGTGATTCAATTTGCATTCTCATTCGGGGTTTAAGCCTCTTGAGAAAGTATTTGATCTTGTCGGCCTCTGTCGAATAATTGTCGTGGCAAAAGGAAGGAGTGCTGGAATTTCTCGGAAGATAATACATCATCGTCTTGAGACGGGTGGGGTTCAAAAGTTCCGAGTTTGGCCTCACGGAGTGGCCCGGATAGTAACGGTCTAGCATGAGGTTTTTAAATTCCTCCCAAGTGTAAACACCATCAGTGGCCTTCAAAGCCACAGTATGAGCGCCTTTGCTAAGATAATACGCGGCTACCGAGGCGATTCTCTTCCGGGCGATCCACCATCCGGAAAAGTTTCTCAAAATGCTCGATCCAATGCACAATGTCGCGAGGCTCGAGGAGCCTTCAAAAGTCGGTGGTCGGCCGAGAGATGTCGGCGATAATCCGACTCACGGGTCCGCCAATCACAGGAGGAGGATGAGCCCCTTCTTTGGCGGCGATGGCGGCCCTCTGCATAGCTTCCATTAGTTGACCCATCGGGTCATCGTGTCATCATGCCTCGCATTACGGCGTAAGGATCGACACGTGCATCCGCGCCCACCGTGGTGCGATTGTTCCCTAGAAGGTGAACCCTTTGCGCGGAACTCTGATCCGCATTCGCGCGTCTGTTGGCTCGAGGTATTGGGATTCGGCCCCTTCCGCGGCCTCGTCCCCCTCTGCCACGACCTCGCAGGTTTCTTTCCATACTGAAAGAGTCAATCATAATGGTAACTATAAGTACAGTTCAAGATACCAAAATTCACGCTGAATTAATAGTAATAAGGAATCACATATTAAAGGAAAATGGTTATCGACACCACAAATGTCGCACCGAGTATCATATCGGTGTCAAGTCGAACAATTTCAATTATACAATAAATTCAGCATTTACCTCGGATTATCAATCAGATAAATCCTGTCACCATTCCTTGAAATAACATGATCAACAAAGAGATCCTATACTGACATCAATATCATGCCAGTAATTAAACCATGGCTCATAAAGTACATACCGCATTTGGCTCGCAGGGTCAGGCGCTTGCACAGGTCACACGTGACACGAAGGTTTCTTGATACTAGTTCATTTCTCAATGACTCATGAAAGAAAACGACTCTCCGATACCATATTCTGTAACACCCCAAATGGCGGTTATTACAGTGCCGTGAATCCCACACTGGGACCCACCAGGCGATATCCAAAACAGGTTAAATGAATATTATTTGTGATACCGAATCACAACGAAAAGTCATTACTCCGTTTAGGAGTTTATCAAAATATGGCCAACGGCCTTACAATACACAGGATCCATAAACAAGTATAAACCATATGGAGATGGAAAATACTTCAAATACCAAATACAACCAAATAGTAATTTAAATGAAACAGGAAATAACACAACACGGTTTAACATAACCGGACAACAAAGATGAGGGGCCCCCGAACTAGTATCCTCCGAATCCTTCGCCGTCGACATGCTCTTCCCGTGCCTTGCCCTTGTCTCGACCTAAAATACAATACAAGTATTTCGCCCAACACGAGTCGATATACATGATAATCAATTCTTCGACATATACAATTCACATATATAGATTTCAAAGAAATCATTCCGATCACAATCATACCCCTCGGGCGTATGAAACGAGCGATCACAAGCATCAATACTATGGACGATTTATGGTATGGCTCAAAGATGGACATCACGATCGCCCGATCCGGAAATGTGTCCGTGCACATGTCCGCCCGTATATGGAATCCGAATATACGTCGGACAATGTACCTAATTAGCCTCACGAAACTACGTCCCGTGTGCACAGTCCCAGCGGAATAATATCCGCCGATGACTATATGTGCACGGCTAAAAATCCTACACAAGAACCAATCGGACGCAGATATGATTAGGATATGTCACGATACAACATGACAACGAATTCAACAAATCACATAACCGATTAAGGATCAAGAAAAACTCACCGAAGTGAAAATAAGGCCAACGAGATCAATGATTCAAAGCAGCGTGCCAGGAATGCATCCCATGAAGAAGACAGAATAACGTCAAGGACGAATATCAAATCACGACAAACATTTCATGAACAATTCATACATATGAAAGATATAACCATCAGAAGAATCTAATCATCATTATAACCAAGCAAGATAACTTGCCTCAAATCCGTAAGTGAAAGATAGTCCTTCTCCAAATGATCAAACGGATGGTATCCTCAGTTAAACACTCAATCGAACGAGCAACCTTGAATGAAATGTAATTCATTCAATAATATATTCACATAATATTAATATCAATTCGTAGGAAACGACGCCCGCAACCTACTCGAACAATTCACCCCCCCGTGAAGAATACCTTAACGATTAATGAAAGGTTCCCAAAACAACTAATTCATCTTCCAAAATCCGATTATCATACCAAAAGTGTCCTGAAATTCTCTTGTTATTCCATGAACAATAACATCTTCAATTTGCCAATAATATTGGTTTAAATCAAATTCTCATGTTCTTCAACATCTCTTATTACAAAAAGGATAGTCATAAAGAATTTGATACTCAATCTACCATGATAGTATCATTCATAACCAGCATCATCTACTTAAGAACACAATCTACTTAGCATTATGATGGACTACACTCTAAGTTATCAACACAATAGATTGGTGAAAAGTTATTGTTGTAATTATCAAAACCTTTATCAATCTTCAAAGACTAGTGGCGAACAATCATGATTTGTTAAAGCTTCTAAGGTTTAACTAGATCATCTAATCTCATATTTAACATCATCAAGTTCTTCTCAAGGTAAATAAATACTTAAAATGGTGTTTAATCACTTTATGGTATTAAGTTCTTGATGAAATCCGATTATGAAGAAGCTAACCGATCCATCAACGTTCTCTTGAGCTAAATTCGTCCGTAAGGTGAGTGATGACAACTACAACATGATTAAAATCACTATATCATCAAGAACACCTCCATCTCAAACCCTTATTATCATATTCATCAAAAATGCTTAAAGAGTTTAATTATAACCATGTTTTACTTGCTTAATCTACTCTAGGTGAAGTATATTTCGACATTAATAATCAACATAAGAAAATAATGCGAAGAAAACACACCAACCTCCGAAATGAAGAATAACTTCAATGATATGAGAGAATATATCCCAAGCTTAAAAACAACTCCAAGGCTCCAAGAAAATGAGCTCCACTCCGAGATTTAAGGCTTGGAAATAAGTTGGTGAAGGTTTATAACGTTTTAGAGTGCGAGAGGATGATATGCGAAGAGAGAAATTCGGTTTGGTTCGTGGAGAAATGAAAAAACAGCTGGTCCTATAAATAGATATGCGAGACTTAGCGCACGCTATCTCGGGAATGATTTAAGCGTCGCTAAGGCCCTTACGTCGCTATCCGAACGATATTACGTCGTAAACGGCTTTCGTAGCTCCGTCTTGAATTATTGCGGGCCGTTAGCGTACGCTAATGAAGAATGGGTTAGCGCACGCTAGAAAAAGTAGATTCTCACCGACATGACAGCTCGGACATAGATCGCATGCATGCTACCGGTTAAAGGCTCACGTCTTTGAAGTCAATCTGTCGATTCCCTCTTAGCGTACGCAACAGAGGAAACCTTTACGCACGCTAAGTCACATGTTTAGCGTACGTTAATAATACTATGTAGCGTACGCTACATTAACAAAAATCCGAAAATGCAACACTCTAATAACATCGAATCATCACATATGAAATAACAACGATATGATATTCAAATCTATAATACCTCAACATAAAACTAAATGCAACGATTTCTAATAATCAGATTATCCAAATAATACAACGACAGGTAAAAATGAAAAGTTACAGTCGGATATTACACTCCCAACATTAGTACGTACACTTGTACTAGCTCCCTCATACATGTCCTTTATAATGTCAATATATTTCTGCGATACACCCTTCTTTGCTAAGGCCCACCAAAGTACTTCTCTTGGTACTTTATCATATGCCTTCTCTAAATCAATAAAAACCATATGCAGATCTTTCTTTTTATCTCGATAATGTTCCATCAACTTCCGGATGAGATAAATTGCTTCCATGGTCGATCTTCCAGGCATAAATCCAAACTAATTTTCTGTTATCTTCACACATTTCCTGATCCTTTGTTCAATCACTCGTTCCCACAACTTCATGGTATGACTCATTAGTTTAATTCCGCGATAATTAGAACAATCTTGAACATCACCTTTGTTCTTATACAAAGGGACGAGAATACTTTTCCTCCATGCTGATGGCATCTTATTGCTTCTCCAAATCTTATTGAAAAGCATAGTTACCCATTCGATCCCTCTCTCCCCCAAACACCTCCAAACTTCAATAGGTATACCATCTGGTCCTTCTGCTTTCTTTGACCCCATCTTCTTCAATGCAATTGTCACTTCACCCTTTTGGATTCTTCTCTTAAACTCTCGGTTAACCATACTTGAGGGGATGCTTAAATTCTCAATATCTTGTTCTTGATGGCCATTGAATAGGGTATCAAAGTATGACCTCCATCTCTCTTTTATCTCTTTATCTTGAACCAAAACTTTTTGGATGAAATGGATGAAATAAAATATTTCATCAACTGCCGGATGAGATACAAAGGGACGAGAATACTTTTCCTCCATGCTGATGGCATCTTATTGCTTCTCCAATTAGAACAATCTTGAACATCACCTTTGTTCTTATACAAAGGGACGAGAATACTTTTCCTCCATGCTGATGGCATCTTATTGCTTCTCCAAATCTTATTGAAAAGCATAGTTACCCATTCGATCCCTCTCTCCCCCAAACACCTCCAAACTTCAATAGGTATACCATCTGGTCCTTCTGCTTTCTTTGACCCCATCTTCTTCAATGCAATTGTCACTTCACCCTTTTGGATTCTTCTCTTAAACTCTCGGTTAACCATACTTGAGGGGATGTTTAAATTCTCAATATCTTGTTCTTGATGGCCATTGAATAGGGTATCAAAGTATGACCTCCATATCTCTTTTATCTCTTTATCTTGAACCTCCATCTCATATAACGATGAATGGATGAAATAAAATATTTATGTGATATATGTTATATATTTACTTTCTGGCTTGTAATACCCTGGTTGTTTCTGTTTGTATTTCTTTATATAAATATCAATAAAATAATTTATGTTTCCCCACTAATTTGTCACTATCCAACGATCATAAACGGTTAGTAATAGTATTTTTACATTCTATAAATATGTGCACACTTCATTCAACAATTCACTCAACCTTATTACAAAATTCTCAAATACCTTCATCCGATTTTATTCAAAATTATTAAATAGATCTCTCGTCTTTATTTTCACAATGATCTTCATGTGCATCTTACTGATATTTTGTAAAGACTTTCCTCCAGAATTATTCTGGATTGGTGTTTCACTTCTTGTTTATATTGTTGGCCTTGTATCGGAACTAATGATACATACAAAAAATATATTATTGATTTAAAAATTACATATGTTTATGTTTCCATTATAAAAAAAATTGTTAATGTTTATTATGTAATGATTATGAAATATTATTTCAACAGGAATACAAATGGAAAATATCGAACAGATAAACAATTGTCTTAATGATAGTGCAACAACGCACTCAATATTTACAAATAAAGCATATTTCTCGAGCATGAAATTATGCAAGACGCATGTTACAACTACCCAAACCCTAGAGATTATTGATGGCTTCGGGAATGCAACTATTATGTTGCCAAATGAAACAAATTTTACACATTGAAAATGCATTATTACCTGGTAGATCAAAAAGAAATCTTCTGAGTTTTAAGAATGTACGCCGAAATGGCTGGCTTGGAAACAGTGATTGAAAATAATAACGAACATTTTTGTATTACATCCTATAAAATGGACACTCGGTTTGTCCACGAAAAAATTAAAGCAACAACTTCTGGACTGTATTGTGTCCCCTTTTTGAGCTTTTGAAACCTACGCCACCATGGCTTGGAAGCTGGTGATCCTGATATATTTGGGTTATGACATGATCGCGTTGGACACCCAAGAACTACTATATTACATAGGATTATTGAAATAATCATGGACATCCATTAAAAGGCACAAAGATGCTAATGTCCACAGATTATTTCTGTGAATCATATTCACGTGGAAAACTTATTACTAACCCTTCTATGGAAAAGGTTGGTTATGAATCACCATCATTTTTACAACGTATTCATGGTGATATTTGTGGACCAATACATCCAACAAGTGGACCATTCCGATATTTTAGGGTCTTAATAGACGCATTATCCAGATGGTCCCACATATGTTTATTATCTACCAAAAATATTGCTTTTGCATGACTCTTATCGCAAATTATTAAGCTCCAAGCACATTTACATGAATATCCTATAAAAAATATAAGAATGGATAATGCCGGAGAATTCACATCAAAGAGTTTTGATGAATATTGTGCAGCACTAGAATAAATATTGAGTACCCAACAGCACATGTTCACACCCAAAATGAATTGGTTGAATCCTTAATCAAACGAGTTCAAACTATTGCTCATACATTATTAATGAGATCAAAACTCACTAGTGCAGCATGGGGTCATGCAGTACTACATGCATCAGCACTCGTCAGATTATGCCCCACTGCTGATCATATGCACTCCCGGATGCAATTAACTTTATGCTTTGAGCTAAATATTTTGCACTTATGCACATTTGTGCTATTCAAGTGCCAATTCCACCTCCCCAAAGGACAAAAATGGGTCCTCAACATCGACTTGGAATATACGTTGGATTTGATTCCCCGTCAATAATTCGGTATTTGGAAAACCAATAATGGGCGACTTATTTACCGCATGATTTGCAGATTGTCATTTTGATGAGACGGTGTTTCAATCGATTGGTAAGATAAGACTATATTGGATAAAGATAAACTAAAACCAGTTGAGGATATTGTAACATCCTGTAATACCCGGTTGTAATTTCATTAATTATCCTTCAGTATATTGTCACTCAGTAATTTTCACTCAGTATTAGTCATTCATTAATCTTATTCATTCATTGTATTCACCGTTTGGAGTAATTTGTATCGCGTATCAGTTATTATTCGTCACTCAACCTGGTTGGAGAATCGGGCCAATAATATCATCTTTGTCAACTTTGTAGTGGGATGTCTGTGAGGAGTAGCGCACGCTACGTACTCTCTTTAGCACGTGCTAATTGAGTACGGGTAGCGCACGCTACCTCTCACCATTAGCGCACGCTAGTGTGGTTCAGGCAGACAGTCCAGAAGGCACTGGACTGGATAAGTGAGATTCATAATGCACGCTACAATTGGAGTATAACGTACGTTAATGGTGTGTGTAGCGGATGCTATCAGGATCCATCAGCGCGCGCTAGCGTATTGGAACAGACAGTCCAGTGGGTACTGGACTGAGATGGAATAATTCGTAGCGCATGCTAAGAGTGCGTATAGCATACGCAAGGGTTAGTTTGGTAGCGCACGCTAATCATAGGGTAGCGCGCGCTAAGGATTAATCAGACCAGAAGACAGTAGGTTCTGGACTCCAGTATTCTGGACATCAACCATCAGGTAGCGCGCGCTAACACAAGGTTAACGCACGCTAATAAGAGATGATTAGTGCACGCTACCAAGGTACGTAGCGCACGCTATCGATGCAGGCAGTGGGTACTGGACTACCCGGTAAACCCGCTAGCGCACGCTAAGCACAGGAGCTAGCGCGCGCTAAACTGGGTTTACTATATATAGGATAGTTCAGTCCAGTTTTCTTCATTTCATCATATCTTCTCATCCTCCCGTCGGTTTTGGGAGATTTTGGGCATTCCGTGAAGTGTTCTTCGAGCTGTATTCAACTATCATCATTTTCAAGCTTTTAGTTCGGATTATTCATCATCTAATCCTCTCCAACACACCAAATCAAGGTAAATAATTCTTGAATCTAGAATTTTGGGATTTGAGTGTTTTCCTTCCGATCTCTTCGTGTTAGCTTGCTATTATGTTGGAATATATTAGATATGGATTATCTACCTTGGATACATGTATTCCTATGGATTTATTGGTGTATATTTCAGATTTTATGAATATTTGGGGAATTATTCAAGAACCCTTGGTGTTTGACTTTGGTTATTTTGGGTGTAATACCCGGTTGTAATTCAGTCATTTTATTCAGTAATTGTCACTCAGTGATTTTCATTCATTAATAATCACTCATCATTCATACTCATTCAATTGTGTTCGCCGTTCGGAGTAATATTTGTCATACTCGTACTTTTGCCCCCGTACTTCTCGAATTCCATGATTTTTGTACTCGGTGCATCGTTGTGGGCTGAACTGCTTGTCGAGCAGGGCCACACGAGCAGGCCGCACGAGCATCTAGTCGTGCGCGGCGCTCGTGCGTTGCGGGCCGGTGCAGGCGGAGGCCCGGTGGTCGAGTCATTGGCCTTGCAGCGGTGCCACGAGCACCTGGTCGTGCGCGGCGCTCGTGTGTGTGGCTGGATTGGGTAGGAGGCCCAGTGGTCGAGTTAGTGCCGCACGAGCAAGAAACACGAGCAATTGCTCGGGCGTGGTGCTCGTGTGTTGCGGCTGTACTGGGCAGGAGGCCAGCGTTCGAGCAGGGCCGCACGAGTTGCTGCTCGTGCGCGGCGCTCGTGCGCTAAGAACAGCAGCCGGCAGTAACTTCACGCACGATCGGACGCACGGACACTTGGTCGTGCGGATTGGTCGTGCGTCCTTAGGACTATATAGGGTGGACCGACGGGATTTTCCTCATTTCCACCTTTTCTTCATCCAACTTCCGAGAGAGAGGGTTTGTGGGAGAAATCTTCATCATCAATCACTTGAGTACTCGTTTTTCATAATTTTCATTCGGTTGTGAAGCTCGGATCGTCGATCTAACGTGTGTTCATCGAATCAAAGTGTTTGGATCTTCAAAGGTAATATTCTCAAACCTCTTGGATTTCGATTTGTGTTGAGATATGATGTTTTGGACGTTATAATCATGTTGTATGAAGATATATACATATGATTATGGGTATGTATAAATATTCATCGGATTATTGGAAGGTTATTCAAGAACACTTTGAATATTGTGTTGGATTTGGGAGTTTTCGATTAATTGTTGTTGAAATCACGAATTTGGATATTCATATTGGTTTATTGATCTGAAGATATTTTGTTGGTTTGAAACACTTCTTGGGGATTTGATATTGGTATTATTGAGGTTTGGTTGTAAACAATTGAAGAATGGCCACAACATATTCGATATAATGCCCCAATGAACTTGGTTTAGTCGTATCGACGTTTTGAGCTAGTTATACTCGTGTTTAATTCGTGTGTTGAACCGGATTATTGGTAATTATGTTGTTCAAGGTTGTTCGGGCGACCAACATCTCATTTAGGACGTTGTTCGTGGAAGGACATTCTTCATCGGCGTTGAGTAAGTTAATTCTTACTCGGTTAAAAGGATATTCATTCCTTTCGTTGTTATTCATTCATAATTATAGTTCATTCATAACGTACTAACCGTATTGAGACTTGTAATTGTCAAATAATCACTTCAGTCACAAGGAACGGCGGTTCCAATCATTTCATTGAGCTATCATTCATTTCACTGTCATTTCATCTCGGTGAGTCATTATTGATTTCGATGTCACTTTTGTTATCTCGTGGCATTCCGGGTCATACTGGCGTGCCGGTTGGTATGTGTAGGATTTTCATGTCGGGCACATATTAAGTCGTGTGTTGGTTGTTGGCCTCACATTGGACTGTGCACACGAGAAGATCACTTCGTTAGACTGATTAGGTATAAGACCACACGTGTATTCGATCGATACTCGATGGTGGCTTGTGCACGAACACATTCCCATCCCGGGCGTAGTGTGGCGCCACCCTTTGAGCCGTACCGTTAGTTGATTCATACAGCATGTTTGATTGCATATGTTTTCAACAGGATTGGGTTATAATCTGACCGATTCACTTTTGATCGCATGTGTTCGACGTTTTGAGACTTTGATCGAACTTGTGCTTTATACAACATATATGATTATGTTTATTCAACTCTTGAGGATTGTTGTTCTGTGTAACTGACCCCATTGGGAATTTTGTTTTTAGGTCATGGCAAGGCAAAAGCACGGGAATATAACATTGACGGCGAGGAGTCCCAGTGATACTAGTAGGGGCCCCCGATCCTTTCAGTAATTCATGTTGTTGTCATTTATTTTCCGCTGCATATTTCCATTTGGATACTCCGTTTTCGTTCAGTGTTGTGTATTTTATCTTCATATAGAATATACATGTATTCGGTATTATCTTGGGTGTGTTATAATGAAACTCCTCATCGAAGTTATTGATGATATAATGTGGTTCGGTACTACAATTATATTATTTAATTCATTAATCTTCATTCGCCTGGTGGGTCCCAGTCGGGGGTTCCACGACACTGTAATATCCGCCTAGTTTGGGGTGTTACAGAGTTGGTATCGGAGAGTGGTTTTGAATACTACCTTCCGAGTCATGTCTCATTTGAAATAATCGTCATCGGACTAGTATCATTGGACTTTCGCATCACGTGTGACCTGTGCAAATGCCGAGCCCATCAGACCGAAAGAACTGTAAGACTTTTAACGCCATGGTATAATTTCTGGCAATAATCATTCATTCATAATTCATCAGTTAACCATCTTCAAACATCATTTTCATTTTGATCATGTTGATCACGTTAACTCAATAATCACTCAGTTCATTTCATTACTCAGTTGTTGATCTTGAAGATCATATCATTAATCTTGTTAACTTGTTCAAGATAATCATTTCAAGAATATCATCAGATAATCATGTCACCTTAGTTAATCATTCATGTAATCACTGTGTTAGAGCGCGTATGCTCATTTTCATCATTTCATGACGTAAATTATAATGTGGTACTCATACGAGATCTATGATTATCATGCGACCTTCCTACATCAGTATGGATAGAGCTATCAGGGGATGCACGGGGAGAGGCCGCGGTGCAGGCCGAAACCCGGGGAATAATCGCCCACTGTCGGGAAACCGTACCCAGGACTCCGCTCGATCGGAATATGTTCGGGTTGATCCACTCACTTTTATGCAGGTCATGATGACCCATATGCAATTGCTTAATTATCATTGCGCCACTCTGGTTGATTTAATTGAGAGAACTCTCCCGTATGAGCCTGCTGCTAAGGAAATTGCTGAGCAACAACCTTCATCTGTCAACAAGAAATCAACAAAGTGTAATCAGTCCGAAGGCGGTCAGTCAACCTCCAAGAAGCCTCGTGTGGGCCCTAACATTTCTGAGCGACCTCCTACGGCGCATAATCGTGCGGGATCTCAGTCCCGAGTGGCCAGTTCGGCTATCACCTATTTCAACTGTGGAGCGCCGGGTCATTACAGCACTAAGTGTCTGAAACCGTCTATCACGTGCCATAATTGTGGGATTTTTGGGCATAAGGCCTGTTTTTGCCGAAGGGACCCCAAGTTGACTCCGACAGCATCTCAGGCCCCGAAGCAATCAGTGATTCAGAATCAGACTGCTCTGTCAGCGTCGTTTAAGACGACGGAAGCGAAAAAAGGCGAAACTCATATTTATCAGACGGGAGCGTCCGGTTCGGGGGCCGGCAAGTCCCGGGTTCACGCGATGAAGAGGACCGACGATCCGGAAGCCTGAATGACCTCAGGTATACTCGTAATTCTATCTCAACCTGTGTGTACCCTTTTTGATACTGGTACATCTCATTCATTCATTTCCGAATCATGTTTGAATAGACTTAACTTGGATAGTCTTATTAATTGTGGGCCTTATATCATTGGTCTACCTGGCGGTAGAAGAATTTTCTAAAATCATGGGCTTAAGAACTGACCGAATTAAGCTTAATGACCGCGAGTGGTTGGTGGACCTAATCATGGTGGATTTTACCTAAGAACGATGTAACATTGGGTATTAGTGGGATGGATCGTCATGATACCATCCTCAATGTTCGTAAACATATGGTCACTATCATTTCCGTCGTTGGAGTCGAGTGTGTACTTCAGGGAGGTGATCCCCGTTGTTCCGGAGGAATCATTAATATGATGGAAGCAGCAAAATTACTCAATCAGAGTTATTCAATCATTCATTACATCATTGTCATCGATTGGCCGTTCTTAGGCAATCGAGATATTCGATCATTCATTATATCATTGTCATCGATTGACCATTCTAAGGCAATTGAGATGTTCCATCATTCCTTATGTCATTGTCATCGATTGACCGTTCTAAGGCAATCGAGGTTTTCAATCATTCATTGTATCATTTCCATCGATTAGCCATTCTAAGGCAATCGGTGTGTTCAACCATTCGTGGTATCATTGTTATCGTTTGACGATGTACTCCCAGACGAGCTACCTGTTTTACCTCCACCGAGGGATATGGAATTCATGATAGAGTTGGAGCCTGGTACGTCTCCATTATCGAAGGCACCGTATCGGATGGCCCCAACCGAAGTGCAGGAACTAAAGAATCAATTAGAGGATTTGACCGAGAAGGGTTATATCCGATCGAGTGTGTCCCCGTGGGGAGCACCAGTGTTGTTTGTCAAGAAGAAGGATGGTTCGTTTCGTGTGTGTATTTATTATCGAGAGTTGAACAGGGTGACGATCAAGAATAAGTATCCTCTACCCCGTATTGATGATCTCTTAGATCAACTTCAGGGAACTTCAGTATTTTTCCGAGATCGACTTAAGATCCGGATACCACCAGTTGCGAATTCGAGAGTCGGATATCGCGGGGACGACGTTTCAAACACGCTATAGTCATTATGAGTTCGTGGTAATGCCATTTGGGTTATCTAATGCATCTGCGGTATTCATGGAATCAATGAATCGGGATTTCATCGACTTTTTGGATCAGTTTGTGGTTGTCTTCATTGATGACATTTTAATTTATTCTCGTGACCGGGAGGAGCACGAGCTTCACCTTCATCAGGTTCTCGACGTGTTGAGACGAGAGCAACTTTATGGAAAGTTTTCCATATATGAGTTCTAGATGTCCGAAGCGACGCTTCTCGGGCATGTAATTTCATCAGACGGAGTGCGTGTTGATCCTCAGAAGACGGAGGCTATCCTAGATTGGCTACCTCCGAAGAATGTTAAGGAAATCCGAAGCTTTCTCGGATTAGCCGATTATTATCGGCGGTTTGTGGAAGGATTTTCTAAAATCACTCAACCGATGACAAACCTTTTGCGAAAGGATAAGAAATACACGTGGTCCGACGCGTGTCAGCAGAGTTTTGAGGAACTTAAGAGCCGGTTAATTTCAGCACCTGTCCTTTCTTTACCGCAAGGAACGGAAGGATTTGTGGTTTATGGTGATGCGTCCGGACAGGGTCTCGGATGTGTACTCATGCAGAATGGGAAGGTTATTGCCTATGCTTCACGGCACTTGAGACCTTACGAGGTTAATTATCCGACCCACGACCTGGAGCTAGCAGCCGTGGTTTTCGCGTTGAAGATTGGGCATTATTACCTTTATGGCGTCACCTGTCAGATATTCACCGATCATAAGAGTTTGAAGTATATATTTACTCAGAAGGAGTTAAATATGCGACAGAGGCGGTGGTTGGAACTAATCAAAGATTATGATATCGATATCCTGTACCACCCGGGTAAGGCAAATGTGGTTGCCGATGCCTTGAGTCGTAAGTCCGTTCAGGAGCAAATGCTTGCTCGTTTAACAGTTCAGAAGAAGCTTCATCAGGAATTCCTTAGACCCGAGATTGAGGTCTGGCTTCAGCGAGTGCAAGGGCAACTTTGCATGTTAGAAATTTCATCGCCACTTGAGGAGGCGATCAGAGTGAATCAGGGTTCAGACCCATCATTGTTACGCATCCGTGAGGATGTGGCTCAGGGGAAAGCCCTGGAAATTGTGGTCCACGAGTATGGACTATTACGATTTAAGAATCGGTTAGGCGTACCGGCGAATGACGAGTTGAAAAACTCGATTTTGAGAGAAGCTCATGCTACCCCTTACCCCATTCATCCGGGATCTAGCAAAATGTACCAAGACTTGAAACAAAATTACTGGTGGAGTAATATGAAGCGAGAAGTCGTGGAATTTGTTTCGAGATGTTTGACCTGTCAGCAAGTCAAGATAGAACATCAGCGATCGGCAGGTATGCTGAAACCGCTTCCTATACCAGAGTGGAAGTGGGAAGATATTTCCATGAACTTCATCACGAGTTTGCCGACGAGTCGTCGTGGCATGAACTCAATCTGGGTAATTGTGGACCGTTTGTTTAAGTCAGCTCATTTCCTTGAGATTAAGGTTACGTGGGGTCCCGAGAGACTGGCCCAGTTGTTCATCAAAGAGATAGTGAGATTTCATGGTACTCCTAAGAGTATCATTTCCGATCGTGACGGATGATTCATGTCTCATTTTTGGAAATCAGTTCATCGTGCCATGGGAACTCAGCTTAATTTCAGCACAGCTTTTCATCCTCAGTCTGACGGACAATCAGAGAGGACTATTCAGACATTGGAGGACATGTTGAGGGCATGCGTCCTCGATTGGAAAGACGATTGGGAAGCCCAACTACCATTGATCGAGTTCACGTATAATAATAGTTGGCATGCTTCGATTAAGATGGCACCTTACGAGGCCTTGTACGGTCGTCGTTGTCGATCTCTTTTGTGTTGGGATGACTTATCAGAATCAATCGGCACCGAGCCCGATATGCTTATAGCCGCCCGTGAGAAGGTATTTTTGATCAGGAGTCGTTTGTTGACCGCTCAGAGTCGACAGAAATCATATACAGATAATCGTCGCCGATCATTAGAATTCGAGACAGGTGACCACGTGTTGGTCAAGGTATCCCCGAGTCGAGGTATCTTCTGTTTCGGGAAGCGGGGAAAGTTAAGTCCAAGATTTATTGGACCGTTTGGGATTTTGGATCGAGTAGGCGAGTTAGCTTATCGATTAGCCTTACCTCCGGCGTTGAGCCGGATTCATAATGTGTTTCACGTATCTCAGTTACGGAAGTATGTTGCCGACCCGAGCCACATACTTCAGTTCGACGAAATCGAGATCGCCGATGAGCATTCATATGAGGAGCGTCCTATACGAGTCTTAGAGGGGCGAATCAAACAGTTGAGGAACAATATGATTCCTTTGGTAAAAATCTAGTGGTCTAGACACGGAGTCGAAGAGGCTACTTGGGAAACCGAAGACAGTATGCGGGAGAGTTATCCCGAGTTGTTTGACCCTTAGTTTCGAGGACGAAACTCTTTTTAAGGGGGGTATGTAATACCCGGTTGTAATTCAGTCATTTTATTCAGTAATTATCAATCAGTAATTGTCACTCAGTGATTTTCATTCATTAATAATCACTCATCATTCATACTCATTCAATTGTGTTCACCATTCGGAGTAATATTTGTCATACTCGTACTTTTGCCCCCGTATTTCTCGAATTCCATGATTTTTGTACTCGGTGCATCGTTGTGGGCTGAACTGCTTGTCGAGCAGGGCCGCACGAGCAGGCCGCACGAGCATTTGGTCATGCGCGGCGCTCGTGCGTTGCGGCTGGGCTGGGCAGGAGGCCCAGTAGTCGAGTCATTGCCGCACGAGCAGGCCGCACGAGCACCTGGTCGTGCGCGGCGCTCGTGTGTGCAGCTGGATTGGGAAGGAGGCCCAGTGGTCGAATTAGTGCCGCAAGAGCAGGCCACACGAGCAACTGCTCGGGCGTGGTGCTCATGTGTTGCGGTTGTACTGGGCAGGAGGCCAGCATTCGAGCAGGGCCGCACGAGCAGGCCGCACGAGTTGCTGCTCGTGCGCGGCGCTCGTGCGCTAAGAACAGTGGCCAGCAGTAACTTCACGCACGACCAGACGCACGGACACTTGGTCATGCGGATTGGTCATGCGTCCTTAGTACTATATAAGGTGGACCGATGGGATTTTCCTCATTTCCACCTTTTCTTCATCCAACTTCCGAGAGAGAGGGTTTGTGGGAGAAATCTTCATCATCAATCACTTGAGTACTCGTTTTTCATAATTTTCATTCGGTTGTGAAGCTCGGATCGTCGATCTAATGTGTGTTCATCGAATTAAAGTGTTTGGATCTTCAAAGTAAATATTCTCAAACCTCTTGGATTTCGATTTGTGTTGAGATATGATGTTTTGGACGTTATAATCATGTTGTATGAAGAGATATACATATGATTATGGGTATGTATAAATATTCATCGGATTATTGGAAGGTCATTCAAGAACACTTTGAATATTGAGTTGCATTTGGGAGTTTTCGATTAATTGTTGTTGAAATCACGAATTTAGATATTCATATTGGTTTATTGATCGTATTGAATATATTTTGTTGGTTTGAAACACTTCTTGGGGATTTGATATTGCTATTATTGAGGTTTGGTTGTAAACAATCGAAGAATGGCCACAACGTATTCGATATAATTCCCCAATGAACTTGGTTTAGTCGTATCGACGTTTTAGTTAGTTATACTCGTGTTTAATTCGTGTGTTGAACTGGATTATTGGTAATTGTGTTATTTAAGGTTGTTCGGGCGACCGGCATCTCATTTAGGACGTTGTTCGTGGAAGGACATTCTTCATCGGCGTTGAGTAAGTTAATTCTTACTCGGTTAAAAGGATATTCATCCTTTCGTTGTTGTTCATTCATAATTATAGTTCATTCATAACGTATTAATCGTATTGAGACTTGTAATTGTCAATTAATCACTTCAGTCACAAGGAACGACGGTTCCAATCACTTCATTGAGCTATCATTCATTTCACTGTCATTTCATCTCGGTGAGTCATTATTGATTTCGATGTCACTTTTGTTATCTCGTGGCATTCCGGGTCATACTGGCGTGCCGGTTGGTATGTGTAGGATTTTCATGTCGGGCACATATTAAGTCGTGTGTTGGTTGTTGGCCTCACATTGGACTGTGCACACGAGAAGATCACTTCGTGAGACTGATTAGGTATAAGACCACACGTGTATTCGATCGATACTCGATGGTGGCTCGTGCACGGACACATTTCCATCCCGAGCGTAGTGTGGCGCCACCCTTTGAGCCGTACCATTAGTTGATTCATACGGCATGTTTGATTGCATATGTTTTCAATAGGATTGGGTTATAATCTTACCGATTCACTTTTGATCGCATGTGTTCGACGTTTTGAGACTTTGATCGAACTTGTGGTTTATACAGCATATATGATTATGTTTATTCAACTCTTGAGGATTGTTGTTCTGTGTAACTGACCCCGTTGGGGAATTTTGTTTTTAGGTCATGGCAAGGCAAAAGCACGGGAATCTAACGTTGACGGCGAGGAGTCCCAATGATACTAGTAGGGGGCCCCGATCCTTTCAGTAATTCATGTTGTTGTCATTTATTTTCCGCTGCATATTTCCATTTGGATACTCCGTTTTCATTCAGTGTTGTGTATTTTATCTTCATATAAAATATACATGTATTCGGTATTATCTTGGGTGTGTTATAATGAAACTTCTCATCGGAGTTATTGATGATATAATGTGGTTCGGTACTACAATTATATTATTTAATTCATTAATCTTCATTCGCCTGGTGGGTCCTAGTCGGGGGTTCCATGGCACTGTAATATCCGCCTAGTTTGGGGTGTTACATTGGGGGTTTTCGATTGATGTTGTCGTAACCTTGAGTTGTGGTTTCCTATTGGATCATTGTTGTCATTAATGAAGTTTTGTTGGATTGATTTACTTTTGGAGGTTGGTTTTCGATATAATTGGGGGTTAGTTGTAATCAACGGGAGAATGTTTGCAATGTATCCGTTAGAATGCCCCAATGAGTTTTGATTATTGTTGTAACGACTTTTGAGTTGGTTATAATCGTGCTTGATACGTATATTGAGCGTTTGTTGGTAATTATGTTATTCAAGCTTGTTCGAGCGACCGATATTTTCCACTTAGGACATTTGTTCGAGGAAGGACTTTCTTCACCGGTATTTGTGTAAGTTGATTCTTACTCGGTTAAAAGGATACTCATTCCTTTCGTAGTTGTTCATTCATACATATAATTCATTCATAATATATCGATCATGTTGAGACTTGTAATTATCAAATTAATCATTTAATTCACAAGAAACGACGGTTCCAATCATTTCATTTGAAGCTATCATTCATTGAATCATTATTTCATCTCGGTAAGTCATTCTTGACCCTTGTCGGATTATTATTCCTTATTCCTCATCTCGGTCGCTTTTGTTCTTGTGACCTTTCGGGATTGTATTACGTTGTCGGGTGGTGGATGTGTGGAATTTTTAGTCGGGCACACGATGGTCATGTGTATATGCGGGACTCCGGACACATTAGACTGTGCACACGGTAACGTGCCTCCGTGAGACTAATTAGGCCAAGTTGCGGGTGTACATGCGGGACTTCGGACACTCGTCTATTTGTGCACTTGCACATTCCATTCGGGCGTGTACTATGATGCCCATCATTCAACTCAATTTCTTAATTCATTCATGTGATTATTGTATTTTGTTCAACTCTTGAGGATTGTTGTTCTGTGTAACTGACCCCGTTGGGAATATTGTTTTTAGGTCATAGCAAGGCAAAAGCACGGGAAGAAAATGTTGACGGCGAGGAGTCCCAGTGATACTAGTAGGGGGGCCCAGTCTCTTTATTTATTCATGTCTTCTTGTTGTGTATTTTCCGCTGCAGTCCGTTTGGATTTCATTTCATTCAGTGTTGTATATTTTATCTTCATATGAAATATATATGTATTCTATATTTCCTGGGCGTTGTACTTAAACTGCCCGTCAAAGTAATTGGTATGATAATGTGGTTCGGTACTACATTTATATTATTTAGTTCGCTAAATTTCATTCACCTGGTGGGTCCCAGTCGGGGGTCCACGGCACTGTAATATCCGCCTCATTTGGGGTGTTACAGAGTTGGTATCGGAGTGTGGTTTTGAATACTACCTTCCGAGTCATGTCTCATTTGAAATCATCGTCATCAGACTAGTATCATTGGACTTTTACGTCACGTGTGACCTGTGCAAACGCCAAGCCCCTCAGACCGAAAGAACAGTAAGATTTTTGACGCCATGGTATAATTTCTGGCAATAAGAATCATTCATTCATTCATTATTCATCAGTCAACAATCCTCAATCATCATTTTCATCTTGATCATGTCGATCACGTT
Organism: Orobanche coerulescens; assembly: GCA_033398695.1. Taxonomy (NCBI): domain Eukaryota; kingdom Viridiplantae; phylum Streptophyta; class Magnoliopsida; order Lamiales; family Orobanchaceae; genus Orobanche; species Orobanche coerulescens. The sequence continues at coordinate 142,025,134 of CM065813.1, read as the reverse complement.
AACTCATTAATCACTCCATTCATTTCATTACTCAGTTGTGGATCTTGAGGATTGTATCATTAATCTTGTTAACTTGTTCAAGATAATCATTTCAAGAATTTCATCAGATAATCATGTCACGTCAGTTGATTCTTCACGCAATCATTGTGTTGGAGCGCGTATGCTCATTATTACCATTTCATGACGTAATCATTATGTGATATTCATGCGAGATATATAATTATCATGTGTTTCCTACCTTCAGTATGGATCGAGCTGTCAGAGGACGCAGGGGAAGAGGCCGCGGTGCGGGCCAAAACCTGGGAGCTCATGTGCATACATGCGCGAACGCGAGGAATAATGCTAATTCATCGAGCAGCGACGCTGCCACTCATTCACCTAGAAATAATCCTTCACTGTCAGGGAGTCGTACCCGGGACACAGCTTAATCAGAAGGTTTTCGGGTTGATCCACTCGCTTTTATGCACGGCATGATGACCCAAATGACTCAGATGGCACGTCTGATGGAGACGATTCAGAACTCAATCGCTCAGAATCAGCAGGCTCCTCCGCCGCCACCTCAGTGGCAAGAGAGGAGTGTGAGCAGTATTATTAGCGACATATCTCGCCAGAGACCACTTACTTTTGAGGGCTCGTCTGAGCCGATGGATATTGTTCACTGGATTGAGCATTTCGAGAAGTTGTTTGCTATGGTGGAGTGTCCCGAAGGGCACAGAGTTTCAGTCGTGACTTACTATCTGGGTAAGAGCGCTCATTCTTGGTGGCTATCTCTGAAGTCCACTGACGGATCTTGTACGTGGGACTAGTTCAAGACCCTCATGATGGAAAGATATTATCCGGCCCCTCTCAGAGAGGCCAAATTGTCGGAGTTACTCAGTCCCGACCCCTCAATGGAAGATGATTTTCTCGCCATTGCCGAGAAGTTTCAGGAGCTACTTCTATTCGCCTCATCCATTATCCATTCCGAGGCGGATAAGATCAAATATTTCAGTAAGAGGTTGAAACCTCATATGTAGATGCAACTGCTTAATCATCATTGCACCACTCTGACCAAGTTCATTGAGAAAGCTCTTACTTATGAGCTTACTGCTAAGGAAATTGCTAAGCATCAAACTTCATCTTCTGGCAAGAAATCAAAGAATCGTAATCAGTCTGAAGGCAGTCAGGCAACCTTCAAGAAGTCTCGTGCGGGCCATACCCTTTATGAGCGACCTTCTGTGGCGCCTAGACCTGTGGAATCTCAGTCTCGAGCGGCCAGTTCGGCCATCACCTATTACAATTGTGGAGAACAGGGCCATTTCAGCACTAAGTGTCTGAAGCCGACCATCACGTGTAATAACTGTGGGATTGCTGGGCATAAGGCCCGTTTCTGCCGAAGAGACTCCAGGCCTACTCCGGCGACATCTCAGGCCCCAAAGCAGTCATCTATTCAGAATTAGGCTATTCAGTCAGCGTCGCTTAAAATGACGGGAGCAAACAAAGGCGGAGCCCATAGCTATCAGACAGGAGCATCCGGTTCCGGGGCTGGCAAGCCCCGAATTTATGAGATGAAATGAGCCGACGATCCAGAGGCCCAAATGATCTCAGGTACACTCGAAATTTTATCTCAACCTGTGTGTACCCTTTTCGATACTGGTGCATCACATTCATTCATTTCCGAGTCATGCTTGAGTAAACTTCACCTGGATAGTGCTACTAGTTGTGAACCTTATATCATTGGTCTACCTGACGGCAGAAGAATTATCGGAGATCATGAGATTAAGAATTGTCCGATTTAGCTTAATGGCCGTATATGGTTGGCAGACCTGATCGTAGTAGATTTACCCAAAGACGATATTATTTTGGGTATTGATTGGATGGATCGTCGTGATGCCATCCTTAGTGTTCGTAAGCGTATGGTCACTATCATTTCAGACGATAGGGTCGAGTGTGTACTTCAGGGGGGTAACCCCAGTCGTTCTGGAAAAGTTATCAATATGATGAAAGCAGTGAGATTACTCAATCAGGGGTGTGTTGGTTATTGGTGCTATATGACCAAGACTGAGAAATCATCAGTGTCATTAGCGGACATTCCGGTAGTGAGGGAATACGCTGATGTATTTCCAGATGAGTTACCTGGTTTGCCTCCACAGAGAGGTGTGGAATTCACGATTGAGTTGGAGCCTAGTACATCTCCAATATCGAAAGCACCACGTCGAATGGCCCCGACCGAAATGCAGGAATTGAAGAATCAACTTGAGGAATTGAACGAGAAAGGTTATATCCGACCGAGTGCGTCCCCGTGGGGAGCACCTGTATTATTTATCAAGAAGAAGGATGGTTCATTTCGCTTGTGTATTGATTATCGAGAGTTGAACAGGGTGACGATCAAGAATAAATATCCTCTACCCCGTATTGATGATCTCTTAGATCAATTTCAGGGAGCTTCAGTATTTTCCAAGATAGATTTTAGATCCGGGTATCATCAGTTGCGAATTCGAGAGTCGGATATCGCGAGGACGGCATTTCGAACACGCTATGGATATTACGAGTTTGTGGTGATGCCGTTCGGGTTAACTAATGCACCTACTGTATTCATGGAGTTGATGAACCGAGTTTTCATCAACTATTTAGACCGGTTTGTGGTTGTTTTCATAGATGACATTTTGATTTATTCTCGTGACCGAGAGGAGCACAAATTTCACCTTCATCAGGTTCTCGACGTGTTAAGACGAGAGCAGCTCTGTGGACAGTTTTCCAAATGTGAATTCTGGATGTCCGAAGTGATGTTTCTCGGGCATGTGATTTCATCAGATGGAGTACGTGTCGACCCTCAGAAGATGGAGGCTATTCGAGATTGGCAACCTCCGAAGAATGTTAAGGAAATCCGAAGCTTTCTCGGATTAGCTGGTTATTATCGGCGATTTATGGAAGGATTTTCTAAAATCGCTCAACCTATGACGAACCTTTTGCGGAAGGATAAGAAATACACATGGTCTGACGCGTGTCAGCAGAGTTTTGAGGAACTCAAGAGCCGTTTAATTTCAGCACCTGTCCTTTCCTTGCCACAAGGGACGGAAGGATTCGTGGTTTATAGTGACGCGTCCGGACATGGTCTTAGATGTGTACTAATATAGAACGGGAAAGTAATTGCTTATGCCTCGCGGCAACTGAGGCCTTATGAGGCCAATTATCCGACCCACGACCTGGAGCTAGCGGCCGTGGTATTCGCGTTGAAGATTTGGCATCATTATCTTTATGGCGTCATTATTCCGGAGTGGAAATGGGAGGATATTTCAATAGACTTCATCACGAGTTTGCCGACGAGTCATCATGGCATGAATACAATTTGGGTTGTTATGGACCATTTAACTAGGTCAGCTCATTTTCTCGAGATTAAGGATACGTGGGGTCCTGATAGACTTGCCCAGTTATTCATTAAAGAAGTAGTGAGATTGCACGGTACTCCTAAAAGTATCGTTTCTGATCATTACGGGCGATTCGTGTCACATATTTTGAAATCCATTCATCATGCTACGAGAACTCAGCTCAATTTCAGCACGGCTTTTCACCCTCAGTCCGACGGGCAACAGCTCATTTTCGGAAGCATTGTCGGACATATAACAATACAACTGCTTTTAGTTCGTTGGGAATTACATACGATGAGACTCTTGCAAAATCTAATAAAGGTATATACACTCTCAGAATTCAGGGAGCCGTTTATCATTACATCAGGGATTTGATACCTACAGTGGGCCGTGGACGTCAGCTTCAATTATATTTTTACGAGACCGAAAATGAACTACAAAATAGATTATCTCAGTCAGGAGACCTGGATTCTCATATTTTGCAAGACATTGTCGACCTGATGAAAGTCAACCCTTACGCAATTTTTTTCAGGAGTCTCCGAGAAATGAATAACTTGCAGGAATACAATATTGTTCTCCATGCCGACCCAACTTTGGACATAAGAATTTACAACCTACCTACAGTTAGTCAGGTTGCCGCAATTTGGAGTGAATTGACTGGTGTCCCTCTAGAGCAACCACATGATATCCGTGTATATACCTCATCTGGAAAAACACACCGTGTAAATTATTACTACGGTTGTTATGACCCGCTGCAGTATCCATTATTATTCCCGTACGGAGAGAGTGGTTGGCATATGGGTATTCGCCGACTATCTACTGCTTCTGATACTGGTCCTGCCCGGAGCCATGCATACTGCAGGGGTCAAAGTGCTGTATATCTCGAGGGCCATCAATCGGGAGAGTCTATTCTGGCAGCCGAATTCGAAAGTATGTTTCCGTAATTCCTCCATATTACACCTCTTTCTTCCATTTATTTAACCTCACTGTAGATTTTACTATCATTTTTACCCTCCTTTTTCCTCGAGGCATTAATTTTATTATTTGTAATGATTTCTCCTATTTGTTTAAATCAGATATGAATACCAATCAGGGGAGGTGAAACAATGTTGCCGCAAGAGAATTCTACAGCTATTTAGTCCAGAGGCGCCCCAATGACGTCACAAATATATTGCGGACTGGCAGATTAGCACAACAATATCAAATCGACTGTTACGTTAAAATTGAAACTCAACATTTGGACTACTTAAGGAACGAACAGCTGAACCAAAATTTACGACTTGAGCCGTTCGAAGATGTCGTTGACAGCGTGGCCTGCGGGGGGAATCTAGGATCATCTGATATTGGACATAGATTTGTACTTTCTACCTCATACATAGGCAGTCCTTGAGATATGCGTCGACGATATCTTAACGCATTAACATTGGTGAGCGAATACGACAAACTGGATTTCTTCATTACTATGACTTGCAATCCAAATTGGCCAGAAATACGAGCAGGTCTACTACCTGGCAAGGAGGCTCAGAATAGATCTGACCTTGTAGCAAGGGTATTCAGAGGCCGAAATGAAGAATTCCGGCATGAAATTCTGAAGGAAAAAATCTTTGGAGAGGTCGCAACATATCTTTACATCATTGAATTTCAAAAGAGGGGTCTTCCGCACCCGCATTGGATCATCATTCTGCATCCTAACTATAAGATCCACTCGTACGATGCATATAACCATTATGTTAGCACCGAACTGCCGGACATCGATGTGCATCAGCATCTTCATGCATGCGTTGTACGGCACATGATGCACGGTCCCTGTGGCCACTTAAATTCATCCAATGTATGTATGCGAGATGGTAAATGCAAAAAGAAGTATCCTAGGGATTACATCGAGCGCACTTCGCAGTGTGAGGACAGTTATCCGTTGTATAGACGATGGAATGATTCCAGAACAGTACATGTGCGGGGTCATACTCTTGACAATAGATGGGTGGTACCATATAGCCCTTACCTTCTGGCCAAATTCGACTGCCATATTAACGTAGAGATCTATGTTGGCCTCAGGCTTATCAAATACTTGTACAAATATGTTTGCAAGGGCACCAACAGAATTGCATTCAATGTCGTTGAACAGCTAGACATATCAAAATGGAAGAGATTACAAATTTCCAGTATGCTCGGTGGTTATGTGCTCCGGAGGCTATGTGGAGAATCTATGCATTCATATTAAGTGAAATACATCCACCTGTACTGCAGTTTCATGTTAATTTACCCGACAGGTAAAAAATTTCATTCTCATCTTCACGGATTCTCCCTGATGTCCTTGCTAATCCGGGCGCCTCAAAAACATAGCTAACAGAATTTTCCGCAATGAATGTGCATTCACCTACAATTGCACAAATGGGCCTGCTGTATAGGGATTTCCCATGTTTTTTTGTATGGGATGCAACTAAAAAAACATTGCATAGAAGAAGGAATTTGCATTGGGCGTTTGGTCAGTGTTAGCCTAGTTGATGGCGAACGATACTATCTGCGACTGCTGCTTAATCATGTTCACGCTCCAACATCTTTTGATCATCTCAAACTATATAATGAAATTTTATATCCCACATTTAGAGCTGTTGCTTTAGCACGAGGTCTATTAGAATAAAACACAGATGTTGAAAACTCCCTGGCTGAAGCTTGATGCTATCAAATGCCACTCACTGCGTCATCTCTTTGCGACAATTTTACTATATAATACTCAATCTAATCCTCGAGTATTATGGGATGCTTTTAGATTATTTTTGGGAGACGATTACATTTCTCTCAAAAAATATACCGACAGTGAGTTTCTCTTATGACACTTAAATCCATCAACGTTTTTTTGCAATTTACCAGTCGAATGATTGATGAGTTTGATTGGTCGACTATATTGTTGGGGCCTCACGAGAACAGATTCAGGCTCGAGATTTTGATGAGGAACAAAATTACGTTGTCTCTGATTTGTATTTACAATCAATAGGCTTTCTAAATTCAAGGCAACGTGAAGCTTTTGATGCCATCATGTACACTCTCGACGATAATCATTCGGATGCTTTCTTTGTGGATGGTCCAGCTGGATCTGGGAAGGCATTTCTTTATCGAGCTCTTCTCGTGACAGTTCGTTCGAGGCATTTCATAGCTCTTGCAGTTGCATCCTTCGGAGTAGCAGCATCCTTGATCCCAAGTGGCCGCACAGCTCACTCAAGATTCAAACTCCCTATTATTGTAGAGGATGAGGTTTGCACAATCAGAAAACAAAGTGTACATGCTCGTATCATAATTGCTGCTACGCTTATTATTTGGGATGAGGCTTCTATGGCACACCGCAAAAGTATCGAGGCAGTTGACACTTTGCTGCGGGACCTCATGGAAAATGATGTACCTTTCGGGGGCAAGACCATTGTCTTTGGCGGCGATTTCAGGCAAACGCTTCCTATAGTTATTGGCGGTGGTCGTTCTGATGCAAATGATGCTTGTCTAATCAATTCTCACTTGTGGCATTCTATCCGCAAGTTTCATCTTCTTGAAAATATACGTGCCAGAGATGATTCAGCTTTCAAAGATTTCCTGCTTAGAGTTGGTGATGGAACTCAGCCTTGTGTGCAAAATGATGATATTACTCTACCCTCAGACATGTGTCTCTCTTACAGGCAGATCGATAATCCTCTTGATGAGTTGCTCTCAGAAAATTTCCCCAGTTTTGAGCTTTATCCTCAAAATACAGATTCACTCATTCGACGTGCTATTTTAACTCCCAAAAATGACTGCGTGCACGAGATAAATACTGCCTTAATTGAGAAATTCTCGGGTTCCGTATTCGATTACTATAACACAGATCTAACAACCGATCCTTTCCAACAGGCCTATTATCAGGATTACCTGAACTCTGTTAATACTCCTAGCCTGCCTACCCACTTGCTCCGTCTAAAACTCAATTGTCCTATAATGCTCCTGCGCAATATTAACCCCTCCAAGGGACTCTGCAATGGTACCCGTCTTATTTGCCGTCGATTAGACAAACATATTTTGGGTGCTGAAATCGTGTCAGTGCAACATGCTGGAGAATTTGTATTTATACCACGTATACCTTTAGAACCCAATGACAAGCAAAAATATCCTATCCCATTTAAGAGACATCAATTTCCCGTCCGACTTTGTTTTGCTATGACCTTCAATAAATCCCAGGGACAAACGCTGGACAAAGTTGGAATTTACCTCCCCGAACCAGTTTTTTCTCACGGACAACTCTATGTTGCTCTTTCTCGAGCTAGAAAAGCAGCCGACATTAGAATTCTCGTTCGGCCGTCTTCAGTACATTCTACCTCAGCTCACCAAACCAGAAATATTATTTACAGAGACATTATTGCTGCCGCAGTTCTCTAAACTCACTATTTCATGTTACATAAACAAACACTTGGTTCTCCTATTTGATGTGCGTTTTATTATTTATGCGCTTCACTACCACACTCACTACTTGTCTGTATTATCTGGCGCAGCTACATTTTATTAACTAAATAAAATATTATCTTCTAACATTCTACATTCACTTGTACCTTTTCTGCACCTATGGTCTCGCATCCACATCCGTATCTAATAAAGCACTGTTAACAACGTCCTTGCTCTAAGATTACATGTACTACTAATATTTTGTCTGTTTTTAGTGTTGTTAGCATAAACCTGATTAGACATCATCATTGAATATATTTGATATCAGCATCTTATCCTCTTTATTATTTATGGTTTTCTCATTTTCAGAGGTATTTTTTATGCTCTTTTTTTTTCGATTTGTTCTCAATTTTTTGCTCCTTCGACTTGTTTCCAGTTTTTTGTATTTGTGTGTGTGCTGATGTGGTTTTTCGTTTGACACTGGTCTTTTAGCAAAAAAAATTCTGGTTCTGCACATATTTTTGCCTGTTCTTTATTTTGTTGTTAATTATATCTGGTTACTTTATCTGGTTCGCTTCATTCCAAGTGTACCTTCATTTTCCTATATTAAAATCCAGGCAAATTAAAATCGTAAAGTCTAAAGGCACTAACTCTTGTGCTGCCATGACCGACAGTGTCCCTCGAATCTTTGTCAAGAGCCTGCAGATCCCGGTTTTAATTTAGACAGATTTTATTCTCGAAAATGAAATTGACTCCCTGATTTTTATTCCTATCAGCTGCATGCTATCTTTTGATTTTTATGTTTTTCATATTTCTTTGTGATTATCATATATTGTGTGTTTCAATGAGTTCTTTGATCTATCATTTGTTGCTTTGCCGTTTCTGCATCTTTGTGTTTTTTTTGGAGAAGAGGCTGACTTCGAAATCATGTTTTGACATCGCTCTTTCTTGCTGTTATTGTAGCTGTATAATAGAATTATAGGATCTACGTCATTCGGCTCCTGCTTCAGGTGTTTACCTCACCTCTCCTCTTCACCTCCTTGAAACGTGTTGTTCTTTGCTTTTCCTCTCATACCTCCTCTTCTTGGTGTGCTGCTCTCTTACCTTATCTTATCCGCTTTTCTTCTTCACATTGCATATCGGCACAGGTGATTCATATTCCTCTGTTGGTTTTTTTATGCCCCGTCTAGATTTGAATTGTTGTATATTACACTTCTTATTTGATGTTAGTTCAGTTTTCCTGTCTCTTTTCGCGAGGTAGGTGGTTACGTTTCTAGCTGTTTTCTTTCTTTTGCCTCTTTTCAGATTTAGTGATTCTTCTGTTTGTTTATTGCTTTGTTCGCAGTTCAAATCTCTCTGGCTATACAATTTCGGGCATTAGGTTGGTGGTTATGTTTCTATGCTCACAAATGTTTTGTCCTCCGTGATTCTTTCCACATTTTCGAGTGCTCATACTCTGTCTTCGATTTTGATTTCATGCATGCCTACATCTCTACACTCCTTCTTGTTTGATTTTGATTTACACTGGCAGCTTTTTCTCTGCGCAGGCAGTGTTTTATGTACCTCTTCGGGTTGTCGCCAGTTTTGTAGGCTGCTAGGTCGTTCTTCAGTGGCCGGCTTCTAGGTCGTTCTTCAATAGCCTTCCTTGTGTTATAATTTGTGGCTCGAGCTATATTTGTCGGCTCTTTTCAGAGAAAATATTTAAGTGTTTCAGTTAGCCCCTAATTTTTAGGTTGTTCTTTACACTTATTTTCTTCAGAATGTTTATTAGGTGGTTACATTTCTAGCTATTTTCTGTCTTTTCCCTCTTTTCAGATTTAGCGATTCTTCTGTTTGTTTATTGCTTTGTTCGCAGTTCAAATATCTCTAGCTATACAATTTCTTATTTTGTTTAGTGTATCTTTGTTTACCCCTTTTTTTTAATTCTTTCGTCTGAACTCATCCTGACTCTCTCTGTTGTTTGATTCGACTGCCGGTTGTTCTGACCTGCTGTTTTCGCTTGCAGCGAACCCTCTTGTTGCTCTAACTGGTTGCCTTCATTTCGGGAGTGCCATACAAATTAAAATCCTCAAACGGATTCCAGTTTTATTTTAAACAGATTTTTCTCAAAAATCAGATTGAGTCCACGCGTTTGATTCCTATCAGCTGTGTGCTCTCTTTTAATCTTTCTACTTTTCGGATTTATTAGTGATTATCATATATTCTGTATTTCAATTAGCTCTTTCTCAGTTTTTAATATTGCACCATTCGACGGTAAAGGAGATTCTCCTGTTTCGTCGTTTCTACATCTTTGTGGTTCCTTTTTTTGGAAAGGAACTGGCCTCGAAATCGTGTATTGACAGGGGTTTTTCTTATCTCTATACTCGGTATTCGAATTTGCTTTGTATTTCCCTGACAGCTTATTCATAATAATTATTAACGATATTTACTGCCACTTGCATTATTCATAAAACAATATACCGAGTGAATGGAGCGCAAAATATTTTCGCTTGATACAATAACTCCTGACACAAGGAACTGGACAGCAAAAGTTTCAGTCCTAAATAAATCAGCACCTAGATCTTCGTCGCAGCCTGCTGCCATAAGATTTCAGAAAATGCTATTGGCAGACGATAAGGTAAATATTTTTCCTACAACTATATTGGCATCTCTTTTTTGCAATCCACTTTTTTATATCTCGATTTTACATTAAACAGGGCAATAAGGTCGAAGTAATGTTATATCGTGGAGATGTCGAACTTCTCAAAAATAGCTTCGTGCTGCACCGGACTTACCTTATATCAAATACAGTGGTGCGGCCGGTTAAATCGGGCTTCGAAAATCCGCTGACCAGCAACAAATATGAGTAGGTTCTTGGCGCAAGAACAGCTATTCTAGCAACTGACGAGAAATCATTTATTCCTTCTGAGCTCACCCCTACTTTCATACAATACAACAGCTTTCGTGATTTTATTGGCACCAGAACATTAATAAGTAATTTCTTGTCAAATTTGCATTCTATTTTGCATCTAAAAAATTCTGCTCATACTGAATATGCTATATAATATCTGTAGGTACGGCCGCAGTTATAATTGGTAGACGTGACCCAAGAATGATTTCTGCAAAGGGAAAGCAACACATGCTTCGTGATTATGCAGCAATAGACGATGCGTGCGTAGTCATTACTAAATTTTATATTCAATAACTCTCTTGCATGCCTGCAAAATATTGCTTTCGCATGTAATCTGAAACCAATCAAGTAGCGAAGTTTAGAACATGAGGTCCGTAATTATTAAAAAAAATACACATAAATGTGATATGTATATATTAAAAAAATACTTCAACGTCATATTTATCTGTTTGCGTACACCAAATATGCGTATCTTATGTATACGACATTATATTGTCATCCCTATTTTTACATATACCACATCTACTATTTGATCAATGATTGCCTGCGTATTTTCTGGTTCAAACCCTTCATTATAACTTTCTGGAATGACGCTGCGACAGATGATATTTATAATGAACTCGACTCTATAAAATACAGACATGTTATTGCTGCATTAAATTTCAGCGTGACATATTTTCACAGTATTCTCGCTCTCTTTCCACATTCATTCCTTTGCTTCATAAAGATCGCTATATCTAACAGGACAGTCCCTTCCATATAAATCGATGGCTAATTTTCCCTTCAACTACATACCTGCAGATATCTCACTCTGCTCCACCTCCGCATCTGTTATCTTATTGAATTTGGAACTCAGCCGAGTCATAGCTCTTCAAAAATGGGGAGTACATATTTTCACATGTCTACATTTTTGGTCACATTTACTATAACAACCTATCCTTTTATAGGCACTCAATGCACAAAGAACAGATTGACAAACTTTTGCAGCAAGGCTATATCTTCCAAACATCACAAACCACTTTCACTATCGATCCTCAAACAATCATATCTGTTGAAACAATCCTTGTAGCAGAACAGGTGCACAACTTTATGCTGAATGACACATGTTCTACTCATGTCTATGAATCTGTAATTTCATTTTCATTTTTACCTCTGTATACTTAGTGTAATCTCTGTAATTAGTTACAGATGTTTGTCTTCTATTAATGGCTGTCACAATCATATCTGTTCAAACATTCCTTGCAGTGCTGAATGAAACATGTTCCACTCATGTTTATGAATCTTTATTTCCTTTTCCTACTACGGTGTGGAAAGGCATCTCGCCTCTGTATACCCTGTGTGGTCTCTGTAATTAGTGACAGATGTTTCTTTTCTATTACCAACTGCCAACTTTTTTAAGTGGTAGTCAAGTCTGTTTGGAATAACTATTTTTATGTTGTGTTGTTTTTATTACGCATTGCTTACTCATTTCTGAAAAAACGTATTACAGTGTCATGGAACACATTGCATTAGACACGGTTTAATATATTTTTCCCCAATAAATTAATACCAATTATGAAAGGAAATCTTTAAATGCTTCTCCAATAAATATTCTACTGAATTTCACTTTCCAAACAGCCAGGCAGATCTAACCTTCTGGTTCGAGGTGGACGTACCTGGGCTTTCAGGCCCGCCGGTTTTGGCCCTAAACCGGCCCTAAGTCAACGGTTTTAGCCCGGGACCGCCGGTCAACGGGCCCGAACCGGACCGGGACCGAAAAGCTAAGGCCGGGCTAGGGTCGGGGGAATTGGAACCGCGGACCGGCGGTTGGGGCCCGCCAGTCCTAAAAGGCCCGTCGGTTTGCATCGGCCCGCCGGGCAGGCCGGCCGACAGCGGGCCTAACGGAAAATCGAGAAAAAAAAAAAGCGTGATCGATCGGCCGCCAACCATTGCCAACGGCTCCTTAAAGGAAATAGTCGTTGGCAGCACCTTTCCACCCCCAAACTTCCCCATCAATCCCCCCTTTTCCCTACCCATCCCCACTATAAATACTACATCTTCCTAACTCAAAATTCACCAATAATCACACTCTAATTCTCTCTAAAAATTCAATCTCTACTCTCTCTACTATACTCTCTATTCTACTATCTACATGTCTACCTCAAAGAACAACAATAACAAGGGCAAGGGCAAGGCCATTGAACTTGGCCAACGAAGTGGAGGAGGAAATTTTCAACCTCAAACTCAAAGGCCCAGAAGGGCCGATTTGGCGGAGGAAATTTCTAGACAAGTCGCCGAACGAATTCAAGCCAAAGAAAATGCCCGATTTGAAGAAATGGTTCATACGATGGAGAGCACGGGATACGAATTTCGTGGCTCAACAAATGATGATGAACATGAAGAGGACGAAGAGCACCAAGAAGACGAACAAAACCAACCTCCTCCTGCGCCAACAAGTAAGCCTAAGCCTCTCAGGTCCGAAATCTTCGTTAAACATTTTAAAAGAGAATTGGCTCCTATCAACGAAGGAGAACCTCCTTTATCCGATGGTCGAAAGAGATTCATTGCTTATTGCAACTATTGCACAAAGCACTACAAATGGATCGAGAAGGGAGGCTACGGAACACTACAAAGGTACATGGAGGGGTTTCATCCATTCGAGTATGGAATATCTACTACTCAAACGCAAATTCGAGGTACTACTAGTTCAAATTCGGCGACGGGTATGTCTTCTTCCGCTTTATTTAAATTTGAAAAAAATCGATATGAAGATGCTTGTGCTAGATATTGTGCCATGGAAAAACAACCTTTTAATTATGCGGATAGAATAACGTATGAAGCTTCTTATAAAGATGGTTTGGGGCCTAATGTTAGCAAGGTAGCTAGAACTCAAATGCTTAAGAGAATTAGGAGACAATGCTTTGACAAAAACAAGATTTAATGAAATATTTAGTTCGTTTGTCTCAAAAGTTTCTATTTGTGCCGATGTTTGGACCGATGCTTATAATAAAAATAGTTACATGGGAATTACTTGTCATTGGATTGATGCAAAATGGATTATGCAAAAACGTTTGATTGCCTTTAGGGAGTTTGAAGAGCCTCACACGGCTCAAAATATTGCTTTAATTATTATTACGGTTTTGAATGAGTATTGTTTGGTTAACAAGGTATTTTCCGTTGGTTTTGATAATGCATCGCGAACACCGCTAGTATTCGAACTTGTTGAAGCATGTGCACCATCATTTGAAGGAAAATATTTTCATTCTAGATGCATTTGTCATATTTTAAATTTATGTGTTCAAGATGCGCTTAGTATTTTTCAAGATTCCGTTGTTCCTATTAAAAATGCCGTTAAGTATTTGCACAAATCAAAACTTTTGGGGAAAAAATGGCAAAAATATTGTCGTGCAAAGGGTATTGTTTATACTTGTTTCAAATTAGATGTATCTCATCGTTGGAACTCTACTTATGAGATGATTAATAGTACACTAGAGTATAAGAGTTATTTATGCGATTTTTTAGGAAAGAGTTCTCAAACATGCAATTAGTTCTTAATGAGAGTCATTGGGATTCATGTATGGATTTGTATCGTTTGTTAAAAGTTTTTCATAATGCTACTAAACAATTATCGGGTGTTTATTATTGTACTTCCGTTAAAGTGTTGGAACATTGCATGTATATTGCCTTGTCTTTTAAGAGTTGTTTTAGTAGGCCAAACATGCAAGGTGTGATTTATTTTATGGTTCAAAAATGGCTCAAGTATTTTAGGGAGATTCCTATGGTTTTCTTACTTGCTAAGTGCTTAGATCCTAAATGGAAGTATGATGGTGTTTGTCAAATGCTTGGTATTTATTATGATGCTTTTGCTCAAATGGACTTGAGTGATGTTGTAATTGATGGTGAAGGGGTCTTCTTTGATCTTCCTTCCGTGCCACAAATCAAGATAGATCTTGATAGGAGTTTGAGATCTATTTTTCAAGAATATAGATTAAAACATGGTAGTGAGTTTCCTTCTTCTACAATTCCTTCATCTATGATGCCTTCATGTGATTTTCCTTTTGAGATGAATGAAAGTGATCCTTTAGTTCAACAAATGCATGGAATGATGCAAAATAGAAGCAATGAACTTCCAATGGGGCAAAGTAATAGTGAATTAGATATGTTCTTGCAAACTCGTTTTGTATTTGGTGTTGAAGATAGTGGTCCGTCGATCGATGTGTTAAAGTGGTGGTCGAAGAGAGAGGAGTACCCAATACTCTCCATCATTGCAAAGGAGTTATTTGCCGTCCCGGCATCCACCGTGTCCGTAGAACAAGCCTTTAGCATCGGAGGACTTATGCTAGATTAAATAAGATCAAGGATGAAGCCGGCGAACATTGAAGCTACCATGTTGCTCGATGATTGGTGTAGGGCCGACCTTAGAGCTCAAGAACCGGAATGGGACGATGCAAATGAGAGCGAAGATGAAGCCTTCACCGAGACGGATCGATCGGATGTGGAGTAGAGAGCTCAAGTCCTTTATTATTATTATTTTTTCATTTCAAGAATTCAAGTGTAAAACTCCTTAAATTATGCTTAACTTATTTTTTGTACTTTTCCTCATTTTTAATGAAAAATTATTGTGTCCTTATTTATTTGCAAAATTATTGTGTCCTTATTCATTTGTAATTTTCCTCATTCTTAATGCAAACTTATTTGTTATAATTTTCCTTATTCATTTTTCAACAATTTAATGAGTTTTTAAATATTTAAAAAAAATCAAAACATTAAGAATTATCATTTTCTATTCATAAAAGTAATAAATATACAAGAATAAAATAAAAAAATAATAATAAAAGATAAAAAAAAAAGCTGGCGGCCACCGCCGGACTGGCCGGTTTTAGCCCGGCTCTGGACCGGCGGGTTTCTAGCCCGGCACGGGCGGTCGGGCTAGTTTACGGTCCGGGCTCGGTCCTTTGTTTTGGGGATCGAGGACCGCCGGTTCGAGGCCCGAAACCGGCGGTTTCGGCCCGGCAGCACGTCTAGTTCGAGGTCGCCTAGCCCGCAGGACTCAAAATTTCATCTATCCCTACTGCAACAAATGCCATCGCCTGACAACTACAACATATGGTTCCCTTTTCGAATGTCATTCCTACCAACAAATCAAGACAGCCATTCCAAGGTACGCAATGACCATATATTCGATTCTCCTTTCTACTCTCATGACCTACTCGCCTATTTACATTACATTTTCACTGCACCACAGATACAGATTCTCGCTTTTAGTATCTGATAATACCGGAGAAATAGAGGTGACTGTCTTTGGAATGGAAGGTGAAAAACTCATGCAAATGTCTGCAGACCAGTTTCTGGATAAATATTGCAGCTTACATACTTTCTCTTTGCACCCAAAACTCGCATCAAATCTGAACCACATCAAACATACTCTCTAACATGACTTTATACTACACTTGTTTGTAGGACGGATCTTTGATATTAGACTGCATCGACTCAAAACTAGATCTGCTGCAACTTTGAATAAGAATTCAATCCAAAGTTTTCAACAAACAAGATGGCACGAATACAATGTCGTACACAATACAGGCACTGGAATACCAGCAATCAGAGTCGACAACTGTCTCCACCAGCGAAACAATGCCTCCATCCTCCGCAGGTACATACAAATCTTTATTGCATTAAACCTCAAATATTCTTTTCGTGTAACAATGTTATCCTCTTCATCAACACATATAGCAACCACCAATCCTTGTATTGAAATCTCCACACCTACAAAATTAGAGACCAAGAAACTCCCGTCAATAACCAAATGTATTCTTATATCAATATATTCCATTCATATACATTAACCAAATATATATTCCCATACCTTTGTTATTTCAGAACATCCTCATCCTGACGGCCACACCAGCACATCATCCCGCGGCCGATCACTAAAGGCGAAGAAAATCGAATAAATCAACCTGAATGTCCCCTCAGCTCTGTACAAGGAAAAAACTGCTCTCGACGTTGTAAAAAAACGCAATCTACAACCAGAGTTCTTTAATGTATATATGCTTAGTAATACACACAATTTGTGTATTTACAAAATGTATAGATGCCTAATAATTCTGGGTCGTTCTTCAGTGACCTTTCCTGTGCTATAGTTCGTGCTTCGAGTTATATTCGTTGGTTCTTTTTGGAGAAAATATTAGAGTGTTTGATTTGCGCTCTATTTTTTTTTCTTTGCCGTTGTTTGTTAATTATTGTTTTCGCTTGCCGCGAGCTCCCTTGTTGGTCTAACTGGTTGGCTTCGTTTTGGGTATACTCTCGTTTTCCTACAAAATCCATACAAATTAAAACCTTAAAATCTACGGGCGCTAAATCTTGCGCTGCCAGGACCGACAGTGCCCCTCGAATCTTTGTCAAGAGCCTGCAGATCCCGGTTTAAATTTAAACAGATTTTATTCTCAATATTCAAATTGAGTCCCCGATTTTGATTCTTATCAGTTGCGATAATCATATCGTATTTTGAGGCTGTGTTTGTTTACTTGTTCGGTATTCGAGTTTCTTTTTCTCTACGCAGGTTGTGTTTTGTGTGTTTCTTCAGAGTTTTAGGTCACCAAAGGCAGGGATACACAATTTTAGTTATTGGGAAAGATGCGCACTAGGACAACCTACAGTTGATTACATTGATTTTCTGCATGTGCAACAACTAATCCCTGTTTTTATTGCATGTCGTGTTGGAATTTTCATACGCATATGTTTATTCAATTGTTGTGTGAGAATTAATATCAGTCTTCATTCATTTGATGTATTTGTCTCCCTCTGCGATGACCAGAGATTGCTCCAACTATGTATTGTGTATTTGATTGTTCGTTTCTTCTTTTGTTTGCAGTCGTCTTGTTGCTCTATCCTCAGAACATTTTTGCCAGGACTAATAGAACTGCCATTAATCAATTTCCAAAAGCGAAAAAAATTGACATCACTATTTCATTAAAATATAAAATAGCATTTCGAATATAAAATTATCAATATAGTGCCTATGCAGTAACAACATTTGAAATATACCTTCAGGCATTTACTTTATAATATTTTTCAAACACCATTCTACTATAAGAATCTTAGAATTATTCATTCATTATCTACTTTAAATGCAAAATATATCAAACTAATTATATCTTTATTTCGATACATAATCACATAAAAATATCATTATCAGCTTCAAAAATATGGGTATTATTTGGCTGCAAATATATTAAATTATTTACATTGTCATGAATATATTTCCGGATAGGTATTGCATACTGTAAAAAAGGTTGCATATTATGAGATGCCTCTGGATATATTCTTTATATGATGTTAAATATAATCTTTCAATATTTTTCGTTTATAATTACAAAATTAATTTTTATTATCCAATTATTTTCATGATATATATTTCAACATACATATCACATATAAAAAAAAAAGAATGACTATTAGCTTCCAAATCTGGACTGTATCGATTGCATAAATTCAAATGCTATTAAATGTGTATCTCATATGCATTGAAAGCAACAATTCTAATTTTTTATTTCCTTAATAATTTAACACAGGAAACCTTATTTCTTTGTAAAACAATACTACAAGTGACCAGCAGAAAGCAACACTCATGGGCAATCCCGTGCATCGCACGGGGCCCCAAAACTAGTGACTATATATGTGTCTGGCTAAAAGTCCTACACAATAACCAATCGGCATGCAGATATGATTCCAGATATGTCACGATAAAACATGACAAAGAATTCAATAAATCACATATCCAATTAAGGATCAAGAAACTCACCGAAGTGACAATAAGGATCAATGAGATCAACGATTCACAGGTGATGAACTTGGGAATACAATCCCACGATGAAAAACGAAAACATAATCAAGAACAATATCAAATTACGAATCACAGATTCATAAGTGTTTCATATACACGAAATAATTCAATCATCATTATAACCAACCAAGATAACTTGCCTCAATTTCGTAGGTGAAAGGTAGTCCTTCTCCAAATGATCAAACAGATGGTATCCTCGATTAAATACTCAATCGAGCAAGCAACCTTGAATGAAACGTAATTCATTCAATAATACATTCACATAATATTGATATTAATTCGTAGGAAACGATGCCCGAACCAACCCGAATAATTTATTCTATCAATGAACATTCAACCGATTATTGATGAATTTCAATACATATGGTTTGTCTTCCACAAATCGGATTACTATACTAAAATGTCCTTTTAATACTCTTGTTATTACTATAAACAAGTTTATGCATTAAACACCTTCAATTCACCATTAACAATCGGAATAACCAAGTTCTTACAGTTCTTCAACATCTACTTCTATACAAAGACCATCATAAATGAATTCAATACATTATCAACCATAATTAGCATTACCTTCTTAAGAACACTATCCACTTTATTATAATGATCTATACTTCCTTATGTTATCAACATATTTGATTAATTAAAAGTTTTAGTTGTATTCATCCGTATTCTTATCATCTCTCAAGACTTTGCTAAGCCGAATCCATAAAGGTGTTATATCTTTTAAAATTTCTGCACCAAGAGAAACATCATTCCTAATCTCTAACATTCATCAAGTTCTTCCCAAGGTATGAAATACATCTAACATGGTGTTTTAACACTTCTATAATATCAATTCCATTGATTAAATTTAACTACGATGAAGCTAAATGATTATCATTGTTCCACTGATGTTAATACATCCAACAAGATGAGTATGATTTTATAAATGTGATCATTATCATTAAAACGTCAAGAACATCTTCATTCCAAACCTTTAATTACCATATTCATCAATAAGTATTAAAAAGCTTAACCACAAACATGTTTTACTTGATTAATTCAACACTATGTGTAGTATACCATATCAGTATCATCATAACTACGCAATATAGAGTAGAATCGCACAACTTACCTCCAGAAACGAAGAACAACCACCAAAACTACAAGAACACACTCCAAGCTTCAAGAACACCTTCCAAACTTCCAATCAACAAGCTCCAATCCAAGATGCAAGGCTCAAATAAGTTGGAAGAGGGTATAATCGATCTAGGGAGGCAGGGGGACGATAGCTTGGAGAGAAAAATCAAAGTTAGAACGTGCAAATGAAAGACACAAGCTGTCTTTTTATAAATGGCACAATCTGTTACGTATGTTATAGCATGAATCTAACATACGTTAATCACTTTACGTACGCTACACATAAGTTGTTACGTACGTAATCTGCCTCCAGAGTCTACTGCCTCAAAACACCAACCTCATTACATACGTTATAGCCTCAGCATTACGTACGTAATGTACGTCAACTTGGCTGCCTCGAAAGGGCCAATTATCCAGATCATGACTGGCCCCTCATGCCGAAAGTTGAGATCGGATAAGATTCTCAGCATTACGTACGTAACCAGTACCCCATTACGTACATAAAGCCAATGCATTAGCATACGTTAAGTTAAATCTTAGTGTACGTTAAACACAAAAAACATAGCCCGAAAATGTAATCTACACAACGTTAAGAAATCAACCAGAATGCGAATGACAGTTATAATCAAGTCTATTCTGATATATCCCGACATCAATAAAGATTAACTAAATTTAACATGATTACAACTATACTCAAATTATCCGAATAATACAACAGTAGATAGGAAATTACTGTCGGATATTACAGACTCTTCGGCCTTCTCGTGTATCGATATCATTTCAAAATCCTTAAGGTCATAAAATAGATCGAAAGTAGATATCTCATTAAGATTACAAGATATACGCACAGTTGTGGTCTCAACATCCCATCGGGGAGGGAATAATTTAAAGATTTTAAGGTTCTTCTTTTTTTGGGAGTACACTTTGCTCAGTGCTTCAAGTTCACCGACAATGCAAATGAATCTGAGGTCAAGAGTTTATGAATATTTCATTTCAAAAGACTCAAATTGTTGATTCAGTTTTAAAAACTTTGTTTTCCTTCGAGAGCCGAGTGCCCTTGTATATCATCTTGAGTTTATTCTAGATTTCTGTGGCTATCATACATCTCTTTACCTTTGAGAACGTGCCTTTATCAAGGTGATAAACAACACACTCTTAGCAACATTATCAAGATTGCTCGCTTTTGCTCATTAGTGGTCCACTGATCACGAGACTTCTCGAGCATCTCTGGATGGGATTGGCCATCCACTCTGGCTGCTGTATTGAATTTCATGATGGTGATAGGTCCTTCCTGTATCAGGAAGAGCGTCACTACATGCATGGCAGCCAGTTGTGCTTCCATTTTGATTCTTCAATCATCAAGTTCGTTAATCGAGAACATGAGAACTTTATTAACCATTGAGGTATCTATGAAAAGAATATGGGATGAATATGAAAGACAAAAGTATGGAGTTCTAAAATATTGTGATTATGGATCTGGTTCAGGTTAAAAATTAAATGATTCTTTGTAGAACCAACCGCTCCGATACCAACTCGTTGGTCACAGTATACTTAAATAACAGCTTAGAGGGGATGAATAAGTTGTACTCTTTTTTCAAATTTAAGTATGTGGCGGAAGACTAGTGCAAGTTGTTGTGACTACAACAACTAAATGATCTCATATTAGCTTAGAGCTTACAGGGGTTTTCTTAGTGAGCATATTAGAATCACATGCAGTAAGCAATAAGTAAGTGAAGAAAGTAATGACACGGGATTTAATATGGTTCGAGATAATATCTTCTAAATCCATAGGTTCTCCACACAGGAGAGAACATTTATTAAAATTAAGGCGTACATAACTAGATGACTTTAACTAAACATGTCATTGTGTCTTCCACACATATTAATACACCTAACTGTAGTTTAAGCCCTTCACAGAGATTGATTGCAGGCTTCTTTGAACCGACTTCTTCTCACACAGATCGAAGCTTCGTTCTGAACTCTCGTCATCTCACACAGGCCAAAGAGGTTCTTTCTTAGTCCACACAGGGATAAATTACTCAACATCGAAGTAGGTTATTGTAATTATCCGAACAACAGTTGTATGCCCTTTAAATCTTTGCTGTGGTGTGCTGTTTACTATTCAAATACGATTATCTCTTCAATAAGATTTGCATTGTAGGCTTGACGAGGGTGTTTGCTCTTATATGATATCGCAAGTAGTTCGATTTCTTAGTTCATCAGTTAATCAGTGAGTAAGCAAAACAAAAAAAGTCCTATGGATTAGGGCTGAGAAAAATACCGAAAATATCATATCGAAAAATATCGAAACTTTCGGTATACCAAATTTTTCGGTACGGTATGATACTGTTACCGGTAACAGTATGAGCTTTTGAAATTTTCGATATATCGAGATATACCGAAAACTTTCGGTATACGAAATTTTTTTCGAGATATACCGAAAATTTTCGATATACCGAAAAATTAATGGTATATCGAAATTTTTCAGTATACCAAACTCTATATAGTATATTAAATTTTTTTTGATATATCTTAAAATTTTCGGTATACCGCAGAAGTTTTGATATACCAAAAAATTAATGGTATACCGATTTAATTTTGGTATACCGATATTTCGGTACAATAACGGTATGCAAATATGTCATACCGAAATTTTCGGTATACCGGTTTTTGGTATACCGAAAATTTTGGTATGATAATGGTATTATTTTTGTCATATCAAAAATTTCGGTACGGTATACAGTATAGATGATAATTTTCGGTATACCATACCGAACCACCCCTACACTGGATTGGGTTATTCATAACTTCAAAAGTAGATCACTTATAAATATAGTTGTTGGCCGAATGGTAATATGTGAACACTTCAGATTGGCGGCTGATGAATGTTTGAATTAAAGTGTCAACATTCAATGCTTCAAACATTCTTTTGGCCTTCATTAAATACTCTGCAGTCCACAGTCTTCAATTGCATTAAATGATGTCTCCATCAGCATTAAATATATTTTAAAAACCATGAATACTTTGTAAATAAAGAATTACTTATCTCACAATAATTTTAAAGTTTAAGTGACATCCTGTTGGCTTTGCATTTTACTTTCCTAAGTAACATGCATACAACGTTTACGTGTATCCAATAAGGTCCATTAGCTGTAAATTGGATCTTCAATACTCTGAAGGATGAATGTCTTATGAGCGTTGTATGAAGATGGATCTAGAATGTTGGTTGTAGGATTAGGGCTGGGAAAAATACCGAAAATATCGAAATACCGAAAATATCATATCGAAAAATATCGAAAATATCGAAATTTTCGGTATACCAATTTTTTCGGTACGGTATGATACCATTACCGAATTTTCGGTACGGTAACGGTGTGAGCTTTTGAAATTTTCGATATACCGAGGTATACCGAAAATTTTCGGTATATCAAAAAATTATCGGTATATCAAAATTTTTCAGTATACCAAACTCTGTATAGTATATTGAATTTTTTTTGATATATCTTAAAATTTTCGGTATACCGCAGAAGTTTCGATATACCGAAAAATTAACGGTATACCGACTTGATTTCGGTATACCGATATTTCGGTACAATAACGGTATGTATATATGTCACACCGAAATTTATGGTATACCGATTTTCGGTATACCGAAAATTTCGGTATGGTAACGGTATGATTTTTGTCATACCGAAAATTTCGGTACGATATATCATAACTGACAGATCACACGACATTAACTCAAGAACACTTACGGTTGTAACTATATGCTCATTACAGTCGTAACATACTGGTGACCAGCAAAACTAGTTCGCAAGCTCCGAAATGGCCCCCGAACAATAGCCACGATACCAACATATGGAAAGTCGTGAAGCGCCTACATATGTATGCAACATACGGGTCTAAGCGTTATCATTTCGCATGAAGAGAATATCATACGAGCTATAAAACAACTACACACGATACAGTACAACATTGCGATACAAACCGAACTCCTTCTACAAGAATAATAATACATCAAATACATGAAAAGTGTTGGGGCTCAAGCAGCACGCTGGTCACGAACTCAAGCGCTGTCGCTTTAAGCAATAACATCACATTATTTATATATTGCATCTAGACTCAAGTATAAAACCAACAATTTAGACAATAAGAGTCATCTTGCAATTAGAGAATTCTCTATCACCATTATTTTCATAAGGATGTAACCATGAGCTCCATTCAGGAACTCACCAGGCTAATACATTACATTCCAAAAATTCTTTCCATACTATTTTACAGGCCGAAGGCTGAATAAATCGTTTTATCAAAATACACAACCACTTTCCCTTCAAAATATATTTTCACAAATACGACAAAAGAATTATTTAACAAAATACACAACATTTACAAAATATATTTTATAAAGCAATAGATGAGGCAATTTACAACACATTGTTGGAATAGTTGTTAAAAATGAAAGTGGAGATTTTGTCCCACATTGGTTTGCTATCAAAGTAGGTGGAGACTTTTAGGCTATATAAGGAGTTCCAAGGTCTTTGATATAAATGCACCAATCACTACTCTTTAGTCTTGTGATTACTTCTAGTTTGAAATTCCTTGCTCTTTATTTTAGAGGGGTAAGAGGTTTTCAAAGGCTTGTAATAGTGTAGGAGTTAGGAGTCGAGAGCTTGAGAGATTAGTCTATGTAATTGTAACAATTTGTCATATAGTGGAGTTTTCTCTCTGGAGGCCCGTGGTTTTTCTCCGGTTTTGGAGTTTCCATGTATATTCTTGTGTTATATATTTTTCTCAATTTTCGTTCTTTGGGAGGGTTGTTGGGGATCTTTGAGGCCGTTTTCCCAACAAGTGGTATCGGAGACAAGTTCGGGGGAGGTCTCGATTTTAGAGATTCGAAGTATGCTCTGTGGTTGCAGCTTTGTCTGAGCTTCCACATCAGAAACGAATTTTCTATTTGGTCGTATTGGAAGGTGTCTTGGTGCTTTGAAGGTTCGTAGTATGCTCTGTGGTTGCAGCTTGGTCTGACCTTCCACATCAGAAACGAGGATTTGGCTGACTGTTTTG
The DNA here is from genome assembly GCA_033398695.1 of Orobanche coerulescens. NCBI lineage: Eukaryota > Viridiplantae > Streptophyta > Magnoliopsida > Lamiales > Orobanchaceae > Orobanche > Orobanche coerulescens. Next base: position 142,000,488 of record CM065813.1, on the reverse strand, counting down.
TGTACGATAGAATTATATACAAGCTGGGAGTGTTTATATCCAGCGAAGGTTCTGGCTAGGAAAGACTTGGTATTTAAGCGTGTCCGTTGTGACCCACCTCTCTTTCCTGGGAATCCTTTGTTGGGTATATTACTTATATAGGCTTGGTGTATATTTTCTAGTATACAACACTGTTTTTGAAGATACAGATACGATGTCAAAGTATAGTCTCATGAGGTTCGATGTAGAGAAATATGATGGAAGAATCAACTTTGGTTTGTGGCAAGTTCAAGTCAAGGATGTGTTGATTCGGTCTGGGTTACACAAGGCGTTGAGGGGGAAACCAACCCCTGTTTCTAGCGCAGAATCAAGCACCAGTAAAGTCGATGATGAAGAATGCGAAGATTTGGATTTGAGAGCGGCAAGTGCAATTCGTTTGTCTCTAGCAAAGAATGTTCTTGCAAATGTGCATGGATACCAACGGCAAAGGATCTTTGGGAGAAACTTGAGCAGTTGTATCAAGGCAAAGGCATCTCAAATCAGTTGTATCTCAAGGAACAGTTTCATACTCTTCGTATGAATGGAGATGTAACACCCCCAATCCACTCAGGGATATTACACGCCGTAGACCCTCTCCTCGAGGATCTACCAGGCTGATAACTAAAATCAAACATCTAAACATCGCCTTTAAGGCTAAAATGACTCAGTAGACCGACTTGGTCTTTCAATAATAACATACAACTCAATTCCAAACACATACCCACGCAGGGGTCAAAAATACAATAAACTCCCGTACAACGGGGAAAAGATACCGCAGCGGAAGAGGAAATACAACTGGACCAATACGACATCAACGGAACCTCGTGTGATTAGTATCGTTCATCTTTCATCATCCTTCGTGCCGACCCTGTGTTATGCTCCAAAACCTGAATGCAAAAACAGACATCCACCCCCCGAATACTCGGGGGTTAGCAAAACTCCACTGTTTTGCTAGTGCAAGAACAAAGTGCAAATACGAGCCATACAGTTCACATTCCACGAATAACAATAACCAAGGATCCTCAAAGATCCAAACGAAACGAAAAGTACTTCCCGAGGCAAGAATTTGAGAAAACGTTCCAAAATCGAAAGATCACGAATCAATGGAACAATTTATAAAACAGCTTAGAATGCCATCGAGAGTTTTAATAGAAAACAATTTAGGATTATCAAATCCTACTTTTCAAAATCCAAAAGATAAAAGGGGTCACCGCCCCAAAGGTTTACTTTCCGAAAAATGACATTTACCAAACCGTTGGGATTTTAGCCCCAAATCCGTAAAACGACTTTTATAAAACCATTGGGATTTTAGCCCCAAATCTCATCAACTCACAGTACACAAGAACGACCACAAGGTTCGTATCCCAACATCAAAATCCACACAAACAACAAAATACTCCAGTGCCATCCTAGCCAAGTAAGCCAAACGAACACTTACCTCTTACACACTTAGTCGATGCATGCAATCATGAAAACACAGTTCCAAAGCATTCATTTCCGGAAATGCCAATGATCAAACCACATTTGTAAAAATTCACCACAATTAACCGCGGACCCACAGCTTCGTGGATCCCTGCCGAGACCCCGTCGGATCTAACCCACAGTGGTTAAAAGCAAGCTCGCGGTTCCACAGCTTCGTGGAGCCCTACCGAGACCCCATCGGATCTAACCCGTAGTGAGCATACACACACACACGTTACTCATGCAATACTAACATGCTAAGAATATAAGTTCATTAAGAATACTCACTAGAGATGGCCATTAACTCGACACCATTACCAAACTCTTCAAAAATACAATAACAAGATTAAATACGGAATACACGATTCCATAACTTGAACAATAGGAGTATCATCATAAAATCCTTCAACGTTCAAAATAATCAAATCATAATCAATTCCCAAAACACCGTTCACAAATCACACTCATTTTGAAAGAAAGCCTTTAACGAGGCCAAACCGAAATCCTTTGAAACTTCATTTCAAATAACCAAACAAACACATCAAGACGACCACCGATCATCATATCCATAAAACGAGAAAAGTATGGGCAAGGTACTTGCCTCGAAACCACGATCGCAATAAGACGACGGATAGGACGCGGTCGAATAGCCCCGAACCCCCGAACAATATCAAGAACGCGATAGCACCACGAGTATTACGAGAATAACACCACACGAATCATCAATCACCAAACGGAATTCAACATCGGAATCCTCGAACACCTATAAACCTCCGGAAGTAACAATAACACATGGTTACGACGAGAATCAAGGCCAAAACAACGGAAATCCCAACAAACTATCGAAGGGAAACTCATTGGGACATTTAATCGAACACTAAATGTTCAATAATTCCCAAGAACACTCGAATCGTCGATCGAGTTAAACAAACTTGATATATGGATATACAACCCATAGAACATGATTAATAACATCATACTACACCAATCGATGTATCAAAATCGGATTAGAAACGAAATCAAGAACAATTTCTCCAAAAAGTCAACTTGAAGGATAATCAAGAAATATACCTTGATTTGGATGAAGGATTCAAGTAGAGGTCGAAAATCTACAACAAGACTTGAGGTAGATGATCTCTACAAGTTTGGGAGCACTCAAAATCGCCCAAAAATCGCCCACAATCGCCTAAGATGAAGGAGGAAGAAGAGAGGAGAAAAATGAAGTTTTTCTCCTCGCAAATCTGCTAAAAAACGCAGAAAAAGCCCGTGTGCCGCGGCACAGGATGAGTGTGCCGCGGCCCAGGGCCACGAAAAACGCCCAGGAATTAGCTTAGTGTCGCGGCACAGCCTGAGTGTGCCGCGGCACACGGTACAACCCCCTTTTACACCAAGAAGGCACATCGTGCAGTCTTGGCTATTTCGACCATAACTCCTTCGTCTGTACTCCGATTGACTCACCGTTTGAACCATTGGAAAGCTAACTTGATTATCTATAATGTTGCAAAGATTCAGAATTTTTGGAGTTTCCAAGAATTAATGGTGACTTTACAAAGTCGAACTCCCACGTGAAAAAGTCGATTAAGGACACGGAACTCCACAAAACGACACCGAAACGAACTCGGATGACAAAAAGTGCAGAATTAATCATTCTCGAAATGACGAAACGGTCATGAGCGAGTCGTCAAAACGGACTTCCGCCGAAAAAAAGAAATTACCGAAAATCGAAATTACGGGTTATTACATTCTACCCTCCTTAAAAGAAGTTTCGTCCCGAAACTTAAAACAAGTAGGGAGAAGAAATATCCCGCCAGGAAAAACTCAACGAGATACACAAGAATGCGTAACTAACGCCCAACGGCAAAATGTTACAAACAACGTAAAGGAATATACGGCGTGAAAACACGCTCCACGACGACCAACACAACATCGTCGTTAGGGATATAATAAAAACAACAAATGACAAGCGTCATCAAACGGATAATATAGCCAAGTCAATTATCCGACAATGACAAAACACAGCGAATGAAAATCCATACGATTTACCAACCCAACGGTTCATCAATCAAAACGCGAGTCAAACGCTGAACAAATACGGAATTCCACCGCCTAAGGTTGAAAGATCGAAAACGAGACTAATTTCCCGAACTTAAGGGAATTAGGAAGGAGCCTGAATGCTCAACAATCAAGAAACTAGAACAAAACCGAACAAACGAATGATCGAGACAACAAAAATCGAACAATCATGTCCGAAATACGAAGGATAATAAAATTCAAACAACAACCTCAAGGTTCACATCTCGACTCGAGACAATATATGATCCGGTGAAAACAACAGGATGTGCATTCATATAAGATCCACATGAAAGGGAATAGCAATAGAAAAGTCACAACGACAAACGAGTTATTCCGAAATAATACCACACTCGTTCGATCAACAAAAGCAAGGGGCAGGACAAGCTCAGAAATGTCAACGAACATAAACGAGTCGGCCAGTCGAAAATACAAAAGTTCAAGATCCAGTCCACTTCGAATAAAAGAACTAGTAGAACCAAAAGATGTTACTTCCGAACAAGGTCCACAAGAATCGAACCGAACTCGGAAAGTTACAGCGATAACCAGATTGACCCAAAACAAGGTCACACCTCGTTCGATCAATGAAACCGAAATACAGAACAAGTTCAGTAAGTATCAACGAACACGAGCGAGTCGATAGAATCGAGAAAGAGAAAATGCAGGAGTCTACAAACAACACGGGTACTACATTCGACCTCTTATAAAAGAAGGTCGCCCCCGCAACTCACAACAGCGAAATCAAGGTGACGACACAACAAGCAACCGACAGAAACATCCTTTGAAGGCCTCTCAAAGCTGATTCTGATACTTGTGCTGAAGCGCGAACTCCGAAAGTCTCGGTAGCCAATTCGCAAACTGAATTCGGTGTCCCTCGAGTCCACACTTGAAATGTGTTACCGACGAGAAGGACAATTTACACGTGCATGCCCCGGCACATCACGGTCGAAACGTCTCGGCTCGGCATACCGAAAATACAGATGCTAGATACAATGGAACTAACACCGCAAAACAACATACCGGAGATGCCAACTCAGCATAACATGTCAACGCATACAAAAATCACCACAACGGCATCGTTCGACGATTACAACGGCTTAAACAATAGCCAGCACACAACCATAAACATCATGAAACGATCACCAATGTGCATAAACGCATAAAATTCCAAGCTTTAACAGCTCACACAGGTGCGACAACACGCAAGCCACCACGAAATGACAACATTAAAGGTCGTCATCACACCTCCCACAACGTGCTAACAAAACATATGCGTGGCGGTCGACTCAACGTTCACGCCACCAATTCAATCACAATTCGGGGTTAACACCGTAACGAAAGTTCGAAAACCATACACGCATTTCCGGTCCATAAGCAGAATGATAGGTTTTAAAAACGAAAAACACCTTTTGAAAACAGTTTGGAAACAACAGTTGATCTTGAGTATCACTTTACAAAAAGTAGTGCAAACATTGTTATCGAGACTTTGAAAATCATCTTGCGTTTGAACATAAATGAGGACACCTTCTCGTAGTGAAAAACTTTCAGAATATTCGACCCTCGGGTCTAAGTAAAAGTGTTTATAAAACTTGAAAATATCTCAAAACATTTTGGGACCTCGAGGTAGAAGAATTTTGAAACATATTGTGGCACCTTGGATGTACCACGAGAAAATTCGTTTTGAAAGTACGTCTCGAAATTTATTTTCTAAGATACTCAAGTTCTTCAAGGATAATTCAATGGGCTAGAATGCCCAAAATTTCAGGTAATTACACGGAACAATATAGCGCCGTGGATCCCGCACCGGAACCCACCAGGCTAAAAACCTTTTATAAACTACCAAAAAGGCCGATGACGGTAATATTTCAAAAACTCACAAAATCCATTTACAAAATACTAAATTCCATCATAAGAATTTTGCCAAAATGATCAAGGCCATAATGCCAAAAACTCGGTTAAAGGAATCGATTTTCGAAATAAAACTCAGTCGGTAAAATGCCGAAAGTCATTACAGAAGAACTCACGCAGCGGATAAAAGAAATAAAGTCAAGCATGCACAAGACACCAACACTACTCCTCATATGAACGAAAAATGGGAGTCAAATAATCACATATCACGAAATCAAAATCCATAAGAGGATTCCGTCAATTAACTCATAATCATACAAATAGCTCGTGTCACACGAGGCACAACACAAAGAAGGGAGACTTACATCCACAGGTCGCACGAAGATGATGATCGCCCCACGATACTAATCACGACCAACAAACTCGAGCAGCGCGTCGACACGACTCAGTCAGACTAAATCTGACGAGACAAAACTCAATAGACACCACTGACCCGACAGCCTAGGTTTCCACAACCTAAGCTCCGATACCATATTTGTAACACCCCCAATCTACTCAGGGATATTACACGCCGTAGACCCTCTCCTCGAGGATCTACCAGGCTGATAACTAAAATCAAACATCTAAACATCGCCTTTAAGGCTAAAATGACTCAGTAGACCGACTTGGTCTTTCAATAATAACATACAACTAAATTCCAAACACATACCTGTTGGGATTCGGTGCCTAAAACGAAGGCCCAGCGGAAGCGGTAAAACGAAAATTAATTCGATCTGAATCCCTACGAGGATCGATCGAGCTACGTATATACGAATATCAAAAACGAAATACAAGAGATACGAGAAACATACCCTCGTAGTCCGTTGATTAAATGGATAACCTTCTCTTGAGTTATTCCGCAAGCTTTGCTTGATCTCTACGAATCTATTCCGCTCCAAGCCCTTGAACGATCCAAGGCCGAAAGCACCGCGTCTCTACTTGTCACGCGCCGGAGAAACGACCGGAACGACAATCACCTTGCTATCCTCCAAGGATACGGCTAGAGCTAGGTGATGAAGCTATTGATCTGTGATTACAACACTCTAAGTGTATAACTCACTTTCTCTCTTTAATTTCTTGATTTTTCTCCAAGAATCACCAAGAACATATGAAGAAGAAGAAGACTTTGAGAAAGAACTTTTCTCTCTCTTTCCTATCCCACTAGAACCGTATGATGCCAAGAAGCAAGTAAGTGTGATTAGTCTTCCTTTTCTTTCTTTATACACTTTCAACCAAACCATACAACTCATTCACATGAGTGGTCACCCCACAAGTCATTGTCCTCCATTTAAAAATGGAGACAAAAGACAAGATGAAGCTTGGTGGAAAGGGGGGGCGGCCATCTAGAAGGGAATCGAAGAGTTCGGTTCGTTTCGGACTCCCGTGAGTCCAAACAGATAAACTCTGATTCCGTTCCGATGTATTTATATTAATTAATTAATCTAATTAATTAATCATATCAAATACATAATAACATAACTAATTTCTCCAAGAAATAATTATATTCATGAATTAAATTAATCTCCCAGTGATATATTTAATCCATTAAGTCGTAAATCAATTTATCCGATAAATCGATTTAAACTTCCAATGTCCCAAATTAGATATCCAATATCTAATATTCATAATGAGAGAATTATCTTAATTCATTCCGTCGTCAATCCTAATGCGCGACTCGGTAGGTCCGTCTCAGTCAGCAATGGGAGGAACCAAAGAGTAGTAGCACCACCTAGCCAGCCTGGTGGCCTACACTGTACCCCGACTGAGAACGAATGATTGGGATCATTCAAGAACCATTCTGTCGTGAATACCAGTATACGTATAAACCCTTCTTTCAAATATCCCGATCAAGTTATAGGGTCACGGTCAGTCAAACCCTATCTGTACTTGACGCTATGCATGCGTTAATGCAAATCGAGATCATCGAGCTCTCGTGTATCTAATACAGCTAGCTCCAATGCTTTGGCCAAAGACTTATGATCTCATCTGCCAATAACCGCATAGGATATATAACCCGTTCACTAACAGGAGAAAGAATTCTATCTTGGTATTCAGTAGGACCTGCTACTTGCCCGTCAAGATGCACGTCGAGGTTGACCCCCGCCTTCCGGTTTACAGGGTCGAACTACTCTAATGAAAATCTTGACGTCACAAGCACATCCCTACTAAATCCTCAAGTCGAAGGTTCACGAATACCTATCACAACCTTTCGATTCCGTCATTGGTGTCCGAGTGAAATCCGTGTGACGAATCGAGGGTGAGTCGGTTCAGTATACTAATCTAATAAGCATACCTATAACGTGTGCTCCCACTAACCATTAGTGTTCGACAGCACTCTCCATGTCAAAGAACACGTCATACAAGTCTTCACATAAACTTAATGCCCACCAAGTTTCATCGACTTGCGACGATTAAGTATTTGAGCTATAAACATTTCCGGTCGACCCCTTATCCAATAAGGAGTGGAACGTTTTGCTCTCAAATACACGGACTAGTTTCTATATGTTTATTTACGAGTTAGGAATGCCAAGAACTACCACTAAATAAAGAAACATTCATTTGCCTTATATAAATGGTTTACATAATTACAAGTACAATGCCCTCACTCAACAACCTCGAGTGGCATTCGAGGGCATACTCTAACAATCTCCCACTTGCACTCAATGCCACACACTATGGTATCTAATACCCATGTTCTCCAGATGACGCTCCAAGCTAGTCGAGATAGTGGCTTAGTCGGTGGATCGGCGACATTGTCGGCCGAGTCTACTCTATGCGGACAATGTATCCCTTGCGAACAAATTCTCTTACGAGATGATACTTCCTCTCAATATGTTTGGTGCTGTTGTGAAACCTCGGCTCCTTGGCTGCGCTACGACTCCGTCGTTGTCGCGATGCAGTAGACAGGCGGCTCGGCCACATAGTATCACTTGAAGTTCCCCGAAACTTCTTAATCCGTAACCCTTCCTTGGAAGCCTCAGGAGGCTTGATACTCGGCTGACAGTGGAATCGCGGTCGCGCTTTGCTTGGCACTACGCCAAGATATCGCTCCTCCATTAAGAGTAAATATGTAGCCAGTGGACATCGAGTCGTCTTTCGGTCCTTGGAAGTCCGAATCGGTGAATCCCACCACATCCAAATCTCCACCGCCATACATAAGAACCATATCTCTCGTTCTTCTCAAGTACTTGAGAACGTTCTTTCTGATCAATGTTCCCTACCTGGGTTTGCCTGAAACCTACTCACCACGCTTACAGCATGCGCGATGTCAGGTCTTGTACACAACATAGCATACATAAGGCTACCCACGGCCGAAGCATATGGTATATTACTCATTTCCTTTCGTTGTTCCTCACTTTGAGGACACATCTTCAAGGTGAGTTTTATTCCATGTCGCATCGGTAGGAACCCTCTTTTAGAATCATCCATCTTAAATCGCTTTAAGATTTTATCTATATAGAGGGCTTGGGAAAGACCTATTGTTCTCTTCGCTCTATCCCGGTAGAGTCGAATACCAAGAATATAGGTAGCTTCTCCCAAGTCTTTCATGGAGAAATTACTCGAAAGCCAAGCTTTCACAGAACTAAGCATTCCCACATCATTTCCTATTAGTAGAATGTCATCTACATATAGTACTAAGAATGCGATCTTGCTCCCACTAACTTTCTTATATACACAAGGTTCCTCTTCATTTTGCACGAAGTCAAACTCTTTGACCGCCTCGTCAAAACGAAGGTTCCAACTACGCGACGCTTGCTTCAGTCCATAAATGGAACGTCAAGCTTGCACACTTTCGAATATCGACTTCGGACACAAAGCCTTTAGGCCGCTCCATATAGATTTCCTCGAGGAATCCATTAAGGAAAGCCGTCTTTACGTCCATTTGCCATATCTCATAATCGTGGTAGGCAGCTATAGCAAGCATCATGCGAATAGACTTGATCATGGCTACGGGCGAGAAGGTATCGTGGTAATCGATCCCTTCCTTTTGGGTATAACCCTTTGCCACAAGCCTGGCCTTATAGGCGTCAACCTTGCCATCACCATCAGTCTTTCTCTTGTAGATCCACTTATTCCCAATGGGCACTATGCCCTTGGGGCGGTCTACTAGAGTCCGGACCTGATTTACATGCATCGAGTCTATCTCGGCTTCCATAGCTTCACGCCATTTCGCGAGTCTACATCCACCATCGCTTGGTCATAGGTCGTCGGGTCGGTCTCTTGGCTATCACTTGGAACCTCATGGAGACCCGGCTCCTCCAAGTGCACAAGCCCATACCTCTCGAGTAAATGAGACACCCTACTAGACCTACGAGGTGGTTGTACTTGTGTTTGAAAGTTCGGTTCGATTTCTTGCACGGTGTCTCCCGAGGAGTTTCATTGTATTCTTCTAAAGAAATACTTCTACTGCTCCGCCTTCCGAATGAACTCATCTTCCAGAAGTGTGCTTGTAAAGCAACAATGATCCTTCGATCTTCGGGCATGTAGAATAGATATCCCATCGTCCCAGAGACGGAATCCAATGAAACGTCCCTTCGCAGACCTAGCTTCCAACTTTTCCACCTTAGTCTTCTTGACATAAGCGGGACATCCCCAAATCCTAATATGATTAAGACTTGGTTTCCTTCCTTCCCACATCTCATGTGGAGTTTTAGGAACGGATTTAGAAGGACATCTATTCAAGATATACGCGGCGATCAGTGCATACCCCACGTAAATCGGCAAGTCAAGATAGCCTAGCATGGAACGGACCATGTTCAACAGGTCCGGTTCCTTCTTTCGACACACCATTTAACCGAGGAGTACTGGAGGTGTTAGTTGTGAAACTATTCCATGTTCCTTAAGGAACTCGTCAAACTCCATACTCATATACTCGCCACCTCGGTCCGACCGAAGTGCTTTGATATGATTACCGGTTTGTTTCTCGACTAGGGCCTTGAATTCTGGAATTTCTCAAAGGCCTCGGATTTATGTTTCATTAAGTATACATAACCATACCTAGTATGATCATCGTAAACGTAATGAAATATTGATATCCGTCACGTCTTTGCTTCAAAGCACCACAAACGTCGGTATGGATTAATCCCGATTTATCGGCGGCTCTTTCAAAAGTCCTGTGAAGGGGACTTAGTCATTTGCCTTTAAGGCAAGATTCACAAGTAGGAAATTGATCCGATCCCAATGGACCCATAAGTCCATCTTTTCCATCTTGTAAACCTTGGTCGACCAACATGACCAAGTCTTAGATGCCATTTCAAAACTTGATTGGTTTCATCCTACCACGTTTTCTAGTCATAGTATTCACAACTACTTTGTTCTTTGAGATTTAGATGATACAATCCATTCAACAATGTAGCAGTACCCACTAGTTTATTTCTAAAATAAATTTTACAGAACCATCACCAATGAAAATGAAAAGCCTTTTCGGTCCATGACCGAATGGATACAATGTTTTTGTGCCCCTTGGGCAAAACAAGTACATCTTCTAAAGTCAAAACAAAGCGGATTCTAAACCCAAAAGAAGTGATCCTATGTCGGTTGCCTCGACATTATGCCCGCTTCCGACCGTGATCATGACTTCTCGGCTCCAAGCTTCCTACTTTGTTCAGATCTGATTCACGGTACAAATATGAGAACTAGCACGAGAATCCAGTATCCAGAAGTAGAAAATACGATGGAGAACAATTTGTTTCCAAAACTAAAAGTTACAGACGAAGTGCCATGAAGAATCGGACAGTCTCTAGCCCGGTGGCCCACTCACCGCACTTGAGACAGGCATCCTTCTTCTTCTTGTTCTTTGGAACCATCGGGGCCTTGCCCTTACCCTTAAGGTCCTTAGCTTGTGGTCCATCCGCTTCTTGGTCTTTTCTTCTTATTCTTAGACTTCCGAAGTCCGTAAGAAATCACAAGTGCACTCCTTCATCCGCGGGGTCTTCATCCGAGGCGAGCGGTCACCGGTTGTTCATTAGCCCGGCTAAGTTACATGCAATCTCATTGCGGTTGAAGTTCATAACAAAGCGTGAGAAGGAATCGAGGAGAGGCGTAGGATAAGGTCGGTTTGGAGAGAAGTATCCATTTTAAAATCAAGAGCCTCCAATCTCTCGATCATGGATATCATTTTGAGGACGTGTTCCCCAACCTTCTCACCTTCCTTCATCCTTGCACCGAACAGTTGCTTGGATATCTCATATCTAGCAGTTCTGCTGTGCTCACCATAAAGCTCGGTTAAGTGAGATAGAATCTGCCTAGCAGAAGTCATTTTCTCATGAGCTCTCTGAAGCTCATTAGACATGGAAGCCATCATATAAGCACGGACTTTCACGTCATCCTTAACCCACTTTTCGTGGTTTTCAATCTCTTCCTGATTGGCTCGGGTCCGCACAGGAGGCGCCGGAATGTCCGTCTCCAAGACGTATCCCAGTGCCTCTATACTGAGGACAATCATCAGATTGCGTAGCCAATCCACAAAGTTAGGTCCCATTAAGGTGTTCTTTTCGAGTAGAATTGCGAGTGGATTCATTGTCATATTGAGATTTGTCTGCATTAAGTATAACAGATTAATTAGTGACTTGTTATATTATGTTCTGAGTATAGAATTAAGGTCTTTTCTATTCTTGTTACCCAGCTCCCACTATTTTTATCGGAATAACACACTCCCATGTGATATCCGGAAGTATCGTCGCTCTACTTCATAGTGGTGATCGAGTTCTTTATAAATCTTAATAGAGGGCAACCGAACAGGTTTCTAGTCTATTAATTTTCATAAAGTGGTGTCCAACACCAACCCATCTAATGGATGATTCGATCTTCTTTTTCCCCTTGTTCACTCCCCTCAACCTATACGATTTCTATGGTTCGTGAACAAGTTAAGTTTATACCATCGACGCAAATCAGTTTCACAATTGAATCTTATCCGGCAACCTATCAGGTTTCTAGGGATAAAATTTGCTCCAACCGAAGGCATCCAATGCACTCGGTAATTTATCCGTCCTCCCGACGACTACCCGATAACTTGGAAGCATAGCACATCCGGTTTGGATTTAAATTTCCCGAAAACTCGATGGAGGGAAGGAAAACCTTGAAACCTTATAAACTTAATTATTTATAGTGGGAGAATTTTCGCGATTAACGTGACACTTTGCACATTAATCATATTAGCGCGTTTGTGCCATTCATACAATATGAAACAACCATTCACAACCTAGTTGCTACCAACATGTGGTTCATGGACCGTTCCTAGAAAACAAAAACTTCGTAATCTAATTACAAGTCTTCGTCTTGAATCTTCGTCTTCTCGAAATGGATCTTCCTCCGGTCTTCGTCATTACATATAAATTTTACATTGAAAATTGCATCCTAGATACAAACATTTCTAGTAAAATAAATAGGCTCAAAACGGCCTTTACAACCCAATCGAATAAAACGAACGATTCAAATCTAAGTCCACGAACCACATCCCCATTCAAAAAGCATTCATCCAATAAATACTATATAAATGGAAAGCGTAGAGATACATTGATCCAATCAACAATTCGAACCGATCCAATCGATTCACACAATCGGTAATATGATAACGTTCAAAATAATAGATCGACCATAAATATTCCAATTAATCAAATTTCCCTTATAAAATGAAATACCATAAATCATTTTAATCATATTAAATCCAATTTAACATGCGGAGATTAATTTTCAAGAATACACGAAAAATCGAGTCGGGCGAAATTGGCTGCCATGGCCGAAGTCATCGCCGTGACATGCCGGCAGACATGCTGGCATGGCCGATCACGACGGCGGTGCCGGCCGGGCACGGCCCGTGTCTCTCGACACGGTCGGGTCTGCTGGCGATGGCTGGGATCGCCGACACGGCCCGTGTCACGGACACGGCCGAGTCACCTGGCAAAGACAACTCGCCCTTTGTCCGAAAAATCGTCCGACGACGATTCGGAGCTCGATTTTCGACCGGATATCAATATCAATATTTTTCAACATTCATATCTTCAATATAAATCATATTTCCAAGAAATTAAGATTTATATTTAGACATAAACTTACGAAAAATATAACTACAACGAACGTAAAAATATATACCACGATTATGACTAAAATGATTCCAAATCATTCACCATCTAATCAAGCATTCCAAATGCTAATATCGTATATACGATCGCAAGACCTACGCTCCGATACCACTGTTGGGATTCGGTGCCTAAAACGAAGGCCCAGCGGAAGCGGTAAAACGAAAATTAATTCGATCCGAATCCCTACGAGGATCGATCGAGCTACGTATATACGAATATCAAAAACGAAATACAAGAGATACGAGAAACATACCCTCGTAGTCCGTTGATTAAATGGATAACCTTCTCTTGAGTTATTCCGCAAGCTTTGCTTGATCTCTACGAATCTATTCCGCTCCAAGCCCTTGAACGATCCAACGCCGAAAGCACCGCGTCTCTACTTGTCACGCGCCGGAGAAACGACCGGAACGACAATCACCTTGCTATCCTCCAAGGATACGGCTAGAGCTAGGTGATGAAGCTATTGATTTGTGATTACAACACTCTAAGTGTATAACTCACTTTCTCTCTTTAATTTCTTGATTTTTCTCCAAGAATCACCAAGAACATATGAAGAAGAAGAAGACTTTGAGAAAGAACTTTTCTCTCTCTTTCCTATCCCACTAGAACCGTATGATGCCAAGAAGCAAGTAAGTGTGATTAGTCTTCCTTTTCTTTCTTTATACACTTTCAACCAAACCATACAACTCATTCACATGAGTGGTCACCCCACAAGTCATTGTCCTCCATTTAAAAATGGAGACAAAAGACAAGATGAAGCTTGGTGGAAAGGGGGGGCGGCCATCTAGAAGGGAATCGAAGAGTTCGGTTCGTTTGACTCCGTGAGTCCAAACAGATAAACTCGATTCCGTTCCGATGTATTTATATTAATTAATTAATCTAATTAATTAATCATATCAAATACATAATAACATAACTAATTTCTCCAAGAAATAATTATATTCATGAATTAAATTAATCTCCCGGATATATTTAATCCATTAAGTCGTAAATCAATTTATCCGATAAATCGATTTAAACTTCCAATGTCCCAAATTAGATATCCAATATCTAATATTCATAATGAGAGAATTATCTTAATTCATTCCGTCAATCAATCTAATGCGCGACTCGGTAGGTCCGTCTCGATCGGCAATGGGAGGAACCAAAGAGTAGTAGCACCACCTAGCCACTGGTGGCCTACACTGCATGCGACCGAGAACGAATGATTGGGATCATTCAAGAACCATTCTCGTGAATACCGGTATACGTATAAACCCTTCTTTCAAATATCCCGATCAAGTTATAGGGTCACGGTCGGTCAAACCCTATCATGCTTGACGCTATGCATGCGTTAATGCAAATCGAGATCATCGAGCTCTCGTGTATCTAATACGACTAGCTCCAATGCTTTGGCCAAAGACTTATGATCTCATCTCAATAACCGCATAGGATATATAACCCGTTCACTAACAGAGAAAGAATTCTATCTTGGTATTCGGAGGACTGCTACTTGCCGTCAAGATGCACGTCGAGGTTGACCCCGCCTTCCGGTTTACGTGGTCGAACTACTCTAATGAAAATCTTGACGTCACAAGCACATCCCTACTAAATCCTCAAGTCGAAGGTTCACGAATACCTATCACAACCTTTCGATTCCGTCATTGATCGTCCGAGTGAAATCCGTGTGACGAATCGAGGGTGAGTCGGTTCGAGTATACTAATCTAATAAGCATACCTATAACGTGTGCTCCCACTAACCATTAGTGTTCGACAGGCACTCTCCATGTCAAAGAACACGTCATACAAGTCTTCACATAAACTTAATGCCCAGTCAAGTTTCATCGACTTGCGAACGATTAAGTATTTGAGCTATAAACATTTCCAGTGCCGACCCCCTTATCCAATAAGGAGTGGAACGTTTTGCTCTCAAATACACGGACTAGTTTCTATATGTTTATTTACGAGTTAGGAATGCCAGTAACTACCAGTAAATAAAGAAACATTCATTTGCCTTATATAAATGGTTTACATAATTACAAGTACAATGCCCTCACTCAACAACCTCTGAGTGGCATTCGAGGGCATACTCCTAACAATACCCACGCAGGGGTCAAAAATACAATAAACTCCCGTACAACGGGGAAAAGATACCGCAGCGGAAGAGGAAATACAACTGGACCAATACGACATCAACGGAACCTCGTGTGATTAGTATCGTTCGTCTTTCATCATCCTTCGTGCCGACCCTGTGTTATGCTCCAAAACCTGAATGCAAAAACAGACATCCACCCCCCGAATACTCGGGGGTTAGCAAAACTCCACTGTTTTGCTAGTGCAAGAACAAAGTGCAAATACGAGCCATACAGTTCACATTCCACGAATAACAATAACCAAGGATCCTCAAAGATCCAAACGAAACGAAAAGTACTTCCCGAGGCAAGAATTTGAGAAAACGTTCCAAAATCGAAAGATCACGAATCAATGGAACAATTTATAAAACAGCTTAGAATGCCATCGAGAGTTTTAATAGAAAACAATTTAGGATTATCAAATTCTACTTTTCAAAATCCAAAAGATAAAAGGGGTCACCGCCCCAAAGGTTTACTTTCCGAAAAATGACATTTACCAAACCGTTGGGATTTTAGCCCCAAATCCGTAAAACGACTTTTATAAAACCATTGGGATTTTAGCCCCAAATCTCATCAACTCACAGTACACAAGAACGACCACAAGGTTCGTATCCCAACATCAAAATCCACACAAACAACAAAATACTCCAGTGCTATCCCAACCAAGTAAGCCAAACGAACACTTACCTCTTACACACTTAGTCGATGCATGCAATCATGAAAACACAGTTCCAAAGCATTCATTTCCGGAAATGCCAATGATCAAACCACATTTGTAAAAATTCACCACAATTAACCGCGGACCCACAGCTTCGTGGATCCCTGCCGAGACCCCGTCGGATCTAACCCACAGTGGTTAAAAGCAAGCTCGCGGTTCCACAGCTTCGTGGAGCCCTACCGAGACCCCATCGGATCTAACCCGTAGTGAGCATACACACACACACGTTACTCATGCAATACTAACATGCTAAGAATATAAGTTCATTAAGAATACTCACTAGAGATGGCCATTAACTCGACACCATTACCAAACTCTTCAAAAATACAATAACAAGATTAAATACGGAATACACGATTCCATAACTTGAACAATAGGAGTATCATCATAAAATCCTTCAACGTTCAAAATAATCAAATCATAATCAATTCTCAAAACACCGTTCACAAATCACACTCGTTTTGAAAGAAAGCCTTTAACGAGGCCAAACCGAAATCCTTTGAAACTTCATTTCAAATAACCAAACAAACACATCAAGACGACCACCGATCATCATATCCATAAAACGAGAAAAGTATGGGCAAGGTACTTGCCTCGAAACCACGATCGCAATAAGACGACGGATAGGACGCGGTCGAATAGCCCCGAACCCCCGAACAATATCAAGAACGCGATAGCACCACAAGTATTACGAGAATAACACCACACGAATCATCAATCACCAAACGGAATTCAACATCGGAATCCTCGAACACCTATAAACCTCCGGAAATAACAATAACACATGGTTACGACGAGAATCAAGGCCAAACAACGGAAATCCCAACAAACTATCGAAGGGAAACTCATTGGGACATTTAATCGAACACTAAATGTTCAATAATTCCCAAGAACACTCGAATCGTCGATCGAGTTAAACAAACTTGATATATGGATATACAACCCATAGAACATGATTAATAACATCATACTACACCAATCAATGTATCAAAATCGGATTAGAAACGAAATCAAGAACAATTTCTCCAAAAAGTCAACTTGAAGGATAATCAAGAAATATACCTTGATTTGGATGAAGGATTCAAGTAGAGGTCGAAAATCTACAACAAGACTTGAGGTAGATGATCTCTACAAGTTTGGGAGCACTCAAAATCGCCCAAAAATCGCCCACAATCGCCTAAGATGAAGGAGGAAGAAGAGAGGAGAAAAAATGAAGTTTTTCTCCTCGCAAATCTGCTAAAAACGCAGAAAAAGCCCGTGTGCCGCGGCACAGGATGAGTGTGCCGCGGCCCAGGGCCACGAAAAACGCCCAGGAATTAGCTTAGTGCCGCGGCACAGCCTGAGTGTGCCGCGGCACAGCCTGAGTGTGCCGCGGCACACGGTACAGCCCCCTTTTACACCAAGAAGGCACATCGTGCAGTCTTGGCTATTTCGACCATAACTCCTTCGTCTGGACTCCGATTGACTCACCGTTTGAACCATTGGAAAGCTAACTTGATTCTATATAATGTTGCAAAGATTCAGAATTTTTGGAGTTTCCAAGAATTAATGGTGACTTTACAAAGTCGAACTCCCACGTGAAAAAGTCGATTAAGGACACGGAACTCCACAAAACGACACCGAAACGAACTCGGATGACAAAAAGTGCAGAATTAATCATTCTCAAAATGACGAAACGGTCATGAGCGAGTCGTCAAAATGGACTTCCGCCGAAAAAAAGAAATTACCGGAAATCGAAATTACGGGTTATTACAGGAGATACAAAAATTCAGATCATTTAAGTGTTCTTAACAGTATCGTGTCAGAATTGGAGGCTATCGGAGTGAAGGTTGAAGATGAGGATAAAGCACTGAGGCTCATATTATCTTTGCCATCTTCCTATGAGCATATGAAGCCCATTTTGATGTATGGGAAAGAGATCCTGAAGTATGCAGATGTTACTGGAAAACTCTTGTCCGAGGAGAAAAGACTGGAGAGTAGCAGTCATGCTTCATCAGAAGGAACAATTATAATATGCAGGAACGGGAAGAAGAAGAAGTCACAGAAGATTCCGATATGCTGGAAGTGTGGACAGTCTGAACATGTCAAGAGTAATTGTCCAGGTGGAGCGGACTCGGCAAAATGCTCCAATTCTGCTAACAATGTCTCCATCGTCACTGACGGTGAAGAATTCTTTTGAGAATTTGGCATCCCCATAGTATGCCCGTTACCATGGAAAGAGATGTGTCTTTTTGTTAGCGGGTTCACGGATTTACACATGGGCATTGAGTTGGCATTGATGCAAGATGTGGTGAAGATTGATGTCGAGGGCTGATGAACTTCTGGGTGACCAACAGGGAAGTTGTACCATAAACATATCAGCAAGTTTTTCGACATGTGCCGAGGGTTCTTAGAATGGTTGATTCTAAGTGGTTGAAAATTCTTAGAATGGTTTATTCTAAGTGTTCTACTCATATGGTGGAGTAGGTTATTCTCTTTTGAGGATGATGGTTCTTTGTGTTAAGAATCATGATTGTCGATGAAGACAGTGGTGTTTTCTTTCATGTTTTAACAAGGTGGAGATTGTTGGAATAGTTGTTAAAAATGAAGGTGGGGATTTTCCCCACATTGGTTTGCTATCAAAGTAGGTGGAGACTTTTAGGCTATATAAGAAGTTTCAAGGTCTTTGATACAAATGCACTAATCACTACTATTTAGTCTTGTGATTACTTCTAGTTTGAAATTCCTTGCTCTTTATTTTAGAGGGGTAAGAGGTTTTCAAAGGCTTATAATAGTGTAGGAGTTAGGAGTCGAGAGCTTGAGAGATTAGTCTATGTGATTGTAACAATTTGTCATATAGTGGAGTTTTCTCTCTGGAGGCCCGTGGTTTTTCTCCGGTTTTGAAGTTTCCACGTATATTCTTGTGTTATTTATTTTTCTCAATTTTCGTTCTTTGGGAGGGTTGTTGGGGATCTTTGGGGCCGTTTTCCCAACACACATTGCATAACTTTCCCAATTACTTTAGAAAAATAACAGAATCAATTTTATAAATAAAAAAGCAACGGTAATTATTTAACTCATTCAACATTCCCTTTCAACCATGGCATAGCTAGTATCATCCCAATTCTTTTTTTCTTTTTTTTTTTTTTTTGAAAATTATATCATCCCAATTCAATCTTGAAAAAACACATTTGAGAAGAAAAAGTAAAACACCTTTTCATTGTTTGAATGGATTGGGATTAGCGTTGCAGAGACGAGCTCGGCGAAAATTATTGAGTGGGAATTCTTAGTTGCTGTAGGAGGCAAGATATTTGCATGAGTCGGTTGAAACAATATTATTGGATGAAGTGGGCACAAATCCATGTCCCGTCGAAACGGATCGTTTCGATATCGAATTATCCTGGACTGTTTGGGACGAAATTTTTTGTCACGAATCGATACAAGACAAAATATGATCGCGACACATAAAATTATACCCGAATATACCAATTGTCCCGATTGGCAGAAACAACTTGTGGTAAGGTTAATTAACATGGTTATGAATCGGTTTCTCTTCCATTTCCATTGATCGGCTGGTTTCGGTGGTTCTCTTCAATTTCGGATTGAATAACATGGTTTTGGGCTGGCGGTTGGCATGGTTTTGAACGGGTCCCATTTTGGACTGCCCAGTGCTAAATTGACTTGGACCAAACAGGACAAAGCCTTGTTCCACATGACCCACTTTACAGAACCAGTACAGTGACAATCCTAATCTTGTACCGTTTCAGCCGTGTTGAAAGTGACTTTCTTTTATAGCACCTAATTGAATATTTCAATATTTTACCAAATTAGGACTTCCAGTATCAAAATGTATAAAAATAATTATCAATTTTATTAGTTCATAAAAATGACATTCAAATTCAAAATGATTATCAATTTTATTAGTTCAGAAAAATGACATTCAAATTCAGGCATGTTGCGTGGAACAAGTCGGAATAAAAAACAAGCATAATAATTAAAAGTATATAATGTTGTCAATGATGATATGCTCCCTCCATTTTTTTTATAAGTGCAAGAAAATTAAAAAAGTATGCCTAGTAGAAAAAATATACCCCTAGGTATTTTTCTCTCCTTTAACATATAATTTTTCTCTTTTTTTTTATGGAGAAATAGCAATATGGACTTAAGGTAAGATATTGAAAAGGAGAAATTAATAGGGCCAGTGAGAAATTATATTGGAAGAAAAAAGGTAAAAAACATGAAACATTTAACAAAGCACTTCCCTACACCCATAAAAGGACATTTCTGAAAAAAAAAATTCGAAGTATCGACTCTATATAGGTCTCCATTCATTTAACTACACATTTGGATGGACAATGCTGAACTGTAAGGTGCAAGCTTTATTAGAGATGATTAAAGCACACCACATTATTGGATCTGCAGTAACATGTATACTACCGGGGGTTGGTGGCGGCTATTATATATAGATAATAAACTCATATCATAACCCAACGGCATCACCTAAACTATGACCTAAGAAGGGAAGTAACAAGAAGATGCGGTTAACAAGGAAAAGCAAATATCTACAAAAACTAAAAAATTATGAGTCTGGTTGCTCGGATTTCAAGGGCATGTGTGTTGATGAAGATGCGCAGCTTCCGTTCTGGATGTAAAGGCTGTTAGCAACCATAGAGTCCGTTACCAAGCCAACATCGACGTCATCGAAATTGAGGGTACCTCTAAGCCTCCGAGTTCTGAGACGTACAAAAGCAAGAGTATATCATGGTCAATCAACAATGCAGCAAATCATCAGATTATTATTATTATTATCAGTAGTGTGTGTATATATACTATATAATATATTCGAAGATTCTATATGTACACACTTTTGTACACGTGTACACACTAACCAATTATGGATGGAAAAATAGAAGTAAATGGATGGAAAAGCAAAATTATCTGTACACAAGTTATACAAAGTGAACTTTTTCATCTATTATTAGTTAGTGTGCATAGAAGTGTCTACAAAAGTGTGTACATGTAGAATTGTTGATAAAAATTTAAAATTACCCATTCAGGCGGTTATTGATGGCGGTCAGATCTTTCGAAGGGCTCTGGTATGCATGAGTACTTTCTCCCACACATGCATAATAGCTTTTAGAGCTATGTGAAACTAATGCATCCATCTGCAACAAAAATTATCAGCTAAAATCAGACACAGTGGCAGCAGGACAAAAAGAATGTCAGACTGAAATATATGATGAATTCTTAATTCTGTACCACTGGCCTGAAGTGTGAATTTTAAAGGTTCTTATCCAATAAACAATTCTTATAAACAGAAGAAGTGAAGGCTGAAAGTCGATTTTCACATCTAAACAGCACAACTTGCTTTATGGCAAAACATTCTGTCGATTATTTACCTAAAACCAGAGGGATAAGCATATGCAAGTTTCCAAACATTATACTCTCAAGTAGCATAGGAAATATATTAATTGTCCAGAGTATACCCAAGAGACACATGAACATTAAAAGATAGAACTTAGTAGTTCATTGATGGTGCACGCAAATAAGTTTCATGATGTCAAGTGTGCTTTACCAATCAAATTCTACATCATTATTTTGGTTACTGACCTTTGACTCCAGAAGCCACTAAGTCAGATGCGAATCAGTAATAAACAGGTATGGAATACATTTTCCCTCAATTCCCAAGTTAAAGGCTCTAACATGTTTGTAAATGCTAATTTCTGGTGGGAAGGTCCAAGAACATACAATCAAGAGTTTTCCATTTTCCCAAAAATTTAACTCAGTTTTATCATCACAATACGCCATAGAGCTGATGAAATTCACAATGGACAAACTTCATGTAGTAACAAATTCAAGAAATGAATCCCTCAAATACGGCAGAGTTTCCTTTCCTTTTTAAACCACTACAAATGGGAGCTTCAATGAAAACTAATACGGGCATCCTATATATTCATATTCCATTACACTTAGTGTTCTATTCTCTCATCCACAAGGCAATGACCATATTTCCATTCATGGAAACACCTCTTTCCCAAAGTTGCTTTTCTCCCAGACATAATTCCTTGGAGTACATGCAGCTTGTTCACAAATTCCCGAGGGTAAAAAAGCAACATCACAACTACTCACATTTTCACCTCTTGCCTAAACTTCAGTGGATTAAAACAAGGCACTCACTTGTGAAAAATATGCCATGTAACAGTCTATCTAGCAAATACATAAAACTGAACTTCCAAAATTCATATTAGGTCTTGTATATTTCTAAACAGAAAACTTATGGGAAAGCGTTGTAGTACACATAGCTGATTGAATAACCATCATAAGAAGTTCACTTCATCAGAGTTTTGAGTAATCTTTTTAAAATTTTTGAGTGATAATCAACTGAAGAGATGCCGAACATGGGATTCCTAGATAGACTGCCTTAACCACTATTTACCCAACTGTCACATGGAGTATAACAGAAAAAGTATAAAATTTTCAGGATCACTATATAAAAAGCTAAGAAATCTCAAATGGAGGGGGGGAGGGGGAGGGAGGGAGGGAGGGAGGGAGAGAGAGAGAGAGAGAGAGAGAGAGAGAGAGAGAGAGAGAGAGAGAGAGAGAGAGAGAGAGAGAGAGAGAGAGAGAGAGAGAGAGAGAGAGAGAGAGAGAGAGAGAGAGATGCACTGTGAACAACTCATACCTTAGATGACCGCAGCGGGGAGACATAAACATTATGTGCTGCAGATACTTTCTTTGGGGACATGTCTGGGAGACTTGGAAATGGAGATGCTCTAGGTGATGCTGGACATGGACCTATTTTGCGCAATTGATATATTAATTAATATTCTAAGATGAAATGAACAAGCATGGCTTCCTTTCTTTCGGCAACATCATCTATATCGAAATTCGGCTAAAAGTTGGTTCAATGAGACTGACCATCAACTTTACTGCTGGCCTCTGGGGTATGACTACCCTCTGCTGATCCACTAGGGGCAAGCTCAACAAGAAGAGGTTTTACCGCAGGAACAAATATTTCATTGTAAAATGTGATGATATCAACGTGATCTGGACCATTTTTCTGTTTCATAAGAAATCAAATGGTTAAAGTTCCAATGGAGTCTCAGAGTAAGAGGTTAAGCAAAAGTATTATACCCCGTTGCGGTGCAAAGCTGAGGAATCAATATAGATACTGCGGAAAACTTGTGGTTTGCATTGGGGTTGTTTTCTATAATTGAAAATGATTTCTTTGAATGTCAGGTTCAGTTGAAAGATCTACGACATAGAATTTAATGTTAGAGAATAGTAGAGTAGATGAATGTCAACCTCAAAAACAGGAATATGCTGACCTTAGCAACTCCATAAAAGCAGCAAAGGATAATTTGGTCAATATGTCGGTTGAAAAATAGAGTTGTACGCTGACCAAGGATCTTTTGGAAGAGACAGTAGACACTCTCTCTTATATGCTGCGGAAGCTGAATCCTTTCGACCATTCCATTAATTCTGACGGCAGCTAACTTCACGATCTAGATTGAATAGAAGAATATATCTATAAACCAAACAAAAAGATAAAGGCAGGCAGGTAATGTGAAAACATGCTGTGCAGCAAGGAAGATATCGTATTCAAAGTTTCCTTACTACGAGAGACTGGCAATCTATCGCCATTGGAAAAGTTGTCCCAAAATAGATTTTAGTACTTCTATTTTACCAATTTGGATAATAGCCAATGGACAAAATAATATAAATATAATTTATTAACATTTACAAACCTACATTTACACTAGGGCAAATATATTGTCCAATCCATGCCAGAACTGCCTTTTTATTACATAAGAATAGATGAATGGTTAATTGGAATACCATATACCTTGGTGAAAAACACATTTACTGCAGTTTCTGCACATGTTTCCCCTCCACCACCTGGATTCGGCCTTGTGGGACTGAAAACAAGTAAAAAAAAAAAGAACAAGAAGCTAATACAAGATGCCCTTGGCAATAAAAATTAGATAGATCTTCCTGCTTCAAGAGCTACTGATGCAAATACCTGGCAAATGCAGACTGCAAAATAGGCTTAGATTTCAGATTATTTATGGCCAAAAGGCGATCCTTCACCGGCGAAGTGAAGGAGTTCCGCTCAACCAATACACTCCGTAACTCGTTGCACAGTCTTTTCGGGGAGCGAATATCTCCATTCTGACCTGGAAATTTTATTTCATCTATTTCAGCATGAAATAATATTTATATACCAAAAGAGCACAATGTCCAAAAAAGCTACAGATCTAGTCTTCACAGGCACTCAGCTTCCGTTAATACTTTAAAGGAATAATCTTTATCAAAATCCGAAACAACATCAAAACTCAAATATTTCATTACCATGAATTTCATGTTTCATTAAAGATTGCATGGGAGGTAATACCCCACATGACATTTCAACATGCAAAGCAATTGCATCCAACGATGGCATCGGGTCAGCTAACAAGCCAAGTCGACTTATTTCTGCGGAAAATGCTGGTCTGGCTACTGTCAATGAGTTGTACATGGAAGAGCCTTTTTCCCAAACCATACTCTCCAATAGTCGCTCTTCTAGAGAATTTAGGTGCCTTCTGAGTTCCCTCGGTAGACTTTCTTCATGTCTAATGAAGCTTTCTATCACCTTACTAAGATCAAAAGCTGTTATCCCTGTTCTCTCCAACACAGTTGGAAACAACATTGTCACAGTTTTATGTGTTGCAAGAACAAGTTCAGCAGAACATGCAATCATACATCTGTGAAACCTTTCGTTTGTTAGCAAAGAAGTTAAATTGTTTCCATGCAAAATATGCGACTCCGCTGTGCATATTGCATGCAGAACCCTGAAGTAAAGCTTCATTGATTCCATTCGACGTTGTTCAGCCCATATGTTGTCCATCAAGCTTGCATTTTGCCCGGGACCACTACTTGGAAAGATGGCCTCAAGTATTATTTGAGCCCTCCTAATCACATCAGCTGTCACATCCCGGTCACATGATGACAGGAATCTCTCTAGCTCTGCTGAAGGTTTAGGTGGAAGTGGAGCTATAACTGTCCGCAGCCATTTCGCAGTGGTCATCGCCGTGCTGACAGGACTAGCTGCCATCTTGGTCATGCCACCAAAAGTAAAACCATCTGAATGACGTACAGGGGAGCGGTACGGAGACAACGGGCTAGTAACTGTCTTTGTTGGGGAGGTTATAACATCGTGTTTCCTCTGAAGAGTAAGAAAAAGATCAATACGGTTATAGCAACTGAAGCTTTAAGGTTCTCAAACCTCTTGAACATTAATAATAAACCTACCTTAGCTCCATTTTCATTTATATTTACAGCACCTCCAGATAAGCTCCCTGAACCTAGCAAGCTGTCATTCTCATTGATAAAAATCCTCTCGTCCAATTCACCCTTATTCTGAGTCAAAGCATCGTAATCCTTCTCTAGTAAAATTATACTAGATGGTAATGATGATTCATCCATCAAATCTTCAAAATAGATCAAACCATCTGCACTAGGGCATGATATAAAATTGAAAACGAAACATGAATAATAATGAATCCCATACTAGATTAAGAATTATAGAAACTTCAAGCATAATAGACTAACCTGTCACATAATTTTTCAAGTTTTCAGGGTTACATTCACAAGCCAAGCAAGGTTTTTTCTTCAATATATCAGATATCAAATTATTTGCTTCCCCCAAAGTTTTCCTTAACTCATCTTCAGAAGTCTCATACATATTGCAAAGGGATGAAAGTAGGTCAGCCTTGTCACCTTTCATAACTGAAAAGTGAGAGCAAAAATCATGAATGACTCTTCATACAAACAACAAAAGACAAAGATAGAATCAAGTGGCCGAAGCAGAACCTTTCTCATGGTATATATATATATACATATATATATATATATACATATATATATATATATGCTGAAGCAAGACTTACCAATGCGTTGGGAATCATTAACACTTAAGTTTATTAAGCGAGCAGGAACATGGATTAGAAGTATTGCCTGTGAACAGTAGTATATGAACAATCAGTCACTAGTCAAATTAATCAGTGCTTTACCCATAGCTTTTAATACTGGGCCGGCAGAAAGCACAAAGCAGGACCAGATGCATATAAAAGTACCCATATCCTTTGGGCCGTTTTACATAAAAAGAGGCATGTATAATTTTTCCTGATGTTTCAAGTTCAATTTGAAGAGCAAGGATAACAATTCAGTTATTCACAAACGAAAGCATTAAAAATCACTGACCAGGATGGAAACTAGACCATGAGTGCATGTTACTAAGTCCTTGCAGAGACGGAAGACATGTTCACGAAGAGCCAGAAACAGTAACCACCCAAAACGGTAATAGTCTGACCGGAAGCCAGAGGTACTGGCATCGTTTAAAAGCTTGTCATTATTAGTATCATCTATCAAGAAAAGATCCCGACACGCACGCTCATACTTCCTGGTAATGAAAGGGAGCAAGAATTCATTCAAGACTTGAATGAAAGGTAACAACAAAATTTTATCTGAAAGTCTAATTAATAATATAAACAAGGGAAATATTTGCTTATATGTGACCGCAGATACGGCTAGTCTACATTTTGGCAGATTGCTTCTCTCTAGAGAGGTGGTCATCAATTGGAAAATTAGTAAAATCAATTTTTTTGTTATTTATGTAGGTCATCAACCAGCAACCCCAAATTACATAACATCAAGCATAAAAGGCACTATTCAGAAGCCAACAACAACAACAACAACAACATCTAAGCCTTAGTCCCAAAATGATTTGGGGTCGGCTAACATGAATCAAACTTTGAAACCGTCAATAATCGTTACATAAATAACATAAAGGGAAAAAAGAGGGAAAAAGTAGAGAAAAAAGCAAATAAAAAAAGAGAATGAATGAAAAAAAAAAAAAAAAAAAAAAAGAAAAAAAGAAAAAAAATAAAAAAAGATAACATGAAATAAAAGAAAATAGGAATTAAAAAAAAAAAAAAAAGAATCAGACTCCATCCACCATCCGTATTCTTTCCCGCCACATTTGCCTCTCCAAATGTGAGTAGAAAAACGAACACCAACAACAGTATGGAAGAGGTGAAACTCTTAAGAGATGAAGATTGAAACAACAGTAAGAACCAAGCTTCTACTGTATCCGTGAATAATTAAGTTTCAGAAAATCTGGCGAATCAAGTAAAGAATGCACCATCATAAGTTTAAAAGGAACGAGTTTATAATGGACAAACAGCTCGAGCAATTATTTAGCTCAATAGAATTCCACCCCAATCTCTTGGAGATAAGAGATGTGAAGATGATATGTGTAACTTCTCGGAATGATAATGCCTTTATACAACCTCAAAAGCATGATTAAATTAGCAACAAATTTAGGCTGACTAATCAATAGCAGAAATTACACGAAGGAAAGATAAAGATGAGATTTGATTTATACTTACTTGCTCAGAACGGTCATGTGCACTAAGTTGGTTTGTGATTCCTTTGCCTGATGGGAAAGTGGGAATGAGGCATAACCATTGGATTAAAAATGAAAATGGCGTCATGAAACATGCTTAATAGAATGGTTCATCTTGATAAAATATAAGATAATCCTGATGGGTCAAGTATCTACCTCGAGTCTCTTCTCCCAATCCACACCATAAAGGTTACTCAAAATAGATCCAACCTTGATTAGAAACTGCTGAAGTTCTTTATAAAAATCAACAATGCTGCAGGGCAGATGAAAAAATACCTGATGATCTACAACAGCCAGTTTCCCAAGCTAAAAGCAAAATATAAGATGATTTCGGAGAAAAGACAATACTTGAGCCTTGCTGCTCTCAGAATCTGGCATAGAGTAAGTCCCTTATCTACGGGGCCACCATTCTCATTAAGTCTTCTCACTAAGTAAAGAACAAATGCAAACCAATACCTCTCTGCTTCATCCGGCTGATAACATATAATTTTATATGAATTTATTAACTAAGTAATATTCACATAATGTCTGTCCGTGCATCAATTAACAAATAAAAATAAAAAAGAGCTGCAGGAAAGATAACAAATAATGCACATGCAGAAGTGGCAAAAGAATATCACGTACAGTCCCAGTTCCAAGAGCAGAGATATTAGCCAAACAAAGATTCTTGCTTTCATCAAAAAGCTTAGTCGCTTGCGCCAAAAAGCTGTCGTCTAATAGAAGAACATTCTGAGATAGGATTAAAAAATCAAAAAAATTAAATGGACTTAAATCCAAATCAATAACGATTACATTTTTAATTAACCCAATTATCCTAAAAGAACATTCATCATCATCATCATCAACTGTACCTTAATCCCAACTATGTTGGGGTCGGTGACATGAAAATTATAGTGCCAATTAATTGTCGAAAATTAGTTAATAATACAATTCATGCAAAAGACAAAGTGGCAAAGTTTCTTGTGGCAACCTTCATATGAAGGAGAAATAAGATGAAATTCCAAAACCATCAAAATCATATGCTCTTCCAGTTACATGGAAAATATCATGAGATGGTGATGAGTCGAGATAATTGCTATAGTCATGTCACATTATGTGATTGATATTACCTAAAAGAACATTAAGTGCAGTTAAAAGAATGTCAAAGATCTAAAGAAAACTTTAGCAAAGGTGAACTACGGATTAAAATAGATAAAATTCACTGTATGCTAGTTAGAGCTTTTCCATCTTCGGAGCAGCATAACTCATTTAACTTATAATTCGAAAAGACCAAATGCTGTAACAAACAAAAAAAAGATGGAAAAGAAGTGGAGAGGAAGAAAAACAGAAAGTAGCCCAGGGACAGAGAGGAGAGGAAGTTTTAGACATAAAGACAATAAAAGAGACCTTGCAAAAATGAGTAAATCGAGCTTCAATGGTGGTTCCACCTCCATCGCCCCGACGGGAAGGGCTTGACATCTTCTTAAGCTCGGCCATGCGTTTCAGATCTCCGATCTATTCAATCCACAGATCGGAAAATACACAACAAATTCACACAAAAAACTTAAAAACAACAATAGAAAACCCTAGTTAAGTAGCCAACAAAAAGGGAAGGGAATTCAAATGGCTCGAGTGAGAAGCTGAGAATTATCTCTTTCCTATTATAGCTGCGTTGCTGCTGAAGCTTCCTTCGTATCACTATGAAGAGAAGAGGAATGAGTGTGTGTGTGTATGAGAGAGAGAGAAAGAAAGAGCCTTTTTTTTTAGAGAGAGAGCGAAGTCTTCTTTTTTGGTATTTACAATTTGGTATTTAGGGAAAAATAAACCCTTCCGCTGTGCTCGCGCGGGAAGAAGACAGCATCATATGCCCATGCCATGCTCCATCACCATTCACATAGCCGACATGCATACATGATCGTCCAATAGAGATGGCAAGCGTGTCTATTTTGGTTAATTTTGCCGCCAAGTTTCTTCTCCGCCCTCCGGTTGACCTGGCAAATGAGGCCCAAATGGACCGGACTGATTACAACTAGCTTTTTTGAGTTGGGCTTCTGGGCCTAGAAAATGAGACATGTGGCCTTGCGGGCGCGCTCCATCCGATTAGCGGGCTTCTTGTTTTTGTTCTCTTCAAGTATAATTAGTACTATAAACATTGAGAGAAGAGGAAAATATAAGAGAAGATGGAAGAAACCAATAAAATTGTGTATGTCATTATGAATGTCATATGACTCTATTTATATGTAGTATTTTAGGGGCATATTAGTCATTCACGAAATACATGATTTATTTACAACACTCCCCCTTGAATGACTATTTACATAAATGATTGTTTGACTAGTTTGAAGAAAAATCCAATTGGAGAAAAACTTTCAAACTGTTTGGAGTGAGCTTGTAACACGCATTACTTGCGGCATCATGATGCTGTTAGGGAAAGTTCTGAGCAATATATAATAATAGGAAAAGAGTACACTATTCATGTTAATACGCCATCTTAATTGCCTCGTTAAAAACCTTGCTAGGAAAACCCAATGAGATAAAAACTCAACCAATGAAAAAAGAGTGCAACGCGTATTCTTATATAAATATGCTTCAGGCATTTTGAAAATCCTCCGTGAATTAGCATAGGTATCATATTATGTGCAAGTTGCAATCTCGAACTCAAATGTTGGTGAGACATGTCATCTCTTCGGGAGATTTCATATTAGTTGTATTAAACTCATCAACCATATCCATTCTCTGTAACACCCCCAAGATATTCAGGGTATGTCATAGCGCCGTGAATCCCTATCTGAGACCCACAAGGCCAAATTCATACAAAATCCATTTCAAGACGTCAATAATTTTCTAACCATATTAAAAACCAACAATCATTAATCGAATCAACAGATGAAACTCCAAAGACAATAACCAGTACCACAATGGACAACCAAGTCTAGCACAATTAACAACAAGAAAACAACTCCTATAGTACTCGAGTACCAACTAACAATTCATGATAAAGTTGAAAATCTTAAAAGACAAGACTCGTAGAGAGACAACATGACTCTTCACAGTATCACGCTTGGTCGTCACCGTCATACTGCCCCAGTACTCGCCAATTCGCATTCTTCGTACCTGAAATACATGAAACGTATTTTTCCCGAATGGGGTTAGCAGTGGAATAGCTAGTACAGGTAATACAAACGAACTCTTACATCTTACACATTGTACAGTTCCTTGTGTACTTTGTATTCTCCTATGGGTAGATACTCCAGCATCAATATCTCTTATGATTAACTCCTGAGGGTGGTCTTTCAACCATCTTATGTCGGGTTCTAGTTCGGCATCCCGTATTGTATCTTGAGGTGTTGTATAGCATCAGCTTCGACCACTTCCGATCTTACAGCTGCGGGGTTGATTTCTAAGTCTACGACAGGTTCTATTAGAGTTGGAGGGTCATTAATGGAGAGTGTTTGGATATTCTGAGTTAGGTCTTCTACTCCTGTAGGATCAAGGTGAGGTTTATCGAACATTACATGTACAGATTCCTCAACTGTCAGCTTCCTTTTGTTAAAGATTTTGAAAGCCTTGCTCATCGAGGAATATCCTACGAATATCCCTTCATCCGACTTCTCATTGAAGGTTTTGAGTTGGTCTTTCCCATTATTCAGAACATAACATCTGCATCCAAATATGTGAAAATATGAAAGTAGTGGAGTTTTGTTGTTCCATACCTCGTATTCTGTTTTGTTGTGATGCTTGTTGATAATACAACGATTTTGTGTATAGCACACTATATTTGTTCCTTCGCCCCAGAACCGCTGCGGCAGCTTGCTTGCGGCGATCATGGTTCTTGTTGCTTCTTTGAGTGTTCTATTCTTTCGCTCGGCAACACCATTTTGTTGAGGAGTCCGGGCAGCTGAGTATTCGTGCTGTATTCTATTGTCCGAACAATATTGCTCTATAAAGTGGTTAGTGAATTCAGTACCCATGTCGGAATGAATGGACACGATACTTAACCCTTTCTCATTCTGAAGCTTTCCCAGGTGCTCGGGCAGCTTTGTTGTGGTTTCCTTCTTCTTGCTCAGGAAGATTGTCCAAGCATACCTGGAATAGTCATCAACAATAACTAAATAGTATCTCTTACCTCCCAAACTTATGAGGTCTACAGGGCCATAGAGATCCATGTGTAGCATATCTAGAACTCTGTGAGTGGACAGGTATGATTTGCTTTTCATGGTGGTTTTGACTTGTTTGCCTTTCTGACAGGATCCGCAGATGCTGTATTTTTGGAATGACAAATCGGGCAAACCTCTAACTATTCACTGTCTGGAGAGCTTGTTGATTGTCTTGAAGTTGATGTGTGACATACTCTTGTGGGCATAGCCAGCTTTGACCTGCAGTGCCTTTGGCAACAAAATAAGGAATAGTGGAGCTCGTAGGCTTCCAGTCAGCAATATACATGTTACCTGACCTACTTCCTATGAGCACAACTTCTTTGGTCAAAATGTTCTTGACTCTACAGTGATCTATATAGAATTTCACCGAGAACTGTTTGTCACGGAACTGGCTAATACTAAGTAGATTATACTGTAAGCCTTCAACATAAGCTACATCGGTGACTTTGAATTTTCCTACAAGAAGGTTTCACTTCCCTCTTGTTCTTCCTTTGGATTTATCACCGAAGTGCACTTTTGGACCGCGACCTTCTACATAATCTGACAGCTTGCTGATATCTCCTGTCATGTGCCGAGAACATCCACTGTCGAAGTACCAGATATCTTTCTCTTTGATGTCCTGTAAGCAAAGAAATTAAGTAGATTTAGGTCCCCTTTGAATGTTGAGTCCTTGTACGTTAGTGCCTTTTGGTACCTAAATTTGCTTGACAGCAATTGGCTTGTTGTAGGTTACTTTTGGTCCGTTTTTGCGATGTCTACGTGGGGCAGTCACATAGTCGTTGTAACCATGATTATGATGCATGTAAAATTGAGGGTTATTATTATTATTATTATTATTATTATTATTATAGTACGAATGCCGTCTTGGAGGTGGAGCCAGTTTCTTAGGCCTTACGGCTTGCCTCATGGGTCTTCAGATGGATTCCCAAAGTTGTTGCTGATATTGCACAGTGACCTGCTTTGTTGATGGATAACGGGGCTCCTGTATCCAATATCTAGGCGCACTGTACTATTGGAAGTACTGCGATACAACCTTCTTTCTGAAAGGCTGTTGGCACTTCTGATATGCTCGGGGAGCATGCTGTTGGTTACGCCTTACAGGTCTGGATGCTTGAGTTTTCCGTTATCTGTGATATGATCCTGGTGGCGGAATCACAGCCTTTGCTATACGCGGGGAAGCTGTTACCTTTTCGGGACTCGGGGTCTCTTCAGGTACAGGAATAGGTTTCGCACCCCTGACAAACACTGTACTAGTTTTCCCTTTGTTGGAGAATGAGTTGTATCCTAAGCCACTTTTATCATGAGCATGTTGCTCGGTGCTTAGAATTTCTTCCCTTCGTTTAGAGGATTTCTCGAATGATTTCAAGATTATCTCTAATTCTCCTTCTCGTTTCTCGAGTGTTTTCACTTTAGATTCGAGTAGAGCGAAATCATTTGTCTTGCTCTCATTATGACACTTAGTATCATTTAGATCGTAGGCAAGTTTATGATTGCTCTCAAGGAGTTTTTTAAGTGTGACTTTGCTGTTTTTACAAGCGATGGACATATTTTCGTAGTTATTTTTCAGCAAGTCATTTTCTTATTTCAGCTCTAAGTTAGAAATTTGGAGCTGTCTGTTTTCTCGTTTCAACGTCTCATGGGCCTTTTGAATGTTTTTGAATTCATTCATCATATTTCCGAAGGTATGAGATGCATTTACATGAGTAGTTGGTGTTGAACTTACCTCATCATCGCCGTCTTCATTGTTCTCTATTTCTTTGGCCATAAAGCACATCTAGGCTTTATCTTCGAGCTCACATCGGACGAGTCATTGTCAGTGACTGCCTGAAGACACTTCTCGGACTTGGTTGATGCGGGCGAGGCTTCTCAGTTGCCAATCAGGGCCTTGAGCTTGTTTTTCCAAGCATGTCTCCTTTCATCTTTTTCCTGTTGCTCGGCTTCCGGCAACTTTTAGACTTTTGGGTGCGGACATTTATTTGCATAATGTCCTAGTTTCCTACAGTTGTAACATATATTAGAATCACCAGAAGGAGATTCAGAACTTACCTTGTGAAAAGGCTTGGGCCTGTAGGGAGTCTTTCCAGACTATTTGATGAACTTTTTGAATTTGTGCATGAGAAGGGCCATTTCATCTTGTGACAGGATATCATCATCACTGTCAGCAGTCTTATGGGCAGATTTGGATGTGCTGGGCATGCTGTGTCTCCTGTTAGATACAGCGGCTAGAGCTGTAGTCTTGGCAGGCGACTATTCGGTCTTCTCTCTCCTGTCAATATCATACTCGAAAGCTTTGGGGTCAGAGAAGAGGTCAAAAGTAGAAATGTCATTAAGATTACATGATACATGCATAGGTGTAGTCTTAATGTCCCATTGGGCAGGGAGTGATCTAAAAATTTTTAAATTTTTCTCCTTTTGGGTATACACTTTACCCAATGCTTCAAGTTCATCGACAATGCCAGTGAATCTGAGGCCAAGCTCCTCAAGAGTTTCAGATGATTTCATTTTAAATGATTCAAATTGCTGAGTGAGTTTTGAAATCTTATTTTCTTTTGAGAGCTCAGTTTCCTCACAAATCAACTTGAGTTTCTCTTATATTTCCTTGGCTGTTTTACAGCTCTTTACCTTCGAGAATGCGCCTTTGTTAAGAGTGACAAACAACACATTCTTAGCAATATTGTCGAGGTTGGTACGCTTGCGATTGTCGGTCGTCCATTGCTCACGCTCCTTCTCGAGCATTTCAGCATGAGGTTGTCCTTCTATCCTTGCGGCAGGATTAACCTTCATTATCTTGATGGGGCCATCTTGGATGACAAATATCATCTCCTCATGCATGGCGGCAAGATGTGCTTCTATCCTAATTCTCCTGTCATCAAACTCGTTAATAGAAAACATAGGAACCTTGTGTATCATTGAGGTATCCATGTAAGAGAATAGGAAAGATAAAGGCTGTTTTAAAAAATAAGTGATATTTAGATCTTATTCCATTAAAAACACGACTGATTCTTTTTAGAATCAACCTCTCCGATATCACTTGTTGGCCACTAAGTATACAGTATATAGCTTGTAAAAGTGTTAGTACAACAAGCTGTATGATTTTCGAATGTGAGTGCGTAGCGGAATTTCGTTTAAGTGAGTTACTGTAAATACAACAACTAGGCTTTTTCCTGTTGGCTTGGTGCATACCGGGTTTTGCAATGTATACTTGTATAAATCACAGTTATGAAAACAATAGAGGCAGAAGGTAAATAACACAGAGTTTAAAGTGGTTTGAGATAAACCCCTCTACGCCCACTGGTCCTCCACATAGGAGTAAAAATGTTTATTATAATCACTACGTACACAACTACGTGACTATAACCAAACCTCCCAATGTATCGTTCACAGAGATTGATACAAAGGATGAAGCTGTTCGTCATTCACACAGATTGGCTGGAGCTTGTTCTTGACTTGCTTCTTCACACACAGTTGGAAGCTTCGTCTACAATGCTTATTCTTCACACACATTTCTGAATGAGCAAGGCTTCTTCAGTCCACACAGGGCTGATGGATTTCTTCAACGGTAAAGGTAAAATCACAGTTTTGAACAACAACTTGAATGCTTGATGAGCTTAGGCTGATGATGTGCTGTTCTCGTTGAGGACTAGTATATTTCTTCTCTCAGTTATTGCAATACACTTGAAGAAATATGTTTGCTCTTACAAGCTTGATATACCGTTCTCTGTGTTTGTGTATGAATATCAGTATTCAATCTTTCATTTTTCGATTATTGATACTTGTATATCTCGTTGAATATATCGTGTGTTCTTGTGTTTGTTTCTTGCAATGTCCTCTTGTATGGACTATTTATAACTTTGGAATAGATCCGCTATAAATATGTCTGTTGGCTGGTTGGTGAGCAAAAGTCCATTCTGATTGGCTGTTTGACTTTCAAGATGCTTGATCCGGATTTTGCTCCTTGTCTGAAGATTCTTTGTCGGTTGGATTTAAATACTTTATCCAATCAATATTTAAATACTTCTTTCAAAATGGTGTTTTGACTTTTGTGAATAAGGTAGATTCTGTCACAACGGTCTTCAGTCCTGTTGGATAAGTGTTTGTTTTCCCAACACTTTTAGCCTGTATGCTGTGTCCAACATGTTACGTCTTTATTGCTGTAGCTGTAGACTCTGTAGAATAGACTATCTTCAATGTTGTATGGAAGGGGCTGTATGGAGATTCCAGACAGCTTCCATACTTAGCGGCATTTCGACTCTTTTGCTGTATGATGGCTATTATCAAAACATGATACATGATTGTTTATCCCAACAATTTTCCCCTTTTGATAATGCCAAAACATCTTTAAAACTTCTTTGATACAGAGAGGCTGACTTCTTGGTCTTATGTCGAATGATCTGATCTTCAGTACTTAGTCTAAAAATGTGAACTGCTCATAGGCAAGTTCTAAGAATTCGTAAACATCTAACAGGGATGTGTATTACAACTTCAAACTTATTATTGACGCGCATGCACAATCTTATAGTATGATCTAGGTTGAATTCAATTTAACCTATAAACTATTCGCAGAAGAGTTCTTACAGTACTTGTTGTTTGCAACAAATAATTGAATTTGTAATCAAACAGTGAGACAGTAAATGTAGATTACGAGCTGTAATCTTTCAAGAGAAATTGAATTTTATTGATATGGATCAGAAAATTACAATGCTTGAAAATAAAAATACAGGGAGTGTATACTGCAAGATAGAACAAGTACAATGATAAAGGAGCATCCAGGCTAATTCCTGAAATGAGCATGCCTCCAAGGCCTCTTGTCAGGTTCATTGTCGGTTCCTCTCCATCACTTTTCCAAGGAATCTTTGCCTCGATTTTGATAGACCGCTCTTCCTTCAGCCGATTGGTCAAAAGCAAGTATCTAATCATCGGGATGAGTGATCCGATCACCTTTCCGGTGCCTTGATTTCACTGATATTTGCAAGGGAAGTAATCCTTTTTCTAACAACCTTGCAAATTCATCTGCAGCCTCTGCTAGAGTTTTGAATTTGTTGAACATAGTGGACTCCCTGATGAGTTTTGGCAAAATATCTCATCAGTTCATTTCTCTTCCAGTTCTTCACTTCATCTGTTGTAGGCTGTCGGTTGGCCGGCAAATGAATCTCCGGTGGTCTTTGAACATTGTTCTTCCAAGGTACGTTGGTGGGATCATGGAACTCTGGATGAGAACCAGTTACCCTGTATCCTTTTGCAGGCGTGGCTAGATGGCCTATAGCAGCAGCAACGTTTTCCTCCAATGGAGCGTCAATTTCTCTTTCTCTTTCAATTCTTCATCACCGACCAGCCTCTCTGGCTTCTTCCTCCTTTTTGGCATCATCAAGGTATGTGACCTTAGCATAAATTATCTCTAGGATCTTCATTACATTATCCTGTTTGGTCTCTATACTCGAGATTTTGTCAACAAGAGAACTGTGCACCATGGACATGTCATCGATTTTCTTGTCATGTCTTGACAACTTGGATCCAGTCTCATGTAGGGCAGCAACAGTTTTGGCTTTGGATATGTGCAGCTTCTCATGTTCTTGCTTGAGAATCTGTTCTTGGCGCTGTTGGAGTTGAGTAAGCGCTTTCCATAATGCACTAGGCAGTATGCGATATGCTTCCTCAACTTTGGTGATTTCCCTTTTCAAGCTAGTCATCTCACAAATTGCAGTGTCTCTCATCCAGTCCATCTCCTTTCCAACATCATACAGTGCCTTGACAGCATCCTGCATAAAGACTATTTGGCAGCCGATTGCGTGGAGTTGCTCTATCCGGGCCTCAGTTCGCGGGCATCCAGGGTGCGCTAGCTTTTCATTCTCGGGCTCGTTGCGTTGTCGTATAACCACATTATGACGAGGGCGTCGTGGTCTGTCGTCAGGCAGGAATCCGTCATCGGATTATGAATTGGAGCTCATAGAGATGAGAGATGCAAGGGCATCTTGCGTGGGCTCGGCATGGGCAGGTGCTTCGGAAGCAGGTGCTTCGGAAGGCTTTACAGCTTCTTCTATTTCGGGGACAGATTGATTCCTCCTTTTCAGGTTGGTTTTCTGTAGTCATGCGTACAGGAGGGACTGATTCCTCCTACTAACTCTCAGCTTCCGCCTGCTGATGGGGAGGAGATTGATGTTTGTCTGAGGTCTCCTGACCCTGTTGGCTTTGCATTCGGGCGAACTCTCCTTCGTGAGCCTCTTCTCGACTCATTCTCAGACCAGCCTGTAGGGCGTTGTTATCTTCGTTTGAGTCGGGGTCAGATTTGGGGCTGTCTGGAGCTATATCACCGGACTATGACTTTCCCTTCAATCGGGCCTTTTCCTTTGCTAGATAATAATTGGAGATGAGCTCATGGCAAAAATGATTCTCCCACTGAATCAGGACCTCGACGTTCTGGGAGTCCGTAACCTCCAGAATGAATGCTTCTTCCTCCTTCCAATCATTCCAATTGTACAAGACGTCATAAGATGCAACCCTGTAAGACTTCCATTGTACAAAATGCTCAAAAGCTTGTTCGATCTGCACTTGAAGTAAAGTTTTGTTAATGAGAGTAGTGGGGGAGGGACTCCTTACAGCATTTGGGTCTACTGTAGGGATGGGATCCGCAACAGGTGTGGGAGCCTGTTTTGGAGAGGGAGCCCTAACAGGGGTTGGTACCCTGATGGGAGAGGGATCATGTACGAGTGTGGGTTTCGTTATAGGAGAGGCGGCTCTCGACTCCGAATGGGTAGCCGATTCGCAGTTCCTTCCAATTTATAGCAAATAATTGGTCATCTGTCATAGCCGCCACTGGCTCGGTATCTGCAGACTTTGCAGCAATTATTTCTTCCGGAGGGGTTGCGCCCTCAGGGTGTTGTACAGCGGGTTGCGCCGTAGTTGGGACATCTACAGAGATCGTTGTAGTCTCTATAGCCTTTGCTTTAGAAGCCCTCTTCAGCTTCTTCTTCGGCTTCTCTACAGCAAGCGGTGATTTGCTGTGAGATGCACTTCTTTTTCTTTTCTTCTCTCCACTTGCAACTCTAACAGTGACATCCCTGGGATTGTCAGAGATAGGTATAGTTTTGGCATGGGGTATGCTTGAGAGTAGACCATCCCTGTTGAAGGCGGTGGGCTTGCTTCCACCTATGAGCTTTCCAGGGACAATCTTCTTGGCATCACGAGATTGCGGCACCCCACATCGAGTGAGAATGTTGTTGAGGATAAGGCCAAAGGATTTCTTCTGAGTTGCAGGTTTGGCAGCCTCTTCCTGTATGCGTTTAAGCACAATCTGACACCAGTTCACTCGTTTGCCAGACATGATAGCGACCATCATTCTGAAACGAAGATTTGTGCACATCTCAAATGCACCAGTTCTGTTCTCAATCACAGCAAAAGTCATGAAGATACATGTAAGGTAGGAAGAGTCTCTTCTTGTGGCAAGATGGGTGTACCGTCACCAGTGAATAGTCCCCAGTAGGCGGTTAGCAGTTCCTCCGACCCGAAGGTCTCAACATCTTCCATTTTCAGGCCATTTGACGGTAGCCTGAATAAGTTTTTCAGAAACTCACGGTCGACGCAGATCTCAACTCCACGGACGGTCGCAGAAATATCAGACACATCTCCTCCTCTTTTCAGAGAGAAGAACTTGATGGAAGCATCAAGATAGAATTCCTCCACAATGCGTTCATCGTAGAAGTCAGAATGCTGGATTCCAAGGCGGTACAAGCCTTGTTTCTTGATCCTGGAAACAACAAGTTCCATGCCGTCA
Organism: Orobanche coerulescens; assembly: GCA_033398695.1. NCBI lineage: Eukaryota > Viridiplantae > Streptophyta > Magnoliopsida > Lamiales > Orobanchaceae > Orobanche > Orobanche coerulescens. Next base: position 141,960,813 of record CM065813.1, on the reverse strand, counting down.
AGGTCCTCAATCTCAATTTGAATTCGCTCCATGATTACATATCTGACAAATAGGCGTCCATCGATAATGTTGTCCCTTTTCTTCATGGATTAAGGGGAAGTTTGTGAGGTTGCCATTGATTTGCAGAGAAGTGTTTGAAGAATCAAAGAGAATTAATGCAGTAAAGTGCAGAAAGCTATGTGGTCTGTTTGCTCTTAGACTCGTTTAATATGCAGAAAGTGTAAAGAGTCGAAGGGAGCAAGATAAGTCCTTTTATAGTGTGCAGGGAAGATTAGGGTTACAAACAGTGAACGGTCAGATTTAAAGGAAGGGAACCGTCTTTGAAAAGAACGAACAGGATGAACTGATATTAACTTGTATATCTTACCCATCCATTTTTGAAAATGACAATCGGTCCCACTTCTGACAGTTCGTACTCCCTCATTGCACGAAACAGCGGTTTTGAAATTATTAACATCACGGCGTTTAAGATAATGAAGTCCACATATCGTGTTAAGCATTAAATAATAAAACATTTGAATTTTGAGATAGGGCACGTGGACTAAAACTATTTTCAGAACAAATAGAATAATATTATTATATTAATTGACATCCCATAGTGTATGTACTGTATCCGCAAATAATACAACGTTCCTCCTTAAAAGGTACATACATGATTCAATTCTTACAGCAATGTTTGGATTAATACTGTATTCATGGGTCGTACTGTATTCCACCTTAATTAATGCACACGTCAGCTGTAGGAAGGTTTCATTCCTTCTTTGTCCTACAGTGCTGTCTGACTGTATATTTAATTAACGGTGGATACTGTATTCTTGGATCTTACAGCATTCCCCCTCAATTGATGAGTAAAAGCATAAAGTCTTACAGGGAGTCAGGCTGTAGCATTCCCAATTCTTGTCGAAGCATACAGAATCTGGTTGTGCTGAGAGGTTTTGTAAAGATGTCGGCTAGCTGGATGTTTGTATGAACTTTCTCGATCCGAACATCCTTATTCTCAACATTATTCCTGATGAAGTAATGCTTCATATAAATATGCTTAGTTCGCGAGTGCAATACAGGATTGTGCATTATTGCAATTGCACTCGTGCTATCGCACATGATCTGTGTTTCTTTGGCAATGATTCCATAATCAGATAACTGCTGTTGCATCCAGAGAATCTGTATATAGCTACTTCCAGCAGCATAGTATTCCGATTCAGCTGAAGAAAGCGAATTTACCAATTGCTTCTTACTGAACCATGACACAAATCTAGGTCCAAGAAAGTGACAAGTACCGCTTGTACTCTTCTTATCTAGCTTGCACCCATCGATATCCAAGTCGCTGTAGCTAACCAAATCGAATCCACCTTCCTTAGGATACCACAGTCCTGCATCGACTGTTCCTTCAACGTACCTAAGGATTAGTTTGACTGTTGTGAAGTGTGATTCTTTAGGTGCTACCTGATACCTAGCACACACTCCTACAGGAAAATGGATATCGGGTCTGCTAACTGTTAGGTGTTAGGGTTGTATACATCAAAGCATACTTTATGCTTGTATTACCTAATTTCCCGGTCTTTATCTATGAGAATATTTAATTCATTTATCACATGTTTTGCATATTTATTCACGCTATGGTTGTGCAAATGTAGTCTTAATTACTTTATATTGTAGATAATGTGGTGTGTCGTGTCACACAGAAGATCACATTATCGGTTCCTTATATAGTAATATTTAGTTCACAATCTATATAACATTAGACCGTTATGTGAGAGGTTGTAGTATATGCTTGAGATTGGTTGGTCTTGACCATTAGCATATATTAGCGTATTCGCTATATGTTGAACAGGATCGAGGTGAGATAGATTCTTCTGTACTGACTATAAGAAGAACGTACATCTCGGACAATTATTATTTCTTAATTATAGTGATTAATATTTAATTATATATATTTAATATTTATTGCTTTGATTTATCATGGGTAAGAGCCACAATGATTGACTCAATATGCTCGATATTTTGGGCAATATTATTATTTATATATTAATTAATATTATAACTACAAATCGTGTCCCGACCAGTCGGGTTGATCATGTCTCTTGAGGCACTCAAAAGGATTATTATATTAAACACTGCAGGTTGAATTAATTTTCCAATATAATAATAAAGGTCGAGTGGTATACTCATGTATAACACATTAATTAATTAAAAGCTGTCAGTAGCTTAAATTAATTAATGGACATGGAATATCTTAAACACGGAAAATAATTAATTCAAAAAGGAGCTCAATTTCGTAATTTGGGATTTTGGTACGAAGTGCAGTATCAACTATTTAGTGGACTAAGTTGATATTTAATAGAGTCATTATATTAGGAAGAGTTCTAATATAGGAAGATGACATCTATTAAGAGTCCTTACCATATCCTCCTTAAGATCTCTAGTAGTAGTCCAAGAGCCTATAAATAGGACATCAAAGGGGGTAGGCCGATTTTTATCATTATTCCAAGGTTGTGAGATTGATTTTTTCATATTGTGTTTAATTGTAAATCAAGACTTGTGTTTTTGATTCTACAATTTAGATAACACATCAATTTGCTAAAGAGTGTTCATAAAATACTAAAAAGCAAAAAAAAATTGAGTGACTCTCATCAAAGGAGATTTCGGCCGATCCATTGTTGTCCAAGTAACATCCGGTAGCTCGTTGCCCACACAACGTCCGGGTGAAGGCGGATCATACTCTAGAATATTTTGAGGTAGAAATACAAGTAGATCAAGAAAGAGTACGAGGAGGTGTTCAATCAACCAAAAGGGAATTTCTACCACTTCGCGTCAAAGGTATTAATTACCAACTCCCATGCGTAAATATATTTATTTGATTGTTTATTAATCTGTTTAGTTAATTAATTGACAAGCCTAAATAGATCCGGTTGTTGTGTTGGTTAGTTTATAAAACCGTTTATAAAATTTTCACCAACTAGCTTCCGCTGCGTTTTATATTCCAACAATTGGTATTGGAGCCGGTCTTTAGGTTCTGTTCAATTTAATTAATTTGGTGATTAATATGCTAGCAATTAAATATTCATGTAGTATGATTTTTTGAATATTTTGCTAGAATTTGTATTGCAGGAGAATATGATCCAATTATCATGGCAATGTGATGTTTTTTATTTATTTACGCATTTTTGGTAATTTGGCCCGGTTTTGAGGCATGTATAAGTTTTTCCCGTGAGAAAATCCACGGGTAGAATAAGATTTATTTTTCTTGTAATTTGCTGTAAATTCAATGTATTTTATTTCGAATAAAATTGTAATCGAGTTGGAACACACAAAGTACGAAAGAGAAAGAAGTCCAGCGCGAAGAGGAGTCCCGATCGGACGAACCGACCGAGACCAGCAGGTTGCCGATCGCGACTCGGCCAAAGAATGTCTCGGCCGATCTTGCCTCTCGGCCGGCAGCTCGAGCAGTCGGGCAATCGGGAAGCTCGAGCAGTCGTGTAGCTCGGGCAAATCGGCAAGGCGGTCGGGCAGCAGGTCAAGTTGTTCGGATATGGGTCGTTCGATGGATGGTCCTAGTCGTTTCTCCGCGAGATGCTTGAAGTAGTGGGAGCAAACGAGCCGAAGATTTTCTCGTTATTCAAAACGAGGAATAAAAGCCATGATAATTGGATTTAATTATCCATTTTTTTATTTTGACTGGTTTTTATTGTTTTGATGTATGACATGTATGGATGTATGTGTGATATGTTTCCTTGCATGTTAGGACGAGAAAATTAAAAACCTTTTTTTTCAAAATAACTAAGTGATTTTAAATTGATTTTTCAAAATCAAGTTGGCCTCTATAATTGGTTTAAATTGTGAAATAATTAGCATGCGCGTTGACATTAGAGTCTTCCTCCACATCGGATGTGCTAATTATTGGCACACTAGTTTTAAACTTCAAATTTGATAACAAAAAGATGAATATTATTTTTTATGATAGGACCTCTCCATCTATAGGACTATTATCATTAAATGATATTCTAAGGTTTGTTAAATTATGGTGTTCACTTAGGTGTATTGATTAATAAGCTCCCCATCGGAGTCTATGTTAATTAAATACATCGCCAAGAGGAACCAACTATTAATTTTATTTGTCAAAACGTATCTTGGCTAGATAGTAAAATTAACGACGTTAAAATCTACTTGAAAATGTATGTGTAAACGTCCACACTATCGTAGCTTGCATGTGCAGTTTTTCAAGGTGTTGGTTGATTACATATATATTGTGTTTTAAGGTTTTTCAATATATTATGCATCGAATTATGTGATGAATGGTGTTTTTAATTTTATTCCCAGATGTCTTTCAATCCACTAGCTGTTATTCTCAAAGAAAACAAACTTGATGGCACTAACTTTGCCGATTGGAAAAGAAATCTTGATATTGTCTTGACTGCCGAGGGGCATAAATTTGTTTTAACTGAGGAGAGCCCTTTGGAACCAGAAACGGATGCCACTCCTAAAGAGTTGGCTGAATTCCGGAAATGGAAAAGTCTGATTAGATGGCTCGCTATTACATTTTGGCTTCACTGACAAATGTATTGCAACATCAGCATCAGACAATGGGCTCGGCCGCGGAAATGATGAAAAATCTCACTAAGATGTTTGGTCATCAGAACCGGGCGTCTAGGCAAAATGCAATGAGGGTTTTGATGACAACCCAAATGTCTGAAGGGACCCCAGTAAGGGATCACGTTCTTAAAATGATGTCTCATTTGAACGAACTGAGCATACTGGGGGCCACTATCGATGCGGAGTCGCAGGTCGATATTATCTTGGGCAGTTTACCAAGAAGCTTTGAGCAGTTCCACCTCAACTACAATATGAATCGTAGGACTTACACATTGGCGGAACTTTTAACAGAGCTTCAGTCTGCCGAAGGTCTCTTCAAACAAAGTTATCATCAAATTCTTGCGGCAACCGGTGCTGCTTCTTCAAAACTCAAATGGGGAAAGAAGAAAAAGCATGTTGGCCAGAAGCAAGTGGCAACCTTCAAAGTTAAGGGCAAGGCTCCTCAGTCAAAGGCTCCTCAGTCCGAGGCGAACAAAAAGCCGAAGGGCAAGTGCTTCAATTGCGGTCTGAAAAAGGAATTTCAAGAGTGACTGCCCTAAGAAAGGTACGTCTCATGCACTAATGGTCAAAACATGTTTGGCTTCCTGTTTTATCACTTCGTGGATACTGTATTCAAGCTCTACTGATCATGTTTGTTATGACTCATAGGGGTTCCAAGTAACCAAGGTACTTAGTGCGGATGAGATTACAATAAGCTAAGGCGACTATTCCAGTCAAGGTCACAGTGGGAGTCGTGCAGTTAAAAGTTGATGATAGGATTTTAGTTCTAAATAATGTATTATTGGTACCCAATTTTAGAATGAATTTAATTTTAGTTTCTAAATTGTGTCGCGGTGGATATTCAGTTTCTTTTGAAGATAATGCAATTATTAAAAGAAATGGTGAATATGTTTGCGAAAGTACTTATAATGAAGAACTTTATATCATTAATCTTTGCACTACTCCTTGCATAATTATAAATCACTTAATTCTTTGACTAATCCTAATAAAAGAAAAGAGCCTTGAGCATAAATCAAATATATTTGTGGCATTTACGATTGGGTCATATTAACCTTAGAAGGATTCAAAGATTGGTGAGCGATGGCCCATTGGATTCACTCCAAGTTGAGTCATTTCCAACCTGCGAATCCTGTCTAGAAGGTAAAATGACTAAAAGGGCTTTCCAAAGCAAAGGAAATCGTGCACAAAATGTATTGGAATTAGTACACACTGTATGTGGTCCATTGAATATCCAGGCTAAGGGTGGTTTCGAATACTTCATCACATTTATAGATGATTATTCGAGATATGGATATATCTATTTGATGCGACGTAAGTCTGAATCTTTTGATAAGTTCAAAGAATTCAAGGCTGAAACGGAGAAGCGTCATCGACAGAGTATCAAGTCACTACGATCTGATCGTGGTGGCAAATACCTTAGTGGAGAGTTTTTGGATTTCTTGGCACATGAGGGGATTACTTCCCAGCTCACTGCTCCTGGTACACCACAACAAAATGGTGTTGCTGAACGAAGGTTAGGTCAATGATGAGTTATTCTGATTTGCCTATTTCGTTTTGGGGATACACAATGGAAACAGCGGCGTACATTCTAAACATGGTGCCTTCGAAATCGCCTTCCAAAACACCCACGTAATCATGGAATGGGCGCAAGCCAAGTCTAGGACATGTTCGGATTTGGGGTTCACCAGCACACGTGTTGAATAAGGAAGATGATAAGTTGACATCTCGTACAGAAGTATGAGTGTTTGTGGGATATCCGAAGGGAACGAAGGGTGGACTATTCTACAGTCCTAAAGACCAGAAGGTCATTGTTAGAACCAATGCCCGATTCTTAGAGGAGTACTACGTAATAAGCCACAAGCCTAGGAGTGAGGTCATTCTAGAAGAACTTAGGGGCGAGATTTCGACAATACTATTGGCCACTAAGTATACAGGATACAGCTTGGAAAGTATTTTAAACAACAAGCTGTACGGTTTTCAAATCTGAATGCGTAGCGGAAGTCTTGTTAAAGTAAGTTGCCGTAAATACAGAAACTAGAAATGAAGTGTATACTTAAAGATAATCACAAATATTAAAACAGTAAATGCAGAAGATAAATGACAAGGTAATTAAAGTGGTTCGAGGTAAACCCCTCTATGTCCACTGGTCCTCCACACAGGAGTGAAAATATTTATTATAGATACTACGTACACAACTATGTATTTATAATCAAACCTAATCAATATATCATTCACACAGATTGATATAATGATCTTAGTCTTCAACCGTGCACACAGATTGGTTTAAGCTTTCACTTGACTGGCTTCTTCACACACAGTTCTGAAGCTTCGTCTCTTCAATGCAAGTCCGTCACACACAGTTCGGGAATAGCAAGGTTTCTCAGTCCACACAGGGCTGATGGATTTTGTTCAAGAGTAGAACAATGTTTGAACAACAGCTTTGACTTTCTGAACTTTTAGTTGATGATGTGTTGTTCACGGTTTGAGCACTTGTATATCTCTTCTTTCAGAATAGCAATATGCTTTGGGAGATATGTTTGCTCAGATGTATATGATGATAACTTCGATTGCTTTTCGTGCGTTGTCAGTGGTAGTAAATCTTCAAAGTCTGGGGATATATATAGCTTTCTTGAATATATCCGTTGAGATAGATCCATTGAGCAAAAGTCCGTTCCAACGGGATGATGTGTTTGAATAAAACACGATCCAGATTTTGTGCTTGATTTGAAGATATCTGATGACTTAATATTTAAATACTTTATCCTTTAGTATTTAAATATACTTTCTAAATGGGACTTTGACTTTAGCGAATAACAAAGATTCCTTCTTGTCCTGTTTGGATACTGTATGGAATGGTAGCTGTATTGTCGATTCGAGACAGCTTACATACTTAGTCTTATGAGACTCCTTTGTTGTATGATAGAATCACTGTATGCTGGGACTACGAGAAGTCTTCGATACAGGTTAACACTTATGATCAGCTTTTCGATACAGCTGTTTGCTGTATGGTGGATTGGCACATTGTCAAAACACTCTTATCACGATCTTCCGATACAGGGATCGTTATCCGACAATTTCGATAGAGGGATTGTTATCCCAACAAATACCAATTGCGCAAACACATAGTGTACCACGTATCGACACTATTGTGGATACGCAAACCAAGGACACACCTCGTCGTAGTGGGAGGATTGTTCGTCAACCTGAACATTTCATCGGCATGGGAGCATCTTTGGACCACTCCCTGGACCAAGATGAAATGGATCCATATACGTATAAACAGGCAGTTCAAGACAAGGATGTCAATCTCGAAAATAAAGAATGGAATCCGAAATGGGATCTATGGATTCTGATCAAGTGTGGGAGCTAGTTGAGCTACCTAATGTGGTAAAACCCATTGGAAGTAAGTGGGTCTACAAGCGTAAGAGAGGATCAAAAGGGAAGGTTGAAACCTTCAAAGCAAGGCTTATTACGAAAGGTTATACTCAGAAGGAGGGCATCAACTACGATGAGACCTTTTCGCCAGTAGCCATGCTTAAATTGATCCAGATTCTCTTGGCTATAGCTGCGCATTTGGATATGAAGATTTGGCAGATGGATGTCAAGACTGCATTCTTGAACAGGAGTCTTAATAAGGAAATCTACATGCGCCAACCTGAGGGATTCATTGCTGAAGGAGAGGAGCACTTAGTGTGCAAGCTTAAGAGAGCCATTTATGGTCACAAGCAAGCATCAAGGTCTTGGAACATGCGATTGGATGAGGTCATTCAATCGTATGGTTTTGAATAGTGTCCTAGTGAGGTTGTGTATACAAAAAGTGCGATGGAAACGTGCTAGTGTTTCTTATACTGTATGTAGATGATATACTTTTAATTGGAAATAATGTAAAGGTATTATCAGACATAAGGGTATGACTGTCTGAGCAGTTCGATATGAAAGATTTGGGAGAAGCCGGGCACATCCTTGGTATTAAGATCTTTCGAGATTGCAAGAAAAGGATGTTGTGCTTATCTCAGGCATCCTATATCAATACGGTGCTAAAGCGGTTTAGCATAGAGAATACCAAGAAAGGTTGCTTACCTTACAGACATGGAATTCAGCTGTCTAAGGCTATGTGTCCTAAGACACAGAAGGAGATAGATGACATGAAGCTGATCCCTTATGCTTCGGCAGTGGGAAGCCTCATGTATGATATGCTTTGCACTAGGCCTGATATTTGTCATGTTGTAGGCATGGTGGCGAGATATCAGTCGAACCCAGGACCGGGACATTGGATTGCTGTCAAGCATATAATCAAGTACCTGAGAAGGACTAGGGAGAATATGCTTGTATATCAATCAGATACACTTTGTCCTTTGGGTTATACTAACTCGGATTTCAGTGCGGACAAAGAAAAGTCGAAATCAACTTCTGGATATTTTTTCACTTTGGGAGGTGGAGCCATCAGTTGGAGGAGAGTGAATCAGAAATGCATAGCGGACTCTATCATGGAAGCCCAAGATGTAGCAAATTTCCGAGGCGCCTAAAGAGGCGGTATGGCTCAAGTACTTCCTAAAGGATTTGGGTGTGATTCCTAATTTGCCTAGGAGTATTACACTTTATTGTGATAATACCAAAGGTCTTGTTGCAAATTCAAGGAACCACGGGCCCATAAAGCAAGCAAACATATCAAGCGCAAATATCATATCATTCGAGATTTTGTGAAGAGAAGGAAGATTATTGTCTCCAAGATAGCATCCGAATACAACCTAGCCGATCCTTTCACGAAGGGTTGCCCTCAAAGTCATTTGAAGGGCATGTGGAAGGAATGGGGTTGAGATGTATGGCAGCATTGCTTTGAGTATAAGTGGAATATTGTTAGGGTTGTATACATCAAAGCATACTTTATGCTTGTATTACCTAATTTTCCGGTCTTATGAGAATATTTAATTCATTTATTACATGTTTTGCATATTTATTCACGCTATGGTTATATAAATGTAGTCTAAATTACTTTATATTGTAGATAATGTGGTGTGTCGTGTCACACAGAAGATCACATTATCGGTTCCTTATATAGTAATATTTAGTTCACAATCTATATAACATTAGACCGTTATGTGAGAGGTTGTAGTATATGCTTGAGATTGGTTGGTCTTGACCATTAGCATATATTAGCGTATTCGCTATACGTTGAATAGGATCGAGGTGAGATAGATTCTTCTGTACTGACTATAAGAAGAACGTACATCTCGGACAATGATTATTTCTTAATTCTAGTGATTAATATTTAATCATATATATTTAATATTTATTGCTTTGATTTATCATGTGTGAGAGCCACAATGATTGACCCAATATGCTCGATATTTTGGGGAATATTATTATTTAAATATTAATTAATATTATAACTAGAAATCGTGTCCCGATCAGTCGGGTTAATCATGTCCCTTGAGGCACTCGAAAGGATTATTATATTAAACCCTGCAGGTGGAATCAATTTTCCGATATAATAATAAAGGTCGAGTTGTATACTCATGTATAACACATTAATTAATTAAAAGCTGTCAGTAGCTTAAATTAATTAATGGATATGGAATATCTTAAACACGGGAAATAATTAATTCAAAAAGGAGCTCAATTTCGTAATTTGGAATTTTGGTAGGAAGTGCATTATCAACTTTTTAGTGGACTAAGTTGATATTTAATAGAGTCATTATATTAGGAAGAGTTCTAATATAGGAAGATGACATCTATTAAGAGTCCTTACCGTATCATCCTTAAGATCCCTAGTAGTAGTCCAAGAGCCTATAAATAGGACATCAAAGGGGGTAGGCCGATTTTTATCATTATTCCAAGGTTGTGAGATTGATTTTTTCATCTTGTGTTTAATTATAGATCAAGACTTGTGTCTTTGATTCTATAATTTAGATAACACATCAATTTACTTAAGAGTGTTCATAAAATACTAAAAAGCAAAGAAAAATCGAGTGACTCCCATCAAAGGAGATTTCGGCCAATCCATTGTTGTCCAAGTAACATCCGGTAGCTCGTTGCCCACACAACGTCCGGGTGAAGGTGGATCATACTCTAGAAGATTTTGAGGTAGAAATACAAGTAGATCAAGGAAGAGTACGAGGAGGTGTTCAATCGACCAAAAGGGAATTTCTACCACTTCGCGTCAAAGGTATTAATTACCAACTCCCATGCGTAAATATATTTATTTGATTGTTTATTAATCTGTTTAGTTAATTAATTGACAAGCCTAAATAGATCCGGTTGTTGTGTTTGTTAGTTTATAAAACCGTTTATAAAATTTTCACCAACTAGCTTCCGCTGCGTTTTATATTCCAACAATTGCTATCAGAGCCGGTCTGTAGGTTCTGTTCAATTTAATTAATTTGGTGATTAATATGCTAGCAATTAAATATTCATGTAGTATGATTTTTTGAATATTTTACTAGAATTTGTCTGGCAGAAGAATATGATCCAATTATCATGGCAATGTGATGTTTTTTATTTATTTACGCGTTTTTGGTAATTTGGCCCGGTTTTGAGGCATGTATAAGTTTTTCCCATGAGAAAATCCACGGGTAGAATAAGATTTATTTTTCTTGTAATTTGCTGTAAATTCAATGTATATTATTTCGAATAAAATTGTAATCGAGTTAGAACACACAAAGTACGAAAGAGAAAGAAGTCCAGCGCGAAGAGGAGTCCCGATCGGACGAACCGACCGAGACCAGCAGGTTGCCGATCTGGACTCGGCCAGCAGCTGTCTCGGCCGACTGGCGTGCTGCACTCGGCCAGCAGCTCAGGCAGGTCGGGCAGCTCGGGCAGGTCGGGTAGCTCGGGCAGCGGGTCGGGCAGTCGGGCAGCGGGTCGGGCGGTTCGGGCAGCGGGTCGGGCAACAGGCAGCAGGTCAGGCAGCGGCCAGCGGGTCATGTTGTTCGGATTCGGGTTGTTTGATGGATGGTCCTAGTCGTTTCTCCGCGAGATGCTTGAAGCAGTGGGAGCAAACGAGCCGAAGATTTTCTCGTTATTCAAAACGAGGAATAAAAGCCATGATAATTGGATTAAATTATCCATTTTTTTATTTTGACTGGTTTTTATTATTTTGATGTATGGCATGTATGGATGTATGCGTGATATGTTTCCTTGCATGTTAGGACGAGAAAATTAAAAACCTTTTTTTTTCAAAATTACTAAGTGATTTTAAATTGATTTTTCAAAATCAAGTTGGCCTCCATAATTGGTTTAAATTGTGAAATAATTAGCATGCGCGTTGATATTAGAGTCTTCCTCCACATCGGATGTGCTAATTATTGGCTCACTAGTTTTAAACTTCAAATTTGATAACAAAAAGGTGAATATTATTTTTTATAATAGGACCTCTCCATCTGTAGGACTATTATCATTAAATGATATTCTAAGGTTTGTTAAATTATGGTGTTCACTTAGGTGTATTGATTAATAAGCTCCCCATCGGAGTCTATGTTAATTAAATACATCGCCAAGAGGAACCAACTATTAATTTTACTTGTCAAAACGCATCTTGGCTAGATAGTAAAATTAACGACGTTAAAATCTACTTGAAAATGTATGTGTAAACGTCCACACTATCGTAGCTTGCATGTGCGGTTTTTCAAGGTGTTGGTTGATTGCATATATATTGTGTTTTAAGGTTTTTCAATATATTATGCATCGAATTATGTGATGAATGGTGTTTTTAATTTTATTCCCAGATGTCTTTCAATCCACTAGCTGTTATTCTCAAAGAAAACAAACTTGATGGCACTAACTTTGCCGATTGGAAAAGATATCTTGATATTGTCTTGACTGCCGAGGGGCATAAATTTGTTTTAACTGAGGAGAGCCCTTTGGAACCAGAAACGGATGCCACTCCTAAAGAGTTGGCTGAATTCCGGAAATGGAAAAGTCTGATTAGATGGCTCGCTATTACATTTTGGCTTCACTGACAAATGTATTGCAGCATCAGCATCAGATGATGGGCTCGGCCGCGGAAATGATGAAAAATATCACTGAAATGTTTGGTCATCATAACCGGGCATCTAGGCAAAATGCAATGAGGGTTTTGATGACAACCCAAATGTCTGATGGCACCCCAGTAAGGGATCACATTCTTAAAATGATGTCTCATTTGAACGAACTGAGCATACTGGGGGCCACTATCGATGCGGAGTCACAGGTCGATATTATCTTGGCAGTTTACCAAGAAGCTTTGAGCAGTTCCATCTTAACTACAATATGAATCGTAGGACTTACACATTGGCGGAACTTCAAACAGAGTTTCAGTCTGCCGAAGGTCTCTTCAAACAAGGTTATCATCAAATTCTTGCGGCAACCGGTGCTGCTTCTTCAAAACCCAAATGGGGAAAGAAGAAAAAGCAGGTTGGCCAGAAGCAAGTGGCAACCTTCAAAGCTAAGGGCAAGGCTCCTCAGTCAAAGGCTCTTCAGTCCGAGGCGAACAAAAAGCCGAAGGGCAAGTGCTTCAATTGCGGTCTGAAAAAGGAATTTCAAGAGTGACTGCCCTAAGAAAGGTACGTCTCATGCACTAATGGTCAAAACATGTTTGGCTTCCTGTTTTATCACTTCGTGGATACTGTATTCAAGCTCTACTGATCATGTTTGTTATGACTCATAGGGGTTCCAAGTAACCAAGGTACTTAGTGCGGATGAGATTACAATAAGCTAAGGCGACTATTCCAGGCTGAAGGCTGTTGCAGTGGGAGTCGTGCAGTTAAAAGTTGATGATAGGATTTTAGTTCTAAATAATGTATTATTGGTACCCAATTTTAGAATGAATTTAATTTTAGTTTCTAAATTGTGTCGCGGTGGATATTCAGTTTCTTTTGAAGATAATGCAATTATTAAAAGAAATGGTGAATATGTTTGCGAAAGTACTTATAATGAAGAACTTTATATCATTAATGCTGCACCAGCTCCCTTGCATAATTATAAATCACTTAATTCTTTGACTAATCCTAATAAAAGAAAAGAGCCTTCGAGCATAAATCAAATATATTTGTGGCATTTACGATTGGGTCATATTAACCTTAGAAGGATTCAAAGATTGGTGAGCGATGGCCCATTGGATTCACTCCAAGTTGAGTCATTTCCAACCTGCGAATCCTGTCTAGAAGGTAAAATGACTAAAAGGGCTTTCCAAAGCAAAGGAAATCGTGCACAAAATGTATTGGAATTAGTACACACTGTATGTGGTCCATTGAATATCCAGGCTAAGGGTGGTTTCGAATACTTCATCACATTTATAGATGATTATTCGAGATATGGATATATCTATTTGATGCGACGTAAGTCTGAATCTTTTGATAAGTTCAAAGAATTCAAGGCTGAAACGGAGAAGCGTCATGGACAGAGTATCAAGTCACTACGATCTGATCGTGGTGGCAAATACCTTAGTGGAGAGTTTTTGGATTTCTTGGCACATGAGGGGATTACTTCCCAGCTCACTGCTCCTGGTACACCACAACAAAATGGTGTTGCTGAACGAAGGTTAGGTCAATGATGAGTTATTCTGATTTGCCTATTTCGTTTTGGGGATACACAATGGAAACAACGGCGTACATTCTAAACATGGTGCCTTCGAAATCAGTTCCAAAAACACCCACAGAACTGTGGAATGGGCGCAAGCCAAGTCTAGGACATGTTCGGATTTGGGGTTCACCAGCACACGTGTTGAATAAGGAAGATGATAAGTTGACATCTCGTACAGAAGTATGAGTGTTTGTGGGATATCCGAAGGGAACGAAGGGTGGACTATTCTACAGTCCTAAAGACCAGAAGGTCATTGTTAGAACCAATGCCCGATTCTTAGAGGAGGACTACGTAATAAGCCACAAGCCTAGGAGTGAGGTCATTCTAGAAGAACTTAGGGGCGAGATTTCGACAATACTATTGGCCACTAAGTATACATTATACAGCTTGGAAAGTATTTTAAACAACAAGGTCATACGGTTTTCAATTCTGAATGCTTAGCGGAATTATTTTTAAAGTAATTTGCCGTAAATACAGAAACTAGAAATGAAGTGTATACTTAAAGATAATCACAAATATTAAAACAAGAAATGCGTAAGATAAATGACAAGGTAATTAAAGTGGTTCGAGGTAAACCCCTCTATGTCCACTGGTCCTCCACACAGAGTGAAAATATTTATTATAGATACTACGTACACAACTATGTATTTATAATCAAACCTAATCAATATATCATTCACAGTTGATATAATGATCTTAGTCTTCAACCGTGCACACAGATTGGTTTAAGCTTTCACTTGGTAGCTTCTTCACACACGATTACAAGCTTCGTCTCTTCAATGCAAGTCCGTCACACACATTCGGGAATAGCAAGGTTTCTCGATCCACACGGTGATGGATTTTGTTCAAGAGTAGAACAATGTTTGAACAACAGCTTTGACTTTCTGAGCTTTTAGTTGATGATGTGTTGTTCACGGTTTGAGCACTTGTATATCTCTTCTTTCAGAATAGCAATATGCTTTGGGAGATATGTTTGCTCAGATGTATATGATGATAACTTCGATTGCTTTTCGTGCGTTGTCAGTGGTAGTAAATCTTCAAAGTCTGGGGATATATATAGCTTTCTTGAATATATCCGTTGAGATAGATCCATTGAGCAAAAGTCCGTTCCAACGGGATGATGTGTTTGAATAAAACACGATCCGGATTTTGTGCTTGATTTGAAGATATCTGACGACTTAATATTTAAATACTTTATCCTTTAGTATTTAAATATACTTTCTAAACGGGACTTTGACTTTAGCGAATAACAAAGATTCCTTCTTGTCCTGTTTGGATACTGTATGGAATGGTAGCTGTATTGTCGATTCGAGACAGCTTACATACTTAGTCTTATGAGACTCCTTTGTTGTATGATAGAATCACTGTATGCTGGGACTACGAGAAGTCTTCGATACAGGTTAACACTTATGATCAGCTTTTCGATACAGCTGTTTGCTGTATGGTGGATTGGCACATTGTCAAAACACTCTTATCACGATCTTCCGATACAGGGATCGTTATCCGACAATTTCGATAGAGGGATTGTTATCCCAACAAATACCAATTGCGCAAACACATAGTGTACCACGTATCGACACTATTGTGGATACGCAAACCAAGGACACACCTCGTCGTAGTGGGAGGATTGTTCGTCAACCTGAACATTTCATCGGCATGGGAGCATCTTCGGACCACTCCCTGGACCAAGATGAAATGGATCCATATACGTATAAACAGGCAGTTCAAGACAAGGATGCTGAATCCTGGAAAACAGCAATAGAATCCGAAATGGGATCTATGGATTCTGATCAAGTGTGGGAGCTAGTTGAGCTACCTAATGTGGTAAAACCCATTGGAAGTAAGTGGGTCTACAAGCGTAAGAGAGGATCAAAAGGGAAGGTTGAAACCTTCAAAGCAAGGCTTGTTACGAAAGGTTATACTCAGAAGGAGGGCATCAACTACGATGAGACCTTTTCGCCAGTAGCCATGCTTAAATTGATCCAGATTCTCTTGGCTATAGCTGCGCATTTGGATATGAAGATTTGGCATATGGATGTCAAGACTGCATTCTTGAACAAGAGTCTTAATAAGGAAATCTACATGCGCCAACCTGAGGGATTCATTGTGAAGGAGAGGAGCACTTAGTGTGCAAGCTTAAGAGAGCCATTTATGGTCACAAGCAAGCATCAAGGTCTTGGAACATGCGATTGGATGAGGTCATTCAATCGTATGGTTTTGAAACGATGTCTAGTGAGGTTGTGTATACAAAAAGTGCGATGGAAACGTGCTAGTGTTTCTTATCTGTACGTAGATGATATACTTTTAATTGGAAATAATGTAAAGGTATTATCGGACATAAGGGTATGGTATGCAGCGATTCGATATGAAAGATTTGGGAGAAGCCGGGCACATCCTTGGTATTAAGATCTTTTGAGATTGCAAGAAAAGGATGTTGTGCTTATCTCAGGCATCCTATATCAATACGGTGCTAAAGCGGTTTAGCATAGAGAATACCAAGAAAGGTTTCTTACCTTACAGACATGGAATTCAGCTGTCTAAGGCTATGTGTCCTAAGACACAGAAGGAGATAGATGACATGAAGCTGATCCCTTATGCTTCGGCAGTGGGAAGCCTCATGTATGATATGCTTTGCACTAGGCCTGATATTTGTCATGTTGTAGGCATGGTGGCGAGATATCAGTCGAACCCAGGACCGGGACATTGGATTGCTGTCAAGCATATAATCAAGTACCTGAGAAGGACTAGGGAGAATATGCTTGTATATCAATCAGATACACTTTGTCCTTTGGGTTATACTAACTCGGATTTCAGTGCGGACAAAGAAAAGTCGAAATCAACTTCTGGATATTTTTTCACTTTGGGAGGTGGAGCCATCAGTTGGAGGAGAGTGAATCAGAAATGCATAGCGGACTCTATCATGGAAGCCCAGTATGTAGCAGCCTCAGAGGCAGCTAAAGAGGCGGTATGGCTCAAGTACTTCCTAAAGGATTTGGGTGTGATTCCTAATTTGCCTAGGAGTATTACACTTTATTGTGATAATACCAGTGCTGTTGCAAATTCGAAGGAACCACGGGCCCATAAAGCAAGCAAACATATCAAGCGCAAATATCATATCATTCGAGATTTTGTGAAGAGAAGGAAGATTATTGTCTCCAAGATAGCATCTGAATACAACCTAGCTGATCCTTTCACGAAAGGGTTGCCCTCAAAGTCATTTGAAGGGCATGTGGAAGGAATGGGGTTGAGATGTATGGCAGCATTGCTTTGAGTATAAGTGGAATATTGTTAGGGTTGTATACATCAAAGCATACTTTATGCTTGTATTACCTAATTTTCCGGTCTTATGAGAATATTTAATTCATTTATTACATGTTTTGCATATTTATTCACGCTATGGTTATATAAATGTAGTCTAAATTACTTTATATTGTAGATAATGTGGTGTGTCGTGTCACTCATAAGATCACTTTATCGGTTCCTTATATAGTAATATTTAGTTCACAATCTATATAACATTAGACCGTTATGTGAGAGGTTGTAGTATATGCTTGAGATTGGTTGGTCTTGACCATTAGCATATATTAGCGTATTCGCTATACGTTGAATAGGATCGAGGTGAGATAGATTCTTCTGTACTGACTATAAGAAGAACGTACATCTCGGACAATGATTATTTCTTAATTCTAGTGATTAATATTTAATCATATATATTTAATATTTATTGCTTTGATTTATCATGTGTGAGAGCCACAATGATTGACCCAATATGCTCGATATTTTGGGGAATATTATTATTTAAATATTAATTAATATTATAACTAGAAATCGTGTCCCGATCAGTCGGGTTAATCATGTCCCTTGAGGCACTCGAAAGGATTATTATATTAAACCCTGCAGGTGGAATCAATTTTCCGATATAATAATAAAGGTCGAGTTGTATACTCATGTATAACACATTAATTAATTAAAAGTATCAAGAGCTTAAATTAATTAATGGATATGGAATATCTTAAACACGGGAAATAATTAATTCAAAAAGGAGCTCAATTTCGTAATTTGGAATTTTGGTAGGAAGTGCATTATCAACTTTTTAGTGGACTAAGTTGATATTTAATAGAGTCATTATATTAGGAAGAGTTCTAATATAGGAAGATGACATCTATTAAGAGTCCTTACCGTATCATCCTTAAGATCCCTAGTAGTAGTCCAAGAGCCTATAAATAGGACATCAAAGGGGGTAGGCCGATTTTTATCATTATTCCAAGGTTGTGAGATTGATTTTTTCATCTTGTGTTTAATTATAGATCAAGACTTGTGTCTTTGATTCTATAATTTAGATAACACATCAATTTACTTAAGAGTGTTCATAAAATACTAAAAAGCAAAGAAAAATCGAGTGACTCCCATCAAAGGAGATTTCGGCCAATCCATTGTTGTCCAAGTAACATCCGTAGCTCGTTGCCCACACAACGTCCGGGTGAAGGTGGATCATACTCTAGAAGATTTTGAGGTAGAAATACAAGTAGATCAAGGAAGAGTACGAGGAGGTGTTCAATCGACCAAAAGGGAATTTCTACCACTTCGCGTCAAAGGTATTAATTACCAACTCCCATGCGTAAATATATTTATTTGATTGTTTATTAATCTGTTTAGTTAATTAATTGACAAGCCTAAATAGATCCGGTTGTTGTGTTTGTTAGTTTATAAAACCGTTTATAAAATTTTCACCAACTAGCTTCCGCTGCGTTTTATATTCCAACAATTGCTATCAGAGCCGGTCTGTAGGTTCTGTTCAATTTAATTAATTTGGTGATTAATATGCTAGCAATTAAATATTCATGTAGTATGATTTTTTGAATATTTTACTAGAATTTGTCTGGCAGAAGAATATGATCCAATTATCATGGCAATGTGATGTTTTTTATTTATTTACACGTTTTTGGTAATTTGGCCCGGTTTTGAGGCATGTATAAGTTTTTCCCATGAGAAAATCCACGGGTAGAATAAGATTTATTTTTCTTGTAATTTGCTGTAAATTCAATGTATATTATTTCGAATAAAATTGTAATCGAGTTAGAACACACAAAGTACGAAAGAGAAAGAAGTCCAGTAGCGAAGAGGAGTCCCGATCGGACGAACCGACCGAGACCAAAGAGTTGCCGATCTCTGGACTCGGCGGCCACTGTCTCGCCGATCAAGGCGTCTTGACTCGGCCAAGGCTCGGGCAGTCGGGCAATCGGGCAGGTCGGGTAGCTCGGGCAATGGTCGGGCAATCGGGCGTAATGGCTCGGTTCGGGCAATGGGTCGGCAACAGGCCAGGTCAGGCGGCGGCCCGGGTCATGTTGTTCGATTCGGGTTGTTTGATGGATGGTCCTAGTCGTTTCTCCGCGAGATGCTTGAAGCAGTGGGAGCAAACGAGCCGAAGATTTTCTCGTTATTCAAAACGAGGAATAAAAGCCATGATAATTGGATTAAATTATCCATTTTTTTATTTTGACTGGTTTTTATTATTTTGATGTATGGCATGTATGGATGTATGCGTGATATGTTTCCTTGCATGTTAGGACGAGAAAATTAAAAACTTTTTTTTTTTCAAAATTACTAAGTGATTTTAAATTGATTTTTCAAAATCAAGTTGGCCTCCATAATTGGTTTAAATTGTGAAATAATTAGCATGCGCGTTGATATTAGAGTCTTCCTCCACATCGGATGTGCTAATTATTGGCTCACTAGTTTTAAACTTCAAATTTGATAACAAAAAGGTGAATATTATTTTTTATAATAGGACCTCTCCATCTGTAGGACTATTATCATTAAATGATATTCTAAGGTTTGTTAAATTATGGTGTTCACTTAGGTGTATTGATTAATAAGCTCCCCATCGGAGTCTATGTTAATTAAATACATCGCCAAGAGGAACCAACTATTAATTTTACTTGTCAAAACGCATCTTGGCTAGATAGTAAAATTAACGACGTTAAAATCTACTTGAAAATGTATGTGTAAACGTCCACACTATCGTAGCTTGCATGTGCGGTTTTTCAAGGTGTTGGTTGATTGCATATATATTGTGTTTTAAGGTTTTTCAATATATTATGCATCGAATTATGTGATGAATGGTGTTTTTAATTTTATTCTCAGATGTCTTTCAATCCACTAGCTGTTATTCTCAAAGAAAACAAACTTGATGGCACTAACTTTGCCGACTGGAAAAGAAATCTTGATATTGTCTTGACTGCCGAGGGGCATAAATTTGTTTTAACTGAGGAGAGCCCTTTGGAACCAGAAACGGATGCCACTCCTGAAGAGTTGGCTGAATTCCGGAAATGGAAAAAGTCTGATGAGATGGCTCGCTGTTACATTTTGGCTTCACTGACAAATGTATTGCAACATCAGCATCAGACAATGGGCTCGGCCGCGGAAATGATGAAAAATCTCACTGAGATGTTTGGTCATCAGAACCGGGCGGCTAGGCAAAATGCAATGAGGGTTTTGATGACAACCCAAATGTCTGAAGGGACCCCAGTAAGGGATCACGTTCTTAAAATGATGTCTCATTTGAACGAACTGAGCATACTGGGGCCACTATCGATGCGGAGTCGCAGGTCGATATTATCTTGGGCAGTTTACCAAGAAGCTTTGAGCAGTTCCACCTCAACTACAATATGAATCGTAGGACTTACACATTGGCGGAACTTTTAACAGAGCTTCAGTCTGCCGAAGGTCTCTTCAAACAAAGTTATCATCAAATTCTTGCGGCAACCGGTGCTGCTTCTTCAAAACTCAAATGGGGAAAGAAGAAAAAGCATGTTGGCCAGAAGCAAGTGGCAACCTTCAAAGTTAAGGGCAAGGCTCCTCAGTCAAAGGCTCCTCAGTCCGAGGCGAACAAAAAGCCGAAGGGCAAGTGCTTCAATTGCGGTCTGAAAAAGGAATTTCAAGAGTGACTGCCCTAAGAAAGGTACGTCTCATGCACTAATGGTCAAAACATGTTTGGCTTCCTGTTTTATCACTTCGTGGATACTGTATTCAAGCTCTACTGATCATGTTTGTTATGACTCATAGGGGTTCCAAGTAACCAAGGTACTTAGTGCGGATGAGATTACAATAAGCTAAGGCGACTATTCCAGGCTGAAGGCTGTTGCAGTGGGAGTCGTGCAGTTAAAAGTTGATGATAGGATTTTAGTTCTAAATAATGTATTATTGGTACCCAATTTTAGAATGAATTTAATTTTAGTTTCTAAATTGTGTCGCGGTGGATATTCAGTTTCTTTTGAAGATAATGCAATTATTAAAAGAAATGGTGAATATGTTTGCGAAAGTACTTATAATGAAGAACTTTATATCATTAATGCTGCACCAGCTCCCTTGCATAATTATAAATCACTTAATTCTTTGACTAATCCTAATAAAAGAAAAGAGCCTTCGAGCATAAATCAAATATATTTGTGGCATTTACGATTGGGTCATATTAACCTTAGAAGGATTCAAAGATTGGTGAGCGATGGCCCATTGGATTCACTCCAAGTTGAGTCATTTCCAACCTGTGAATCCTGTCTAGAAGGTAAAATGACTAAAAGGGCTTTCCAAAGCAAAGGAAATCGTGCACAAAATGTATTGGAATTAGTACACACTGTATGTGGTCCATTGAATATCCAGGCTAAGGGTGGTTTCAAATACTTCATCACATTTATAGATGATTATTCGAGATATGGATATATCTATTTGATGCGACGTAAGTCTGAATCTTTTGATAAGTTCAAAGAATTCAAGGCTGAAACGGAGAAGCGTCATGGACAGAGTATCAAGTCACTACGATCTGATCGTGGTGGCAAATACCTTAGTGGAGAGTTTTTGGATTTCTTGGCACATGAGGGGATTACTTCCCAGCTCACTGCTCCTGGTACACCACAACAAAATGGTGTTGCTGAACGAAGGTTAGGTCAATGATGAGTTATTCTGATTTGCCTATTTCGTTTTGGGGATACACAATGGAAACAACGGCGTACATTCTAAACATGGTGCCTTCGAAATCAGTTCCAAAAACACCCACAGAACTGTGGAATGGGCGCAAGCCAAGTCTAGGACATGTTCGGATTTGGGGTTCACCAGCACACGTGTTGAATAAGGAAGATGATAAGTTGACATCTCGTACAGAAGTATGAGTGTTTGTGGGATATCCGAAGGGAACGAAGGGTGGACTATTCTACAGTCCTAAAGACCAGAAGGTCATTGTTAGAACCAATGCCCGATTCTTAGAGGAGGACTACGTAATAAGCCACAAGCCTAGGAGTGAGGTCATTCTAGAAGAACTTAGGGGCGAGATTTCGACAATACTATTGGCCACTAAGTATACAGGATACAGCTTGGAAAGTATTTTAAACAACAAGCTGTACGGTTTTCAAATCTGAATGCGTAGCGGAAGTCTTGTTAAAGTAAGTTGCCGTAAATACAGAAACTAGAAATGAAGTGTATACTTAAAGATAATCACAAATATTAAAACAGTAAATGCAGAAGATAAATGACAAGGTAATTAAAGTGGTTCGAGGTAAACCCCTCTATGTCCACTGGTCCTCCACACAGGAGTGAAAATATTTATTATAGATACTACGTACACAACTATGTATTTATAATCAAACCTAATCAATATATCATTCACACAGATTGATATAATGATCTTAGTCTTCAACCGTGCACACAGATTGGTTTAAGCTTTCACTTGACTGGCTTCTTCACACACAGTTCTGAAGCTTCGTCTCTTCAATGCAAGTCCGTCACACACAGTTCGGGAATAGCAAGGTTTCTCAGTCCACACAGGGCTGATGGATTTTGTTCAAGAGTAGAACAATGTTTGAACAACAGCTTTGACTTTCTGAGCTTTTAGTTGATGATGTGTTGTTCACGGTTTGAGCACTTGTATATCTCTTCTTTCAGAATAGCAATATGCTTTGGGAGATATGTTTGCTCAGATGTATATGATGATAACTTCGATTGCTTTTCGTGCGTTGTCAGTGGTAGTAAATCTTCAAAGTCTGGGGATATATATAGCTTTCTTGAATATATCCGTTGAGATAGATCCATTGAGCAAAAGTCCGTTCCAACGGGATGATGTGTTTGAATAAAACACGATCCGGATTTTGTGCTTGATTTGAAGATATCTGACGACTTAATATTTAAATACTTTATCCTTTAGTATTTAAATATACTTTCTAAACGGGACTTTGACTTTAGCGAATAACAAAGAATCCTTCTTGTCTGTTTGAATCAGTATGGAATGGTAGCCGTATTGTCGATTCGAGACAGCTTACATACTTAGTCTTATGAGACTCCTTTGTTGTATGATAGAATCACTGTATGCTGGGACTACGAGAAGTCTTCGATACAGGTTAACACTTATGATCAGCTTTTCGATACAGCTGTTTGCTGTATGGTGGATTGGCACATTGTCAAAACACTCTTATCACGATCTTCCGATACAGGGATCGTTATCCGACAATTTCGATAGAGGGATTGTTATCCCAACAAATACCAATTGCGCAAACACATAGTGTACCACGTATCGACACTATTGTGGATACGCAAACCAAGGACACACCTCGTCGTAGTGGGAGGATTGTTCGTCAACCTGAACATTTCATCGGCATGGGAGCATCTTCTGAGCACTCCCTGGACCAAGATGAAATGGATCCATATACGTATAAACAGGCAGTTCAAGACAAGGATGCTGAATCCTGGAAAACAGCAATAGAATCCGAAATGGGATCTATGGATTCTGATCAAGTGTGGGAGCTAGTTGAGCTACCTAATGTGGTAAAACCCATTGGAAGTAAGTGGGTCTACAAGCGTAAGAGAGGATCAAAAGGGAAGGTTGAAACCTTCAAAGCAAGGCTTGTTACGAAAGGTTATACTCAGAAGGAGGGCATCAACTACGATGAGACCTTTTCGCCAGTAGCCATGCTTAAATTGATCCAGATTCTCTTGGCTATAGCTGCGCATTTGGATATGAAGATTTGGCATATGGATGTCAAGACTGCATTCTTGAACAAGAGTCTTAATAAGGAAATCTACATGCGCCAACCTGAGGGATTCATTGCTGAAGGAGAGGAGCACTTAGTGTGCAAGCTTAAGAGAGCCATTTATGGTCACAAGCAAGCATCAAGGTCTTGGAACATGCGATTGGATGAGGTCATTCAATCGTATGGTTTTGAACAGTGTCCTAGTGAGGTTGTGTATACAAAAAGTGCGATGGAAACGTGCTAGTGTTTCTTATACTGTACGTAGATGATATACTTTTAATTGGAAATAATGTAAAGGTATTATCAGACATAAGGGTATGACTGTCTGAGCAGTTCGATATGAAAGATTTGGGAGAAGCCGGGCACATCCTTGGTATTAAGATCTTTTGAGATTGCAAGAAAAGGATGTTGTGCTTATCTCAGGCATCCTATATCAATACGGTGCTAAAGCGGTTTAGCATAGAGAATACCAAGAAAGGTTTCTTACCTTACAGACATGGAATTCAGCTGTCTAAGGCTATGTGTCCTAAGACACAGAAGGAGATAGATGACATGAAGCTGATCCCTTATGCTTCGGCAGTGGGAAGCCTCATGTATGATATGCTTTGCACTAGGCCTGATATTTGTCATGTTGTAGGCATGGTGGCGAGATATCAGTCGAACCCAGGACCGGGACATTGGATTGCTGTCAAGCATATAATCAAGTACCTGAGAAGGACTAGGGAGAATATGCTTGTATATCAATCAGATACACTTTGTCCTTTGGGTTATACTAACTCGGATTTCAGTGCGGACAAAGAAAAGTCGAAATCAACTTCTGGATATTTTTTCACTTTGGGAGGTGGAGCCATCAGTTGGAGGAGAGTGAATCAGAAATGCATAGCGGACTCTATCATGGAAGCCCAGTATGTAGCAGCCTCAGAGGCAGCTAAAGAGGCGGTATGGCTCAAGTACTTCCTAAAGGATTTGGGTGTGATTCCTAATTTGCCTAGGAGTATTACACTTTATTGTGATAATACCAGTGCTGTTGCAAATTCGAAGGAACCACGGGCCCATAAAGCAAGCAAACATATCAAGCGCAAATATCATATCATTCGAGATTTTGTGAAGAGAAGGAAGATTATTGTCTCCAAGATAGCATCTGAATACAACCTAGCTGATCCTTTCACGAAAGGGTTGCCCTCAAAGTCATTTGAAGGGCATGTGGAAGGAATGGGGTTGAGATGTATGGCAGCATTGCTTTGAGTATAAGTGGAATATTGTTAGGGTTGTATACATCAAAGCATACTTTATGCTTGTATTACCTAATTTTCCGGTCTTATGAGAATATTTAATTCATTTATTACATGTTTTGCATATTTATTCACGCTATGGTTATATAAATGTAGTCTAAATTACTTTATATTGTAGATAATGTGGTGTGTCGTGTCACACAGAAGATCACATTATCGGTTCCTTATATAGTAATATTTAGTTCACAATCTATATAACATTAGACCGTTATGTGAGAGGTTGTAGTATATGCTTGAGATTGGTTGGTCTTGACCATTAGCATATATTAGCGTATTCGCTATACGTTGAATAGGATCGAGGTGAGATAGATTCTTCTGTACTGACTATAAGAAGAACGTACATCTCGGACAATGATTATTTCTTAATTCTAGTGATTAATATTTAATCATATATATTTAATATTTATTGCTTTGATTTATCATGTGTGAGAGCCACAATGATTGACCCAATATGCTCGATATTTTGGGGAATATTATTATTTAAATATTAATTAATATTATAACTAGAAATCGTGTCCCGATCAGTCGGGTTAATCATGTCCCTTGAGGCACTCGAAAGGATTATTATATTAAACCCTGCAGGTGGAATCAATTTTCCGATATAATAATAAAGGTCGAGTTGTATACTCATGTATAACACATTAATTAATTAAAAGCTGTCAGTAGCTTAAATTAATTAATGGATATGGAATATCTTAAACACGGGAAATAATTAATTCAAAAAGGAGCTCAATTTCGTAATTTGGAATTTTGGTAGGAAGTGCATTATCAACTTTTTAGTGGACTAAGTTGATATTTAATAGAGTCATTATATTAGGAAGAGTTCTAATATAGGAAGATGACATCTATTAAGAGTCCTTACCGTATCATCCTTAAGATCCCTAGTAGTAGTCCAAGAGCCTATAAATAGGACATCAAAGGGGGTAGGCCGATTTTTATCATTATTCCAAGGTTGTGAGATTGATTTTTTCATCTTGTGTTTAATTATAGATCAAAACTTGTGTCTTTGATTCTATAATTTAGATAACACATCAATTTACTTAAGAGTGTTCATAAAATACTAAAAAGCAAAGAAAAATCGAGTGACTCCCATCAAAGGAGATTTCGGCCAATCCATTATTGTCCAAGTAACATCCGGTAGCTCGTTGCCCACACAACGTCCGGGTGAAGGTGGATCATACTCTAGAAGATTTTGAGGTAGAAATACAAGTAGATCAAGGAAGAGTACGAGGAGGTGTTCAATCGACCAAAAGGGAATTTCTACCACTTCGCGTCAAAGGTATTAATTACCAACTCCCATGCGTAAA
Source organism: Orobanche coerulescens (assembly GCA_033398695.1). Classification (NCBI taxonomy): domain Eukaryota; kingdom Viridiplantae; phylum Streptophyta; class Magnoliopsida; order Lamiales; family Orobanchaceae; genus Orobanche; species Orobanche coerulescens. Next base: position 141,934,050 of record CM065813.1, on the reverse strand, counting down.
TATATTTATTTGATTGTTTATTAATCTGTTTAGTTAATTAATTGACAAGCCTAAATAGATCCGGTTGTTGTGTTTGTTAGTTTATAAAACCGTTTATAAAATTTTCACCAACTAGCTTCCGCTGCGTTTTATATTCCAACAATTGCTATCAGAGCCGATGCAGTAGGTTCTGTTCAATTTAATTAATTTGGTGATTAATATGCTAGCAATTAAATATTCATGTAGTATGATTTTTTGAATATTTTACTAGAATTTGTCTTGCAGAAGAATATGATCCAATTATCATGGCAATGTGATGTTTTTTATTTATTTACGCGTTTTTGGTAATTTGGCCCGGTTTTGAGGCATGTATAAGTTTTTCCCATGAGAAAATCCACGGGTAGAATAAGATTTATTTTTCTTGTAATTTGCTGTAAATTCAATGTATATTATTTCGAATAAAATTGTAATCGAGTTAGAACACACAAAGTACGAAAGAGAAAGAAGTCCAGCGCGAAGAGGAGTCCCGATCGGACGAACCGACCGAGACCAGCAGGTTGCCGATCTGGACTCGGCGGAGAATGTCTCGGCGGCCAGCGTCTTGCACTCGGCGGCTCGACCAGTCAGGCGGCTGGGCAGAGTCGGGTAGCTCGGGCGGCAGTCGGGCGATCGGGCGGCCAGGTCGGGCGGTTCGGGCGTGGTCGGGCAACAGGCGGCCAGTCGAGCGGCGGCCACGGGTCATGTTGTTCGGATTCGGGTTGTTTGATGGATGGTCCTAGTCGTTTCTCCGCGAGATGCTTGAAGCGATGGGAGCAAAGCAGTAGAAGATTTTCTCGTTATTCAAAACGAGGAATAAAAGCCATGATAATTGGATTAAATTATCCATTTTTTATTTTATTTAGTTTTTATTATTTTGATGTATGGCATGTATGGATGTATGCGTGATATGTTTCCTTGCATGTTAGGACGAGAAAATTAAAAACTTTTTTTTTTTCAAAATTACTAAGTGATTTTAAATTGATTTTTCAAAATCAAGTTGGCCTCCATAATTGGTTTAAATTGTGAAATAATTAGCATGCGCGTTGATATTAGAGTCTTCCTCCACATCGGATGTGCTAATTATTGGCTCACTAGTTTTAAACTTCAAATTTGATAACAAAAAGGTGAATATTATTTTTTATAATAGGACCTCTCCATCTGTAGGACTATTATCATTAAATGATATTCTAAGGTTTGTTAAATTATGGTGTTCACTTAGGTGTATTGATTAATAAGCTCCCCATCGGAGTCTATGTTAATTAAATACATCGCCAAGAGGAACCAACTATTAATTTTACTTGTCAAAACGCATCTTGGCTAGATAGTAAAATTAACGACGTTAAAATCTACTTGAAAATGTATGTGTAAACGTCCACACTATCGTAGCTTGCATGTGCGGTTTTTCAAGGTGTTGGTTGATTGCATATATATTGTGTTTTAAGGTTTTTCAATATATTATGCATCGAATTATGTGATGAATGGTGTTTTTAATTTTATTCCCAGATGTCTTTCAATCCACTAGCTGTTATTCTCAAAGAAAACAAACTTGATGGCACTAACTTTGCCGATTGGAAAAGAAATCTTGATATTGTCTTGACTGCCGAGGGGCATAAATTTGTTTTAACAGAGGAGAGCCATTTGGAACCAGAAATGGATGCCACTCCTGAAGAGTTGGCTGAATTCCGGAAATGGAAAAGTCTGATTAGATGGCTCGCTATTACATTTTGGCTTCACTGACAAATGTATTGCAACATCAGCATCAGACAATGGGCTCGGCCGCGGAAATGATGAAAAATCTCACTGAGATGTTTGGTCATCAGAACCGGGCATCTAGGCAAAATGCAATGAGGGTTTTGATGACAACCCAAATGTCTGAAGGGACCCCAGTAAGGGATCACGTTCTTAAAATGATGTCTCATTTGAACGAACTGAGCATACTGGGAGCCACTATCGATGCGGAGTCGCAGGTCGATATTATCTTGGGCAGTTTACCAAGAAGCTTTGAGCAGTTCCGCCTCAACTACAATATGAATCGTAGTACTTACACATTGGCGGAACTTCTAACAGAGCTTCAGTCTGCCGAAGGTCTCTTCAAACAAAGTTATCATCAAATTCTTGCGGCAACCAGTGCTGCTTCTTCAAAACTCAAATGGGGAAAGAAGAAAAAGCATGTTGGCCAGAAGCAAGTGGCAACCTTCAAAGTTAAGGGCAAGGCTCCTCAGTCCGAGGCAAACAAAAAGCCGAAGGGCAAGTGCTTCAATTGCGGTCTGAAAAGGGCATTTCAAGAGTGACTGCCCTAAGAGAGGTACGTCTCATGCACTAGTGGTCAAAACATGTTTGGCTGCCTGTTCTATCACTTCGTGGATAGTGGATTCGAAGTCTACTGATCATGTTTGTTATGACTCACAGGGGTTCCAAGTAACCAAGGTACTTAGTGCGGATGAGATTACAATAAGTTCGGGCGACTATTCCAGGCTGAAGGCTGTTGCAGTGGGAGTCGTGCAGTTAAAAGTCGATGATAGGATTTAGTTCTAAATAATGTATTATTGGTACCCGATTTTAGAATGAATTTAATTTCAGTTTCTAAATTGTGTCGCGGTGGATATTCAGTTTCTTTTGAAGATAATGCAATTATTAAATGAAATGGTGAATATGTTTGCGGGAGTACTTATAATGAAGAACTTTATATCATTAACGCTGTACTAGCTCCCTTGTATAATTATAAATCACTTAATTCTTTGACTAATCCTAATAAAAGAAAAGAGCCTTCAAGCATAAATCAAATACATTTGTGGCATTTACGATTGGGTCATATTAACCTTAGAAGGATTCAAAGATTGGTGAGCGATGGCCCATTGGATTCACTCCAAGTTGAGTTATTTCCAACCTGCGAATCCTGTCTAGAAGGTAAAATGACTAAAAGGGCTTTCCAAAGCAAAGGAAATCGTGCACAAAATGTATTGGAATTAGTACACGTCGATGTATGTGGTCCAATGAATATCCAGGCTAAGGGTGGTTTCGAATACTTCATCACATTTATAGATGATTATTCGAGATATGGATATATCTATTTGATGCGATGTAAGTCTGAAACTTTTGATAAGTTCAAAGAATTCAAGGCTGAAACGGAGAAGCGTCATGGACAGAGTATCAAGTCACTACAATCTGATCGTGGTGGCAAATACCTTAGTGGAGAGTTTATGGATTTCTTGGCACATGAGGGGATTACTTCCCAGCTCACTGCGTCTGGTACACCACAACAAAATGGTGTTGCTGAACGAAGGTTAGGTCAATGATGAGTTATTCTGATTTGCCTATTTCGTTTTGGGGATACACATTGGAAACAGCGGCGTACATTCTAAACTTGGTGCCATCGAAATCAGTTCCAAAAACACCCACAGAACTGTGGAATGGGTGCAAGCCCAGTCTAGGACATGGTCGGATTTGGGGTTCACCAGCACACGTGCTCAATAAGGAAGCTGATAAGTTGACATCTTGTACAAAAGTACGAGTGTTTGTGGGATATCCGAAGGGAACGAAGGGTGGCCTATTCTACAGTCCTAAAGACCAGAAGGTCATTGTTAGCACCAATGCCCTATTCTTAGAGGAGGACTACGTAATAAGCCACAAGCCTAGGAGTGAGGTCATTCTAGAAGAACTTAGGGGAGAGATTTCGACAATACTATTGGCCACTAAGTATGCAGGATACAACTTGGAAAGTATTTTAAACAACAAGCTGTACGGTTTTCAAATCTGAATGCGTAGCGGAAGTCTTGTTAAAGTAAGTTGCCGTAAATACAGAAACTAGAAATGAAGTGTATACTTAAAGATAATCACAAATATTAAAACAGTAAATGCAGAAGATAAATGACACGGTAATTAAAGTGGTTTGAGGTAAACCCCTCTACGTCCACTGGTCCTCCACACAGGAGTGAAAATGTTTATTATAAATACTACATACACAACTATGTATTTATAATCAAACCTAATCAATATATCGTTCACACATATTGATATAATGATCTTAGCCTTCAACCGTGCACACAGATTGGTTTAAGCTTTCACTTGACTGGCTTCTTCACACACAATTCTGAAGCTTCGTCTCTTCAATGCAAGTCCATCACACACAGTTCGGGAATAGCAAGGTTTCTTAGTCCACACAGGGTTGATGGGTTTTGTTTCAAGAGTAGAACAATGTTTGAACAATAGCTTTGACTTTCTGAGCTTTTAGCTGATGATGTGTTGTTCACGATTTGAGCACTTGTGTATTTCTTCTTTCAGAATAGCACTATGCTTTGGGAGATAAGTTTGCTCAGATGTATATGATGATAACTTCGATTGCTTTTCGTGCATTGTCAGTGGTAGTAGATATTCAAAGTCTGGGGATATATATAGCTTTCTTGAATATATCCATTGAGATAGATCCATTGAGCAAAAGTCCGTTCCAACGGGATGATGTGTTTGAATAAAACATGATCCGGATTTTGTGCTTGATTTGAAGATATCTGATGACTTAATATTTAAATACTTTATCGTTTAGTATTTAAATATATTTTATAAACGGGACTTTGACTTTAGCGAATAACAAAGATTCCTTCTTGTCCTGTTTGGATACTGTATGGAATGGTAGCTGTATTGTCGATTCGAGACAACTTCCATACTTAGTCTTATGAGACTCCTTTGCTGTATGATAGAATCACTGTATGCTGGGACTACGAGAAGTCTTCGATACAAGTTGACACTTATGATCAGCTTTTCGATACAGCTGTTTGCTGTATGCTGGATTGGCACATTGTCAAGACACTCTTATCACGATCTTTGGATACAGGGATCGTTATCCGACAATTTTGATACATGGATTGTTATCCCAACAATTTCCCTCTTTTTTGATAATTTGCCAAGTCCTTCCAAGTCTTTCTTGAAAACCTTTTGATGTTATCCAAACATCCTTGATGATGCCAAAATTTTGACACTTAGCATCTTGAAGGAGGGCAGACTTCTTGTTCTTCTGATCGAATGTTCGGGCCTTCAGCATTTAGCCTAATACTAAGAACTGCTCGCAGGAAAGTTCAGCTTTTATCAAAAGAATATTACATCTTTAAACTTATGATTGGCGCGCAGGCACAATCTTACATTGTATTCTAGATACATACAACTTAAACTATGAACTGTTCGCAGACAAGTTCTTACAGCTTATGTATTAAAACAAGTTTCATATTTGTATACAGCAAGGATAAATTAAGTGTTTGTAAACATACAATAAGACAGTAGATTACGAGTTGTAATCTTTCACGACAGGTAAATATTTTATTGATATTGAAACAAAGAGTACAATATTTTGCTGTTTTGAAAATAAAATTACAAAATTAATACAACAAGGGATTCAACTCCTGTAATCTGAGTGTCTCCATGGCCTTTTAGGATCATTCTTGGTACCCTTCTACCAGTTTGATGTGCGTCCTTGTTTCGATTAAGGTATATAGCTTGACCTTCATAAGACTTATCGAAAGCTAGGATCCAGTCTTCTGGATGGGTAACCAAGTCACCTTGTCTCTGTTTAGACTTCATCTGCTGCTGAAGCGGGAGCGTTCCTTGTTATAACTTCTTCTTGAACTCCTCTGCGGCTTCCTGTACCGTCCTTCATCTGTTGAATAATGTGGATTCCCTAATAAGAACAAAAAAGTGTCTTAGCAGTTCATTTCTCCTCCAGTTCTTGATCTCTGTTGCAGTAGGCTGTCGGTCGGCCGGGAGGTTCACAGCTTGCGGCTTTTGAACTAGGCTCTTCCAAGGATACTTAGGATCCTGGAATTCTAGTTGATCTCCCTGTATCCTAACATTTGGAGATGAGATACGGGCTATATCAGCAGTGATGGAGTCTTCAAAAGGAGCTAGCATTTCTTTCTATTGCTCCAGCCTTATTCTCCTAGCAGCTTCCCTCGATTCTTCCCCCTTTTTGGCGTCATCAAGGTATGACACCTTCTCATCAAGGCGTTCCAGGATTTACAAAGTAGCATCCTGTTTCGTCTCAAAATTTGTCATTTTCTCAACAAGGGAGGAGAGCACCTGCGACATATCTTGAATTTTCTTGTCGTGGGCTCGAAGCTGGGAACCGATTTCAATCATAGCTGATGCTGTCTTGGCCTCGGACACGCGTAGCTTAGATTGTTCTTCTCTCAGGATCTGCTCCTATTTTTCTTGCAATTGGCTCAGGGCCTGCTTGAAGACGTGTGGCAAGATAGTGAATGCTTCTTCCACTCGAGAGACTTCGTGCTTTAGACCTGTCATCTCTTCAACGGCAGATGTGTGTAGCCAATCAAGAGCTTTTTCCACAGAATATAGAGCGTTAACGGTGTCCTGGATGAAAACTGTTTGGAGGCCAAGAGCATGTAATCGCTCTTTCCTTGTGGCTGTCTTTGGAGAATCTGGCTGGGCGAAATCTTCAACTCCATTCAACCGTCTCAAGTTCATATTGGGACGTGAATTGAGTTGGACATCCTCAGGTATTATACCGTTGTCGGATTCTAAGGCGGTTGAGGGTGCAGGAGCTTCAGATTCGGGCTCGGCGACAGGGGGTGATGCATCCTCCTGTGCTGAAGTGGTTTCTGAAGACATGGATACAGGAGGGACTGATTCCTCCTGCTGTCTCTCATCTTCCGCCTGCTCCGGCAGAGGGACTGATTCCTTGTGCGGGATGGCATTGGATTCTTCTTCGGCTTGGGCGGCAACAGGCTGAGGTGCCTATTGGGTAGCCGGTTGATCCTAGACGACAGGCTCGGGTGCCTGTTGCGAAACTAATTGTTCCTCTGCGACATGAGGTACTGAATCCTCGTTGTCGGGAACAATGTTTTTTTGATGGGGAGGATATTGGTGTTGACTCGAAGTTCCTGCACCCATCTAAAATTCAGATTCCTCACGACTCATTCTTAGACCATCCTGAAGGGCGTCGTCATCATCGTCCGAGTCGGGATCTGATTTTGGACTTTCGGGAGATTCCACGGACTTAGATTTTCCTTTCTTTCATGCTTCGGCTTTGTCAAAAAGATGGCTCTCAATAAGCTCTTTAACACATAGGTTGTCCCATTGGATCAGGACAGCTACATCTTGAGCGTACGTCACTTCCAAAACAAATATTTCTTTGTTGCTCCATTCGCTCCAGTTGTACAGGTTGTCGTACGGAGCAAGTATGTAATTCTTCCATTGGACAAACCGTTCATAAGCCTGTTCGATTGATAGGTGGTAATTTTACCACATTTTTCTAGGATTTTATACTAGGTTTTTATCTCGTTTCGTGATTAATGTGCTCGTATTTGACTTATTTATGATTAGTCGAGCCGTATTACGCGTTTGGGTTGGTTTTAGTGTGTTTGCAGGTTTTTAGAGCCAAAAGGACCCAAAACGAGACAAAGGACCGAGAGTCGAGTCAAACGGACGGAAGAAACGGATTTTTGCAAAAGTCAGACCACCTATCGGGCCAGCCTATCGGCCGATAGGTGCGTCCGACAGGTGTTCCGAGCCCTATCGAGTGAAGTCGACCTACAGACCAACTATCGGGCCAGCCCATCGGCCGATAGGTGCGTCCGATAGGCTGCTCCGCGGGTTCTCGAATTTTGACGGATTGTGACTCTTTTGGATAGATTTTGTTTCCTAGATTAGTGCTAATCGGGAGTTTAACTCCCATAGGCTATATACACCTCCTTCTAGACCTAGTTTATCATCTTTGATCATCTTTTATCATCTTTAGCACACTTTTATATTTTTTTGGCAATTTTAATTCCTTTGATACTAGAACTTTTTGCAAAGCAGCAATTATTATTGTTTTTCTACTTTTTGGGAGATTGAAGACTCAGAGTTCATCCGGAAGGGTTATAATATCTCTTTTCATATTAATAATATGTATTCTGCATCTATTTCTTGTTTAATTTCAATTATGTCTAGCTAAATCCATTGATTGATTCTAGGGTTAGTAATTTTAATTGATGTTCACATGATGTCCCTTTGATTACGTTTTTACCTTTCATCCTAGGCTTGTAATCAAGATGTGTTAAATCTCATGCTAGATTAAAGGTCCCTTAATCGATGCATGTTAGCTAATTAATTTTGCCCGGAAGGATTAATTAATTAGTGGAAATACTTGATGCACAATATGATTTGATCTTAAGACTTGAGTGGAGTAAGATAAATCATAGATAAATAAGTTGACGCTTTTTAAGTGATTTAAATTCTTTGAGCCTTGCGGGAAAAGGGTTTAAATTAACTATCTTTCTAGGTTGCCTTGATCGGAATTCTAGATTGGCTGAGTGATTATTTCTACGATTGAATTAAAATTTGGGGAAAAGGAATCAAGTGAATGGATTGTGTGAACTCAATTAGACGATACTACCCTAGGATCAATTAGCTTTCAACTTGTGATTTTATCTTGTTAATTTGCTTTATTTGCTTGATTTAGATAATTCACTTTATTTTGCTCTCTTTGCATAATACTTGGAATTCTTATCTTATTGTTCTAGATTTTTTATTTTTAGGATTAATTGTTATTTAATTTTTATTTTTCGATTTTTGAAGTTATATAATTAGAAACAACCCAAATTTTCGGATTCCTAAATAGCAGTCAAATTTTGAGTAGAGTTACTTCCTTTATTTTCGACATATCAATTCCCTTGGGTTCGACACCTTGGAAATACTTCGAGGTTTTACAAATTTTAAAATTGATCGGATTTGAAAACCATACTACGCGAATTTCAATGATCAATTTTTGTGCCGTTGTTGGGAATTGATAGAAAACTTAAAGGGATAATTCGAAAAAGAAGAGATTGTTACTTTAGGTTGTATACTATTATTATTAATATTCGATCTCGTTTCCTCACATCTTGTTTTCTCTTCCTTGTAGGCGGTGCATGATCACAAGATCCCAAGGAAAGGACTTATTTCCTTTGGATCCGGAAATCGAGAAGTCTTTGAGGAGGAAGAAGCAAGAAGCGAGAACCGAGACTATTTCTATACCTATTGTTGATACCATGGCCGGCATTGTTGACCCACCACTAGAACTCGCTCGTCCCGAGAAGATCCATTTGAATGCCCGCTTTCGACCGAAGCTGGACGATTATCAAGAAGGAGGTTGGGGGAAGATTGATGCCAATAACTTCGAGCTTAAGCCATCCCTCATCGCTACGGTGAAGTCTCAAACATACGGAGGAGGAGTTAATGAAGATCCAAACGCTCATCTTGAGTCGTTTTTGGACATATGTGCCACCATCAAGCAAAACGGAGTGCCTACGGATGTCATTAAGCTCCGCCTATTCCGGTTCTCCTTAGAAGACGATGCGCTAGATTGGTACAAGAGCCTAGATCGGAAGGAAATTGGTACTTGGAGAGAGATGACTCGGTTGTTCTTAGCACAGTTCTATCCTCCCTCGAAGGTGCAAAAACAAATCAACGATATCTTGCAATTCGAGCAATATGAGGATGAACACTTATACGAGGCATGGATCCGATTTAAGAAGCTACTTCGCAAATGCCCACAGCATGGAATTGACAAGGAGGAAATCTACATTCGGTTTTATCGGGGTTTGACGAGGAAGGCTAGAAGAGAGTTGGACTACTCCTCGAAAGGGGGATTTCTTGCTAACGATTATGAAGAGGCCAAGAATCTCATCGAGCTAGCGGTCAACAATGATTACGAGGAGGTGACCGATAGGAAGATGACGAGAAGAAAGGTCCCATCCGGTGACGAGGACGCCTACGGTGATTTGAAGGCAAAATTTGAAAGACAACAAAAAGAGCTTGAGATGCTAAGAAAGAAGACTTTGGGAGTCAATGCAGTTTTTGAAGAGCTAAACGAGCCTATTGCAATTGAGGAGGATGTAAATTACGTGCAAGGAGGAAACTTCTGGCAAGGGGGAAATAGGGGGAACTATTATCCGAACAATCGAAACCACCCTAATTTCTCCTATGCCAACCCGAACAATGCTCTTCAGCCACCACCGGGATTTAACGTGAAAAACGGGGTTATTCAAGAGCTGATTGCTAAGACACCGATGGAAGAGATGTTGGAACGGTTAGAGGCGAGTCAAAAAGATTTTATTTATAAAACAAACAAGAGGTTCGGGGCTCTCGAGCATAGTGTGACATCTATTGGAAACTCAGTGATAGTCTTGACAAAGCAGATGTCGATGGTGGAGACCCAAATGGGTCAAATGGCGAACGCCCAAGCCGGAATTCATAAGCCGGGCCATTTTCCGAGCAGTACCGAGACCAACCCGAAGACGCAACAATGCAACGCAATCGATCTTCGGAGTGGGACAAGGCATGTGAATCATGGGGCTGAAGTTGAGGAATCTGGAAACGAGGATGTACTAGAAACGGAGCCGAGAACGAGAAGGAAGATGAAACGCAGCGGTCTATCTGCCAAGACTATCGGCCGATAGCCCACCCGATACCCGACATGAATACGAATTGAGCCTATCGACCCCCATCGGTCGAAAGGCTCCTTTAGGTTCGAATGTGAAGGATTTTGAGGTAAAAGCTCCATTTCCACAGCGATTGGCCAAGTCGAGATATGATGAAAAGCTTCAACGGTTTATCGACATGTTTCAAAAGGTGAATATCAACATTCCAATTCTAGACGCTTTGAGAGACATGCCGGGGTACGTTAAATTCTTGAAAGACGCTGTGGCAAGCAAGAGGAAGTTGGCGAAGTTTGAAACAATAAATTTGACAGAGGAGTGTAGCGCTATCATTCAAAACAAACTCCCGCTCAGCGAAGGATCCGGACATTTTACTTTGACATGCATGATTGGCGACCAAACGTTCCGTAATGTGTTGTGTGATCTCGGGGCAAGCATCAATCTTATGCCTCTATCCATCTTTAAGAGGTTGAAGATTGGGGAGATGAAGCCGACTACCATTTCTCTACTCATGGCGGACCGATCGATCTCTTATCCGAGGGGAGTTGTGGAGGATGTGTTCGTTAGAGTCCAACACTTAGTCTTCCCGGCCGATTTCGTAGTTCTTGATATGCCCGAGGACGAGAATCAACCATTGATCTTTGGGAGACCGTTTCTAGCGACGGGGAGAGCACTTATCGACGTCCAAGAGGGTGATCTTACCTTCCGGGTTAATGATCAAAATCTGAAAATTTCCATCTATGACGCGATGAAGAAGCCCGAGGATGCGCCCGAGGAATGTTATGCAATTGAGTCTATTATGCCGCCCCCGACCGACTTGTTGGAGCATTGCATTTCACAATCCATTTACTCACATTCCGATGTTGAAGAAATTTCCGAGGATTTGCCAAAGTATGTTCGAATGTTGGAGGCGAACGAGTTTCGATCTAATGAGAGGGACATATGCTATCATGATGTCAACAAACCCGTTCAAGGGGGAGTTGTCGCTGAGGACCGATCGATCGAGGTGCCAAAGTTAGAACTTAAGCCATTGCCGGATCACTTACAATATTGCTTCTTGGGCGAGAACGAGTCCTATCCCGTGATAGTTTCTTCTTCTCTCGGACCTACTAACTTGGAGAAGCTATTTCGGGTGCTGCGAAAACACAAAGGGGCGATTGGATGGACGATTTCGGACATTAAGGGAATAAGCCCTTCTATTTGTATGCACCGGATTTTGCTAGAAGACGATCATAAGCCGAGGGTGCAACCGCAACGAAGATTAAATCCGGCAATGCAAGAGGTTGTGAGAAAAGAGGTGCTCAAATTGTTAGATGCCGGGATGATATATGCGATTTCCGATAGTGAGTGGGTGAGTCCTACTCAAGTCGTCTCTAAGAAAGGGGGTATGACCGTGATCAAGGACGAAAAAGATGAATTAATCGCGACAAGGCTAGTCACGGGATGGAGAGTTTGTATCGATTACCAGCTACTTAATGCGGCGACGAGGAAGGATCATTTTCCACTTCCATTTATTGATCAAATGCTAGATCGTTTGGCCGAACACGAGTGGAGAAACGAGGCTTTCGAAAATGCGAGGATTTACAAGGAAAGAGCGAAAAAGTTTCACGATGATCGCATTCGGAAGAAGGACTTCGTCCCGGGAGACGAAGTGCTCGTTTTCAATTCTCGGCTTCGTCTATTTCCGGGGAAGTTGATGTCGGTGGATCGTCCATACACCGTCTTTCAAGTAAATCAAAACGGATCATGTGTCGTGATGAAAGAAGATGGGAACAAGTTTATTGTGAACGGACATCGGATGAAGCACTATTTCAAGCCGTTGCACCATGAAGAGAAGTATGTTACTTACCTCGAAGACCCGGAATGAATGAGGTATCGTCTAGCTAAAGACGTTAAACGTAGCACTTGTTGGGAGGTAACCCAACGTATGTATATTAGTTCGTTTTATTCGTTTGTTTTCGATTGTTCGTTTGCGTGATTTTTGTAGTTTCTAGTTTCGTCGTAGCTTTGTTAGTTTTGTTAAGTTCTAATCCATGCACGCCGAGTTTTGGATACTTGCAGGTCTTTAATCGCCATATCCAAGCGAAAACGGGACCAAGTATGCGAAATAGAAAAAGTGAAAAAATTTTTGAGACTGGCGAGCCTATCGGGCGAGCCTATCGGCCGATAGGCTGAGGAAAATTGAAAAAAATTAAATGTTACAAGCAGTGGTCGATAGGCAGACCCTATCGACCGATAGGTCCCGCCCGATAGTCAGGTACGTAAGTTTCTGTAGTGCCTATCGACCCAGCATATCGGCCGATAGGCCAGGCCGATAGGACATAACCGGTCCAGTATTCCGCTTCGACCCGGTTGATTAATAACCCCTTTTAAACACCTTAATCACCCGTTTTTCTCACACACACACACCTCTCGGACGATAAGAACACAAGGGGCGATTTTCTCTACTGTTCTTCCTTCAAAATTCGATCAAGGTACTTAATTTCGACACTTAATCCTCTTGTTTTTCAATTCTATACATGTTTTGAAGCACTTTGACGGATTCTTTTTGGAGTTTTGATGAAATTCGAATTGGGGATCCACTTTATGGGGGCTTTTGTTAGACTTTGATGTTCTGTGAATTTTATGCCCGATTGTTGATAGAATCTTGATGGAAACATGTTATCTATGCTTGATTGTTCATGGGTACTTCAAATTGGGGGATTAATTGATGAAATTGAACGAATTTTGAAAAAAAAAACCCCAAATTGGAAGAACCCTAATTTCGAATTTGTTGAAATTGGGTAAATTTGTTGAATTGAATTGTTAATTGGGATTGATATGAGTTGAATTGTTGATGATGATTCGAATTTTGAATGAATTAGATTGGATTGGAGAGAATTTGTCCTAATATGATCATAGTGTGTAGTTTTGTTATTGTGGGTTGTGATTTTGATCCTTTGAATATGAAATGGGATGCGAAATAAGTTGGGGGAGAAGTGCGGATTTGTTAATTTCGGCACGTGTGAGTACCTTGTATGCCTTGTATCACTATTTGCTTGTGTTGGTGCCCGTTATTTTTATTTGTGCTTCTCATATTGGTGTTGCGTGGATTTGGCTTTTGTTGCTTAGTTTTTAGATTTTTATGTTCATTTTCGTTTGGTGTGTTTGCTAGTTTCTATTTTTTAGGTCGTAGTAGTTTTTTGCTTTCGTGTTTGCTTTTATTTGCTTTTCGTTGTTTGCTTTGATGCCTTGCTTGGGTAAATAGTAGATTTTGGTCTACTTTGCGTAAAATTTTTTTAGATAGCCTTGCTTGTCTTAGTTTTTCTTTATTCGTGAATTTTTCGTGCTTCTATTTGTGTGATACCGATGTTACGACACTGTTTTTCTCTCTGAAGAAACGGTCGAGTTTTAGTCGAGTTGTAGTCAGTTATTTCTGTTCTGCTTAGTATTCATTTAGGTCCAAAATTTTTCATGATTGTAGAGGTCTTGGCAGATAAGAGACGATACATACTTGTTTTAAAATCATCGTCAATACGTTTGGTTACATTTTCCGGATAGTGAGTCATACTGTTTCTTTAGTCGTGTTGGCACTTAGATTGAGTTTAGAGTCGGTCAGTTTTTCCCAAAAGTCGAGATAATGTTGTTCTATGAAGGGAAGTCTAGTAACCGGGGGCATTCGCGTGACCCGTTGTTTACTCTCGCGTAAAACGACGACCCTGATTAGACTAGTGATTTAGATATTTCACATGTGCCAATGATAGGGAGCCTAGTAACCGGGGGCATTCGCGTGACCCGCTGTTTACTCTCGCGCAAAACGGCGACCTTGATTCGGACATGCGGAAATTATATATTCGAGTTGTTTCTCCGCTGTAGACGGGAACTTAGTAACTAGAAGCATCCATGTGCCCCATGAGTGTCTTTTACGTCAAACGGTTTCCTAATACATGAGAATGGAAGTTCCACCCTAGGATTACCCCGATGAAACATCCCGAGATCCTAACCTAGTGGTCAACTCGAATCAAATTCTTGAACATATATATAAGGGAATACTGTCCGAGGTTTATTTGTTATGAAACTCGTGAAAATTGTGCCACTAGACTGTGGAACGGGACGAACTAGCTTGTTTATTTTAGCCTTTCATATTGACGGTCGATTTGACTCACGTTTTGTTAATCTTTGAGCTGGATTTTCTCCATGAACGAGTGATTAGGACTGAACTTGATTACTTTGCGGAATCATTATTCTGAGTGCAGCTCGCTTTTATGACACTCGGATTATTTAGAGAGAATTACAGGATAGTATTGATTAGGTTGAATACTATGAGTTGCACGATGATTCACGACATTCTTTTATTGAATTGAATTCTTTTTGCTTGAGGACAAGCAAAGGCTTAAGTTTGGGGGGTTTGATAGGTGGTAATTTTACCACATTTTTCTAGGATTTTATACTAGGTTTTTATCTCGTTTCGTGATTAGTGTGCTCGTATTTGGCTTATTTATGATTAGTCGAGCCGTATTACGCGTTTGGGTTGGTTTTAGTGTGTTTTCAGGTTTTTAGAGCCAAAAGGACCCAAAACGAGACAAAGGACCGAGAGTCGAGTCAAACGGACGGAAGAAACGGATTTTTGCAAAAGTCAGACCACCTATCGGGCCAGCCTATCGGCCGATAGGTGCGTCCGACAGGTGTTCCGAGCCCTATCGAGTGAAGTCGACCTACAGACCAACTATCGGGCCAGCCTATCGGCCGATAGGTGCGTCCGATAGGCTGCTCTGCGGGTTCTCGAATTTTGACGGATTGTGACTCTTTTGGATAGATTTTGTTTCCTAGATTAGTGCTAATCGGGAGTTTAACTCCCATAGGCTATATACACCTCCTTCTAGACCTAGTTTATCATCTTTGATCATCTTTTATCATCTTTAGCACACTTTTATATTTTTTTGGCAATTTTAATTCCTTTGATACTAGAACTTTTTGCAAAGCAGCAATTATTATTGTTTTTCTACTTTTTGGGAGATTGAAGACTCAGAGTTCATCCGGAAGGGTTGTAATCTCTCTTTTCATATTAATAATATGTATTCTCCATCTATTTCTTGTTTAATTTCAATTATGTCTAGCTAAATCCATTGATTGATTCTAGGGTTAGTAATTTTAATTGATGTTCACATGATGTCCCTTTGATTACCTTTTTACCTTTCATCCTAGGCTTGTAATCAAGATGTGTTAAATCTCATGCTAGATTAAAGGGCCCTTAATCGATGCATGTTAGCTAATTAATTTTGCCCGGAAGGATTAATTAATTAGTGGAAATACTTGATGCACAATATGATTTGATCTTAAGACTTGAGTGGAGTAAGATAAATCATAGATAAATAAGTTGACACTTTTTAAGTGATTTAAATTCTTTGAGCCTTGCGGGAAAAGGGTTTAAATTAACTATCTTTCTAGGTTGCCTTGATCGGAATTCTAGATTGGCTGAGTGATTATTTCTAGGATTGAATAAAAATTTGGGGAAAAGGAATCAAGTGAATGGATTGTGTGAACTCAATTAGATGATACTACCCTAGGATCAATTAGCTTTCAACTTGTGATTTTATCTTGTTAATTTGCTTTATTTGCTTGATTTAGATAATTCACTTTATTTTGCTCTCTTTGCATAATACTTGGAATTCTTATCTTATTGTTCTAGATTTTTATTTTTAGGATTAATTGTTATTTAATTTTTATTTTTCGATTTTTGAAGTTAGATAATTAGAAACAAACCAAATTTTCGGATTCCTAAATAGCAGTCAAATTTTGAGTAGAGTTACTTCCTTTATTTTCGACATATCAATTCCCTTGGGTTCGACACCTTGGAAATACTTCGAGGTTTTACAAATTTTAAAATTGATCGGATTTGAAAACCATACTACGCGAATTTCAGCGATCATCGATTTCCACAGAAAGTAGGGTTTTGGTAATAATTGTGTCCGGGGAGGGGCTGCGTACAGCACCTGAGTCTGCTGTAGGCATGAGTTCCTCTACAGATGTGGGATCATGTATCGGAGAGGGATCCCTTATAGGCGTTGGTACCCAGATGGGAGATGGATCCTTAACGGGTGTGGACTCCCGCATAGGAGAAGTGGCTTTTGGCTCCAAAGTGGCAGCCGACTAGCCAGAGCCTTGTATGTTGGCAGATGTCTGATTATCCGTTGTAGCCACCGAAGGCTCGGGATCTACTGTGTCGACAGTAGTAGGCATCTCTTCCACAGGGGTTGGGCCCTGGGGGATTTGTTCAGTGGGTTGAGCCACGGAAGGAGCATCCTTGGAGCTTTCTGTAGCCTTAGATTTTGAAAGCCTCCTTAGCTTCCTTTTCCGCTTCTCAGCAGCAACAGGAGTTTTGCTGTGAGATCTTTTTCTCTTCCTTGAAGTCTCCTCGCTCTGAGACTTCGAAGATACGTCCCTTGGGTCAGCAGAAAGGGGCAATTTTCGATCGTAAGGCCTATTTGCAATAAGGGGTCCTTTCTTGAAGACGGTGGGTCTGATGCTTCCCATATAAATGCGAGAAGTCATCTTCTTTGGTTTTTCATCTCGCGGAACACCGCATTTGGTCAGAATATAATTCAAAAGCAAACCAAAGGATTTCTCTGCGAGGCAGGCTTAGAAACTTCTTCCTGCAACCGTTTGAGGATAATTTGACACCAATTGACCTTCTCACAGGTCATTATTGCAACCATCATTCTGAACCTGAGATTGGTGCACATCTCGAACGCACCTGTTCTATTCTCAATAAAGCGGCAACAAAAATCGTGTAAATAGACAAAAGGTAAATAAAAGTTTTTCTTATGACAAGAGGTGTGAACCGTTTCAACCAATGCTGAACCGGTGAACAACCCATAGTAAGCGGTCAATAGTTCTTGGGACCCAAAGGTCTCAAGATTTTCCATTGTCAGGCCATCAGCAGGAAGCCTGTAGATATTCTGAAGTAGCTCTTGGTCAATGCGGATCTCGACTCCGTGAATGACCACTGTGATGTCAGCAACATGCCCTCCCTGAGCCAGTGAAAGGAAACAAACTGCAGCATTGAGGTAGAACTCCTCAACCAGATGAACATCAAATCATTCAGCGGTGTGGATGCCAAGGCGATAGAGGCCTTGTTGATTAATCCTAGTGATGACGTACTCCATCGATTCGATGTCATACGCTTCGGAACGAACACGTTCAAGCATGACAGATCAAGAAAAGATCCGTCCGTCGATGATGTTGGAGGATTTCTTGAGAGAGATGGAAGAGGTATGAGAATATGCCATTGATGATTCTCGAAGAAAAGTTAAAAAGATTCAAAGAGAATGTAGTAAACACAAAAAGGTTTGTAGGCTGTATGCTCAAGAACTCTTACAATATGCAGAAAGCATAAAGAGTCTCAAATGACATTTACAGTCCTTTTATAGTGGGCGGCGAAGAAGGGTTTTCAGAGACTGAACGGTCAGATTTAAGGGATAGGAACCATTGTTTGAAATGAACGACCACGATTGACTGAGTGTTACCGGTACAACTTATCCATCTAATTTAAAATAGGAGCGGGTCCCACTTCTGACTTATCAAATTACCCTTATTGCCCGAAACAGCATTGTACAATTAATAAAAAATTTGAAACATCGCGGCTTTGAAGATACCAATGTCCAGATGTCGTGTAAGGCATTTAATGCAAAAACTTTTTAATTATGACAGGGCACGTGGACACAAAGATCGATTTAAAAAAATAAATAATATGATAATTGATTTCCCATAGAGTGTGCTGTATCCGCGAAAATACAGTGCTCCCCCTTAAAAGGTACATACGAGTTTCAATTCGATACAACAGCTTTCAGATTAATGCTGTATTCTTGGGTCGTACTGTATTCCCCCTTAATTATTGCACACATCAGCTGTAGGATAATTCATATCGCTTTGTTCTTATAGTGCTGTTCTGATAGACTGAGTGTACAGATAACTAACGGTGGATACTATATTCTTGGGTCTTACAGCATTCCCCCTCAATTTGCTGAGTAAAAGTATTAAAAACTTACAGGGAGTCAGGCTGTAGCAATTCCAATTTATGTCGAAGCATGCGGAATCTTGCTGTGTTGAGAGGCTTGGTGAAGATGTCGGCCAGCTGGATATCTGTATGGACTTTTTCGAGCCGAACATCCTTGTTCTCAACATGATTCCTTATGAAGTGATGCTTCATATTAATATGCTTAGTGCGAGAGTGCAATACAGGGTTGTGAGTGATAGCAATTGCACTCGTGCTATCGCACATTATCGGCGTCTCTTTGGCTTCAATTCCATAGTCTGACAGCTGTTGTTACATCCAAAGGATCTGCATACAGCAACTACCAGCAGCATAGTATTCTGATTCAGCTGTTGAAAGCGAGTTTGCCAATTGTTTCTTGCTAAACCAAGACATAAGTCTAGGTCCAAGAAAGTGACAAGTTCCACTTGTACTCTTCCTATCCAGCTTGCAACCTCCGAGATCCGAGTCGCTGTAGCCAACTAAATCGAATCCGCCTTCTTTAGGATACCACAATCCTACATCGATTGTTCCTTTGACGTATTTTAGATTCGTTTAGCTGTTGCGAAGTGTGATTCTTTAGGTGATACTTGATATCGCGCACACACTCCCACAGCAAAGTGGATATCGGGCCTGCTAGCCGTTATGTACAGGAGTGAGCCAATAAGCTTCCTGTAGAGTGATTGATCAACTGGCTTTCCAGCTTCATCAGCACTAATTTGCACGGAAGTGCTCATGGGGGTTGACGATGATTTGGAGGTATTCATTCTAAATTTGTTGAGAAGCTCCTTGTTGTGTTTTTCCTCGTTGATAAAAATCCCTGTAGGCAACTGCTTTACCTGCAAACCTAGGAAATAACTAAGTTCTCCCATCATACTCATTTCAAATTTACTTTGCATGAGATGAGAGAACCTTTGACAAAAAGCAAGGTTAGTTGAACCAAAAATTATATCGTCTACATATATTTGAACCATTAGAAGATCATCACCTTCCTGTATTTTGAACAAGGTCTTGTCCACAGCACCTTTCTCAAATCCATTATCGATTAGATACTGGGACAGGGTCTCATACCATGCTCTAGGGGCTTGCTTAAGTCCATACAGTGCTTTCCTTAGCCTGTATACTAGGTCTTCGCCTTCTGGATTGACAAACCCTGGTGGTTGTTCAACATATACTTCTTCTGCAAGGTATCCATTCAGGAATGCACTTTTGACGTCCATTTGGTATACAATGAGTCTTTTATGGGAGGCAGAGGCTAAAAATATCCTAATGGCTTCTAGTCTGGCTGCAGGGGCAAATGTTTCATCGTAGTTTATGCCTTCTTCCTGTCTGTAGCCTTGAGCAACTAGTCGGGATTTATTCCTGATAATGAGTCCATTTCTATCCTTCTTGTTTCTAAATACCCATTTGGTTCCAATTACGGATTGATGAGTAGGTCTGGGTACAAGATACCATACGTTATTTCTTTCGAAACCGTTACGCTCTTCTTCCATAGAAGTAATCCAATGAGAATTGTTGAGAGCTTCTTTGGTAGAAACAGGTTCGGATTGGGCTAAGAATACATCAATTGTGCACATATTAAGTCTTCTAAGCTCGGATAGAGATTTCCATTCAGGAAATGGTGATATCTCAGTATCGGGTTCTTCTTGCGCACATAGTACATTTCCTTGTGTACTCTGTATTCTCCTACGGGTAGAAACACCAGCATCAACGTTTTGGGTTCTTCTTGCGCACATAGTACATTTCCTTGTGTACTCTGTATTCTCCTAGGGGTAGAAACACCAGCATCAATGTTTCCAATGATCAGATCTTGTGGGTGATCTTTCAACCATCTTCTGTCGAGTTCTAATTTGGGGTCCCGTATTATATCTTGAGTTGCTGTAGTTTCGGCTTTAGCTTGTACAACATCAGCTTCATCCACGTCAGATCTTTCAGCTGCGGGGTTGATTTCTAGGTCAACGACAGGTTCTATAGGAGTTGGTGGATTAATGATGGAAAGTTGTTGGATGTTCTGAGAAATGTCTTCTACTCCTGTAGGATCATGGTGAGGTTCATCAAACACTACATGAACTGATTCCTCAATTGTTAGCTTCATTTTATTGAAGATCCTGTAAGCCTTGCTAACAGAGGAATATCCTACAAATATCCCTTCATCTGATTTCTCATCGAAGGTTCTAAGTTGTTCCTTACCGTTGTTCAAAACGTAACACCTGCATCCAAAAATGTGAGAGTACAAAACTAATGGAGTTTTGTTGTTCCATACCTCGTATGCTGTTTTGTTGTGATGCTTGTTGATGATACAACATTTTGTGTATAGCACGTTGTATTGGTGGCTTCGCCTCAGAAATGCTGTGGTAGCTTGCTTGCGGCAATCATTGTCCTTGTTGCTTCCTTCAGCATCCTGTTCTTTCGCTCGACAATACCATTTTGTTGAGGTGTTCGGGAAGCTGAGTATTCGTGCTGTATCCCATTTTCCGAACAGTCTTGCTCTATAAAGCGGTTAGTGAAATCTGTACCTCTGTCAGAGCGAATGAACACGATACTCGACCCTTTTTCATTTTGAAGCTTTCTCAGGTGCTCGGGTAGCTTTGATGTTGTTTCCTTCCTCTTGCTAAGGAAAATTGTCCAAGCATACCTGGAATAATCATCAATAATAACGAGACAGTATTTCTTACCTCCCAAACTTACCGGGTCTACAGGACCATAGAGATCCATATGTAGCATTTCCAAAACTCTGTGGGTGGAAAGATATGAATTGCTTTTTAGGGTGATCTTGATTTGCTTGCCTTTCTGACAGGGTCCACATACACTGTCTTTTTGGAATGAAACATTTGGCAATCCTCTAACCATTCCTTGTCTGGAGAGTTTGTTGATCGTCTTGAAGTTGACGTGTGACATCCTCTTGTGCCATAGCCAGCTTAGATCTGCAGTGCCTTTGGCAACAAAACACGAAATTGTGGAGCTCGTAGGCATCCAGTCAGCAATATACATATTACCTGATCTGCTTCCTGTGAGCACAACCTCTTTGGTTAGGATGTTCTTGACTCTACAGTGATCTATATATAACTTCACCGAGAACTGTTTGTCACGGAACTGGCTAATACTAAGTAGATTTTACTGTAAGCCTTCAACATAAGCTACATCGGTGACTTTGAATTTTCCGACAAGCAGGTTTCCTTTTCCTCTTGATCTTCCTTTAGATTTATCACCGAAGCGCACTTTTGGACCGCAACCTTCTATGTAATCTGACAGCTTGTTTTTATCTCCTGTCATGTGCCGGGAACATCCGCTGTCGAAGTACCATATGTCCTTCTCCAAAATGTCCTGTATGCAAACAAATTATGTAGATTTAGGTCCCCTTAGATTGTTGAGTCCATGGATGTTAATGCCTTTACGTACCCAGATTTTCCTGACAGCAATAGGTTTACTATAGGATGGTTTAGGTCCGTAGTTGCGATTTCTACGTGGGGCATGTACGTAGTCGCTATAACCATGATAGTTATTATGCATGTAAAATTCAGGGTTATTATTAGTCCAGTACAAATGCCGTCTTGGAGGTGGAGCCATTTTCTTCGACCTAACAGCTTGCCTTCTGGGTCTCCAGTTGGATTCCCAACGCTGTTGTTTATACTGTGCGGAAACTTGCTGTCGCGAGAAATGACGGGGCTCCTGTATCCAATACCTAGGCGTGCTGTACTGAAAGGACTGCCGTGCAGGCCTTTGATATTTGGATACAACCTTCCTTCTGAACGGCTGTTGGTGCTGTTGATATGCTCGGGGAGCATTCTGTTGAGTACGCCTTACAGGTCTGAATAGCTGGTGATTCCACTGTCTGAAATATGACCGAGGAGGCGGAATGGCAGCCTTTGCTGTTCGCGGTGCAATAGGTTCCTTCACAGGACTAGGAACTTCTTCCGATACAGGAATGGGTTACACACTCCTGACGAACACAGTACTAGTTTTCCCTTTATTGGAACATGAGCTGTATCCTAAGCCACTTTTATCATGAGCATGTTGCCCAGTGCTTAGAATTTCTTCCATTCTTTTAGAGGATTTCTTGAAAGATTTTAGAATGGTCTCAAGTTCTCCTTCTCGTTTTTCGAGAGTTTTTATTTTGCCTTGAAGCAGAACAAAATCATTTGTATTGCTCTCCCTATGAGATTTAGTCTCACTTAGTTCACGAGAAAGTTGATGATTGCTCTCCATGAGTTTTTCATACTCGACTTTGCTATTTTCACAATCAACAGACATATTTTCGTAATTTACTTTCAACAAGTCGTTTTCTTCTTTCAGTTATAGGTTAGAAATTTGGAGCTATATGTTTTCATTTTTCAAAGTCTCATGGGCCTTTTGAATGTTCTTAAACTCATTCATCATGTTTTCAAAAGTATGAGATGCATTGGTAGGAATAGCTGAGGTTGAGCTTACCTCATCATCGCTATCTTCATCTCCCGGAATGTCCTTAGCCATAAAGCACATATAGGCTTTATCTTCGAAATCATCATCAGATGAATCACTGTCAGTGACTACCTGAAGACATTCTTCGGATTTTGATGGTGCGGGGGAGGCTTCTGATTCACCAATCAGGGCCTTGAGCTTGTTTTTCCAAGCACGCCTTATTTCATCCTTTTCTTGTTGCTCGGCTTCCAGCAACCTTTGAACTTTGGGATGAGGATATTTATTTGCATAATGCCCTGGTTTCCTGCAATTATAACACATGTTA
This sequence comes from Orobanche coerulescens, assembly GCA_033398695.1. Taxonomy (NCBI): domain Eukaryota; kingdom Viridiplantae; phylum Streptophyta; class Magnoliopsida; order Lamiales; family Orobanchaceae; genus Orobanche; species Orobanche coerulescens. The sequence goes on along the minus strand of CM065813.1, from coordinate 141,910,895 downwards.
GCATCATGAGAGGCAGTTTCAGCACTTACCTTGTGTACAAGCTTAGGCCTGTAGGGAGTTTTTCCTGACTGCTTGATAAACTTCTTGAACTTATGCATGTGTTTGAATAAAACACGATCCGGATTTTGTGCTTGATTTGAAGATATCTGATGAGTTAATATTTAAATACTTTATCGTTTAGTATTTAAATATATTTTCTAAACGGGACTTTGACTTTAGCGAATAACAAAGATTCCTTCTTGTCCTGTTTGGATAATGTATGGAATGGTAGCTGTATTGTCGATTCGAGACAGCTTACATACTTAGTCTTATGAGACTCCTTTGCTGTATGATAGAATCACTGTATGCTGGGACTACGAGAAGTCTTCGATACAGGTTGACACTTATGATCAGCTTTTCGATACAGCTGTTTGCTGTATGCTGGATTGGCACATTGTCAAAACACTCTTATCAGGATCTTTCGATATAGGGATCATTATCCGATAATTTCGATAGAGGGATTGTTATCCCAACAAATACCAATTGTGCAAACACCTAGTGTACCACGTATCGACACTATTGTGGATACGCAAACCAAGGACACACCTCATCATAGTGGGAGGGTTGTTCGTCAACCTGAACATTTCATCGGCATGGGAGCGTCTTCGGACCACTCCCCGGACCAAGATGAAACGGATCCATGTACGTATAAACAGGCAGTTCAAGACAAGGATGCTGAATCCTGGAAAACAGCAATGGAATCCGAAATGGGATATATGGATTCTGATCAAGTGTGGGAGCTAGTAGAGCTACCCAATGGGGTAAAACCCATTGGAAGTAAGTGGGTCTACAAGCATAAGAGAGGATCAAAAGGGAAGGTTGAAACCTTCAAAGCAAGGCTTGTTGGGAAAGGTTATACTCAGAAGGAGGGCAACGACTACGATGAGACCTTCTCGCCAGTAGCCATGCTTAAATCGATCCGGATTCTCTTGGCTATAGCTGCGAATGTCAAGACTGCATTCTTGAACGGGAGTCTTAATAAGTAAATCTACATGCGCCAACCTGAGGGATTCATTGCTGAAGGAGAGGAGCACTTAGTGTGCAAGCTTAAGAGAGCCATTTATCGTCTCAAGCAAGCATCAAGGTCTTGGAACATGCGATTTGATGAGGTCATTCAATCGTATGGTTTTGAACAGTGTCCTAGTGAGGTTGTGTATATAAAAAGTGCGATGGAAACGTGCTAGTGTTTCTTATACTGTACGTAGATGATATACTTTTAATTGGAAATAATGTGAAGGTATTATCAGACGTAAGGGTATGACTGTCTGAGCAGTTCGATATGAAAGAATTGGGAGAAGCCAGGCACATCCTTGGTATTAAGATCTTTCGAGATCGCAATGAAAGGATGTTGTGCTTATTTCAGGCATCCTATATCGATATGGTGCTAAAGCGGTTTAGCATGGAGAATACCAAGAAAGGTTTCTTACCTTACAGACATGGAATTCAGCTGTCTAAGGCTATGTGTCCTAAGACACAGAAGGAGATAGATGACATGAAACTGATCCCTTATGCTTCGGCAGTGGGAAGCCTCATGTATGCTATGCTTTGCACTAGGCCTGATATCTGTCATGCTGTAGGCATGGTGGCGAGATATCAGTCGAACCCAGGACCAGGACATTGGATTGCTGTCAAGCATATACTCAAGTACCTGAGAAGGACTAGGGAGCATATGCTTGTATATCAATCAGATACACTTTGTCCTTTGGGTTATACTGACTCGGATTTCAGTGCGGACAAAGAAAAGTCGAAATCAACTTCCGTATATTTTTTCACTTTGGGAGGTGGAGCCATAAGTTGGAGGAGTGTTAATCAGAAATGCATAGCGGACTCTATCATGGAAGCCGAGTATGCAGCAGCCTCAGAGGCAGCTAAAGAGTCGGTATGGCTCAAGTACTTCCTAAAGGATTTGGGTGTGATTCCTAATTTGCCTAGGAGTATTACACTTTATTGTGATAATACCTCAGAACATAACATCTGCATCCAAATATGTGAAAATATGAAACTAGTGGAGTTTTGTTGTTCCATACCTCGTATTCTGTTTTGTTGTGATGTTTGTTGATAATACAGTGATTTTGTGCATAGCACACTGTATTTGTTGCTTCGCCCCAGAACCACTGCGGCAGCTTGCTTGTAGCGATCATGGTTCTTGTTTCTTCTTTGAGCGTTCTATTCTTTCGCTCGGCAACACCATTTTGTTGAGGAGTCCGGGCAGCTGAGTATTCGTGCTGTATTCCATTATCCTAACAGTATTGCTCTATAAAGTGGTTAGTGAATTCAGTACCCCTGTCGGAATGAATGGACACGATACTCAACCCTTTCTCATTCTGAATCTTTCCCAGGTGCTCGGGCAATTTTGTTGTGGTTTCCTTCTTCTTGCTCAGGAAGATTGTCCAAGCATACCTGGAATAGTCATCAACAATAACTAAACAGTATTTCTTACCTCCCAAACTTACGGGGTCTACAGGGCCATAGAGATCCATGTGTAGCATATCCAGAACTCTGTGAGTGGACAGGTATGATTTGCTTTTCAGGGTGGTTTTGACTTGTTTGCCTTTCTGACAGGGTCTGCAGATGCTGTCTTTTTGGAATGACACATAGGGCAAACCTCTAACCATTCCCTGTCTGGCGAGCTTGTTGATTGTCTTGAAGTTGATGTGTGACATCCTCTTGTGCCATAGCCATCTTTGATCTGCAGTGCCTTTGGGAACAAAACAAGGAATAGTGGAGCTCGTAGGCTTCTAGTCAGCAATGTATGTGTTACCTGACCTGCTTCCTGTGAGCACAACTTCTTTGGTCATATTGTTCTTGAATCTATAGTGATCTATATAGAATTTCACCGAGAACTATTTGTCACAGGACTGGATAATACTAAGTAGATTATACTGTAAGCCTTAACATAAGCTACATCGGTGACTTTGAATTTTCCTACAAGAAGGTTTCCCTTCCCTCTTGTTCTTTCTTTGGATTTGTCACCGAAGCGCACTTTTGGACTGCGACCTTCTACATAATCTGACAGCTTGCTGATATATCCTGTCATGTGCCGAGAACATCCACTGTTGAAGTACCAGATGTCCTTCTCTTTGATGTCCTATAAGCAAAGAAATTAAGTAGATTTAGGTCCCTTTGAATGTTCGGTCCTTGTACGTTAGTTTCTTTTGGTACCCAAATTTGCCTGACAACAATTGGCTTGTTGTAGGTTACTTTTGGTCCATTTTTGCGATGTCTACGTGGGGCAGGCACGTAGTCGCTGTAACCATGATTATGATGCATGTAAAATCGAGGGTTATTTGTATTATTCCAGTACGAATGCCGTCTCGGAGGTGGACCCAGTTTCTTAGGCCTTAAGGCTTGCCTCCTGGGTCTCCAGTTGGATTCCCAAAGCTGTTGCTGATATTGCACGGCGACCTGCTTTCTTGATGGGTAATGGGGCTCCTATATCCAATATCTAGGCGCATTGTACTGTTGGAAGTACTGCTGTGCAGGCCTTTGATATTTGGATACAACCTTCTTTCTGAAAGGCTGTTGGCGCTTCTGATATGCTCGGGGAGCATGTTGTTGGTTACGCCTTACAGGTATGGATGGATGAGGTTTCCATTGTCTGTGATATGATCCTGGTGGCGGAATCGCATCCTTTGATGTACGCGGGGCAACTGTTACCTTTTCGGGACTCGGTGACTCTTCAGGTACAGGAATAGGTTCCACACCCCTGACAAACAATGTACTAGTTTTCCCTTTGTTGGAGAATGAGTTGTATCCTAAGCCACTTTTATCATGAGCATATTGCCCAGTGCTTAGAATTTCTTCCATTTGTTTAGAGGATTTCTCGAATAATTTCAAGATTGCCTCTAATTCTCCTTCTTGTTTCTCGAGAGTGATCACTTTGGCTTCGAGTAGAGTGAAATAATTTGTGTTGCTCTCATTATGAGACTTAGTGTCATTTATATCGTGGGCAAGTTGATGATTGCTCTCCATGAGTTTTTCAAGTGTGACTTTGCTGTTTTCACAATCGATGGACATATTTTCGTAGTTATTTTTCAGCAAGTCATTTTCTTCTTTCAGCTCTAAGTTAGAAAGTTGGAGCTGTATATTTTCTCATTTTAATTTCTCATGGGCCTTTTGAATGTTTTTGAATTCATTCATCATATTTTCGAAGGTATGAGATGCATTTACGGGAGTAGTTGGTGTTGAGCTTACCTCATCATCGCTGTCTTCGTCGTCCTCTATTTCTTTGGCCATAAAGCATATATAGGCTTTATCTTCGAGCTCATCATCAGACGAGTCACTGTCAGTGACTGCCTGAAGACACTCCTCGGACTTGGTTGATGCGGGCGAGGCTTCTGATTCGCCAATCAGGGCCTTGAGCTTATTTTTCCAAGCACGCCTCCTTACATCTTTTTCCTGTTGCTCGGCTTCCGACAACTTTTGGACTTTTGGGTGCGGACATTTATTTGCATAATGTCCTGGTTTCCTACAGTTGTAACACAGATTAGAATCACCAGAAGGATATTCAGAACTTACCTTGTGAAAAGGCTTGGGCTTGTAGGGAGTCTTTCCAGACTGTTTGATAAACTTTTTGAATTTGTGCATGAGAAGGGACATTTCATCTTGTGACAGGATATCATCATCACTGTCAGCAGTCTTATGGGCAGATTTTGATGTGCTGGGCATGCTGTGTCTCCTGTTAGATACAGTGGCTAGAGATGTAGTCTTGGCAGACGACTCTTCAGCCTTCTCTCCCCTGTCAATATCATACTCGAAAGCTTTGAGGTTAGAGAAGAGGTCAAAAGTAGAAATGTCATTAAGATTACATGACACATGCAAATGTGTAATCTTAATGCTCCATCGGGTAGGGATTGATCTAAAAAATTTCAAATTTTCCTCCTTCTGGGTATACACTTTACCCAATGCTTCAAGTTCACCGATAATGCCAGTGAATCTGAGGCCAAGCTCCTCAATAGTTTCAGATGATTTCATTTCAAATGATCAAATTATTGAGTGAGTTTTGAAATCTTATTTTCTTTTGAGAGCTCAGTTCCCTCACAAATCAACTTGAGTTTCTCCCAGATTTCCTTGGCTATCTTACAGCTCTTTACCTTCGAGAATATGCCTTTGTCAAGAGTGACAAACAGCACATTCTTAGCAACATTGTCGAGGTTTGCACGCTTGCGATCGCCGGTCGTCCATTGCTCACTCTCCTTCTCGAGCATTTCAGCATGAGGTTGTCCTTCTATCCTTGCGGCAGGATTCACCTTCATTATCTTAATAGGGCCATCTTGGATGACAAATATCATCTCCTCATGCATGGCGGCAATATGTGCTTCTATCATAATTCTCCAGTCATCAAACTCATTAATAGAAAACATAGGAACCATGTGTATCATTAAGGTATCCATGTAAGAGAATAGGAAAGATAAAGACTTTTTTAGAAAATAAGTAAATTTTAGATCTAATTCGGTTAAATATACGACTGATTCTTTTAGAATCAATCTCTCCGATACCACTTGTTGGTCACTAAGTATACACTATATAACTTGGAAAAGTGTTAGTACAACAAGTTGTATGATTTTCGAATGTGAGTGCGTAGCGAAAGTTCGTTTAAGTGAGTTACTGTAAATACAACAACTAAGCTTTCTCCTGTTGGCTTGGTGTGTACATGGTTTTGCAATGTATACTTGTATAAATCACATTTATGAAAACAATAGAGGCAGAAGGTAAATAACACAGAGTTTAAAGTGGTTCGGGGTAAACCCCTCTACGTCCACTGGTCCTCCACACAGGAGTAAAATATTTATTATAATCACTATATACACAACTACATGACTATAACCAAACCACCCAATGTATTGTTCACATAGATTGAGACAAAGGCTGAAGCTATTCTCCGTTCACACAGATTGGCTGGAGCTTGTTCTTGACTTGCTTCTTCACATACAGTTGGAAGCTTCATCTACAATGCTTATTCTTCACACACAGTTCCGAATGAGCAAGGCTTCTTTAGTCCACACAGGGCTAATGGATTTCTTCAACGGTAAAGGTAAAATCACAGTTTTGAACAACAACTTTAATGCTTGATGAGCTTAGGCTGATGATGTGCTGTTCTCATTGAGGACTAGTATATTTCTTCTCTCAGGTATTGCAATACACTTGAAGAAATATGATTGCTCTTGCAAGCTTGATATACTGTTCTATGTGTCTATTCACGTATGAATATCAGTATTCAATCTTTCACTTTTTGATTGTTGATACTTGTATATCTCATTGAATATATCGTGTGTTCTTGTGTCCGTTTCTTGCAATGTCTTCTTGTATGGACTATTTATAACATTGGAATAGATCCGTTATAAATATGTCCGTTGGCTGGTTGGTGAGCAAAAGTCCATTCTGATTAGCTGTTTGACTTTCAAGATGCTTGATCCGGATTTTGCTCCCTGTCTAGAGATTCTTTGTCGGTTGGATTTCAATACTTTATCCAATCAGTATTTAAATACTTCTTTCAAAATGGTGTTTGGACTTTTGTGAATAAAGTAGATTCTGTCCCAACGGTCTTCAATCTTGTTGTATAAGTGTTTGCTTTCCCAACACTTTCAGCCTGTATTCTGTATCCAACATGTTACGTCTTTATTGTTGTAGCTGTAGACTCTGTAGAATAGACTATCTTCAATGTTGTATGGAAGGGGCTGTATGGAGATTCCAGACAGCTTCCATACTTAGCAGCATTTTGACTCTTTGTTGTATGGTGGCTATTATCAAAAATATGATACAAGATTGTTTTTCCCAACAGATAATGATTTCCGGAAATGTAATATCCAAAACATGTCACAGTAATATAAATCCTCATGATTAACCATGGACCTAACCATGCGCGGATCCCTCCGAGGCCCCATCAGACCCTCCCGGAGTGGTTAACCCCATTGTTCGTGGACCCAACCTTACGTGGATCCCTATGAGGCCCCGTCGGATCCTCCCGGAGTGAACATATACACTCTAACACTCATATGCATCACTTTTCACATTTAAGAATGTAAGTTCATAAGAATCACTTTCCTTTGAGACATGTTGGGATGTTCGAAGACGGTATACAACCACTGTTGAAAAACTCGGAGGCTCTGAACCTAAACTATCCGTAAAACAACTATCGAGAACAATAAGACTAGAGTTGAAACTGAAATATGCCTGAAAACACGCCTATGAATCATGTAATATGGCAATATAACACATAGAGGGAGGATTACAACCAAACCCTCTCGATTTCACAAAAACTCATAAACTAAACCATGATTTCGTAGGGGAAATATTTATTTGGGCTAGATAAATCATACACATCATGATTTTATGAGTAATTCGGAATGAAATGGAGGAAAATAGCAAAACCCCCAAAATCCCAAAATTTAGGGTTCTGAGAAGGATTACCTTGACTCGTCGGAGAAAGAGGGTTGAACATTGATTAATTACCGTTAAGAACCCCGAAATGATGTCGGATGATGATGTTCTACAATATCACGTCAATGGTGTTGCCCAAATCGCCGCTTAGAGGAGAAGAAGTGAGAATTGTGCAGAAAAACGTGACTGCCAGGTTTATATAGTCTGACCAATGTTATGGCCGTAATCAGCATACCTTACGGCCATTACTATGCGGACATTCTGCATATCTACGAATTCAACATACGGCCGTAATGATTAGGGACTTACGACCGTAACACTATACCTTACGGTTGTAATGGGAAAGAAGTGCGGTTGTAACTATGCTACTGGACTATCAGGTTTTGACGAACACCACATACGGCCATACACACCCTGGTTCACGGCCGTAACAAGCAAACATACAGCCGTAACTATAACTCTTATGGCCGTAACTCCTACTGCATCTCAACCCGATCCCAGCAGCCCGAAATGGCACGAACGACACGAAGCTTGAAAGTTAACACTAATATACGAAGCGCTAAAGAAGGGCATCAAAATATAGATTCAAACAATATGCCAACAAGAAAACCTGTCCACCTGAAGGTCCAGAGGGACGAATACGAGACATAAGCCCACAACTTTAGGAAAATTATAAAATGGCCCAAAACCTCCAAAAACACGATACAAGGTAAAACGACCAAACCAAATCTCACAGCATGACTGCCAACGTTAAACAAACTTATGGGAAACTCAAGACAGCAATATCAAACCATGATTATGCCAAACGAATTAAAAGGCGGAAAGATTGCTAATAAACATGAAATTGAGTAAAACAACTCCGAAACACGCTCGGATGGCAACACATGCAGAAATAAACATTCTCAAAATATCAAGACGGCGACAAGCGAGTCGCTGAAAACAGGAAATACACAAAATGGAAATTACTAACATATAAAAAATGTGGATATTACATTCTCCCCCTCTAAAAATAAGTTCCGTCCCGAAACTTAAGAAATGAATAATTCAGGGTATTTAGCGCGCATGATATCTTCGGTTTCCCAAGTCGCTTCTTCAGCTCCATGTCTCGACCACTGCACTTTAACCAATGGAATAGCTTTGTGCCAGAGTTGTTTTTCACGACGTTCTAGGATATTTATCGACCTTTGTTCGAATGTGACATCATCCACTATCTTAATATCCCCATAATCAATGATGTGGCTCGGATCCAGGATATACTTTCTCAACTGAGAAATGTGAAACATGTTATGAACGTGTCTCAGAGCTGGAGGTAGTGCCAGGTGATAAGCCAACACACCGACTCTGTCTAGAATCTCAAACGGCCCAATATACCTCGGGCTAAGCTTTCCCTTCTTCCCAAAATGAAAAACTCCCTTCGTCGATGATACTCTGAGCAAACCATGGTCTCCTATCTCAAACCCCAAGGGTCGATGATGAATATCGGTATATGATTTCTGTCGACTCTGTGCAGTCAAGAATCTTTCTCGAATGATAGAAATTTTCTCCTTTGTTTCCATCAATATATCCGGATCTGTCCCAACTGTAACGCCCCGACTTTCTAGGGGTATTTATTGGGAAAATAAATAAAAAAAGTAAATTTTGACAAAAATATTTTCTTTTGAGAATATAAAAATTCTCGCCTACAAAGTCAAGTCGCAAAACTGATATAAATTAAATACCTTTAAATACGGCAACAATACGACATAAAAACGAGATAAAAATTTGCGGCGGAAGAATAAATTATAAATTATAAATTTCTAGTCAAAGTTTCCCCAAATAAGTTTCAAAACATCAGACATAACGATAAACATCATGTAATAAATTCTCATTCATATGCCCTCTCGGCTCGCTCCTTCGTCCATCCAGCTCGGTTTAACCTGCGGGATCAATAAAGGTGGGGGTGAGCTTTCTTCAGCTCGTGGAAATCACACTGATCACAGTAATATACAATCTGATGGAAAGCATAACATGAATAATCTATCATATATTTTCCTCAACGTGAATGCATACACACAATATTACGTATATCATGAATCGAGCACACATAACACGAATATTGAGGTTGCGCAGGTGCCCCCGCAACAACATTAAACATACATATAATACCACATATAACGAATCGAGCACACATGTGAATATTGAGGTTGCGCAGGTGTCCCCGCAACAACATATATCTTAAGATAGCCTCTTACACGAATACAGGTGAGCCTGATTTACAACGTGCATCATAATTTTAAACATGAATAGAATATCATATATACAATCCAATTAAAGCAACTAAAGTGATAGTGAAAATTCCCACCTGAATAAATGATGCTGTCTGACTTGAATATGAAGATGCTCGACTAACAGTACTAAGCCCGTAAATTCTCGATAAAGTCTACATATAATAATAATTTAATCATTATAAAATATTACGATATAATGACTGAAATTAAAATATATGTGCATAAACTCAGATTAATTATTAATATTAATTGAAAGTCAACATTTTAATGTCTTGGTCAAAATAGGACCGAATTGGAGATTTTTTTAAGGTTGACTAGGTCAAAATCAAAGTAATTAAAAATTTGGGGTTGAATTGAATGTTACCGGAAAAAGTGAGGGCTAAATCGAATGACTGGAAAAAAGGTTGGAGCTAGATTGGAGAAATTATATATCAGACTGGGGCTAAATTGAAGTGTCCAGAATTCTGGGGTTAAATTGAATAACCCTAAAAAGGTTGGGTACCCCTAACACCTTTTGGCCGACATCAACCTCATAATTCTATCGTCCCTCTCTCTAACTTCTCCCCCTCTCTAACAACCCTCTCCCTCCCGTCTCTATCTAACTCTCTGCAAAATTTCTTCTCAAACAGACTCCCTCATCTATGTCTCTCTCAACACCCCCACACACACGGAAAGATCGCACACACGGTTCACACACACAGGTGAAGCGAATGAACGGTTGCTCCAGAGAAGGACGGCAGCAGCGGTGCCGACTGCAGTGGCGGTGATGTGCGTACGGGCTCGGAACAAATTCTCGACTGCTGAATTCGGCCGATAGGCTCGGCCCCTGGGTTTCCAGATTCGGTTAGGTGTTTTAAAACTGGGTTGAGGTATTACGGGCTTCTGATATGTCGACTGAAATTCGGGATTGAAGGCCTGATTCCAGTCGAATTTGGATTCGGCCGGGGTTATAGAACTCGGTTATGAATGTGGGAAATTCCGATTTCTGGTTCAGTCAGTGAATCGACGGGGTGTTGGGCTTCAACTTCGGGCGGAAGCTTGGCCGATTGGAACTGTTTTGGGTTTTTAATTAGTGAATAATTGGGTTTTTGGTTATGAAGGTCTGTATTTGTAATTAAAATTTCTAGTTTTGAAATGTTTGGTTGTATACAGCAGAATCCAATATGAACATAAAACTGAAAGTAAAGAACTTGGGGGTTGAATTTACCTTTGTTGGATGATAGAGAAGGTGAGAATTTGCAGAAGAGGTGCGATGCTGCAGAAGAGACTTCAAGGTTGGTGGACGATCGGCGGCTGGGGAAAGATTGTATTCTGTGAATTATTATTCTACTGTATAGTTGTGTATTTATACTATATTAGAATTAGGGTTAGGTAATTTTTCTGGGCTTAATAGTTGATTTGGGTCAGCACCATATATCTGGGCCATGGTAATAATGATAATAATAATGCTAATAATAATAATGATGATAAAATAATAATAATGACGGTAGTAATAATATTAATAATATCGATACTAATAATAATAATATTGAGAGTAATATAAATGATGATATTGAAATGATAAAGTTAAAAATATTAATACCGTCAATATTAATATGGTTCCTATTATAAATAGTATTATTAATAATAATATTACCTCTAATAATTATAATATTAATAACAATGACTAATATTAAATGTTTCTGAAATTAACTTGAGAAATTGACTCGGGCTAGGACTTGTGATACGTCGAAATAAATGCTCATGTCCCTCTAAATGAAATTAAATAAAATGAAATACATTATAATATTATTATAAATAATAATATTACATTATGAAAATGGCGGGTACTACATCCTACCCCTCTTAGAAAAATTTTCGTCCTCGAAAATAAATGACATACCTCAATTAAAGAAATTCGGGTAACGAGCTTGAAGCTCTTCCTCGCGCTCCCAAGTGGCTTCATCTTTATTGTGGTTACGCCATTGGACCTTGACAAACACGTTCTCTTTGTTTCTCAACTGCCGGACTGATCGGTCGAGAATCAGTTCTGGTTGTTTTTCATAAGTAAGATCTTTGTTCATCTCCATGGCGGTATAGTTGATGACGTGGCTGGGATCGTGCACATACTTCCTCAACAACGATACGTGGAAAATGTTGTGCACAACCGAAAGTTCTGGGGGTAAAGCTAAGCGGTAAGCTAACTCTCCAATCCGTTCAAGATTTTTGAACGGTCCAATGTATCTCGCTCTCAACTTGCTCCTCAGACCAAAATGAACAATTCTCTTGGTAGGAGATACTTTCAGGAATACCTTGTCGCCAACACAGAATTCGAGATCCTTCCTACGCTTGTCGGCGTACGACTTCTGACGATCATGTGCTATCTTGATCCTCTCACGAATCTTATCCACCACACCTATTGTTTGTTCGATCATCTCGGGACCCAAAATTCTCCTTTCACCTACTTCATCCCAATACAGTGGTGATCGACACTTCCTACCGTATAAGGCTTCATACGGCGCCATACCGATCGTCGACTGATAAATATTGTTGTAAGCAAATTCTACCAAAGGCAACAGTCGTTCCCAATTATTTCCCATGTCTAACACACATGCTCGCAACATATCTTCAAGGATTTGGATGGTCCTCTCGGACTGGCCATCAGTCTGAGGATGATAGGCCGTACTAAAATTCAACTGCGTTCCCAAGGCTTCTTACAAACTCTCCCAAAAATGCGATGTGAAACGAGTATCCCTATCGGATAGTATAGAGACTGGAACTCCATGCAATTTAATAATCTCTCTGATGTAAAGTTGGGCATACTGGTCCATTCGAAAATTCATCTTAACTGGGATGAAGTGAGCTGACTTTGTGAGTCGGTCCACAACAACCCAAATGGCGTGGTTTCCTCTTTCCGTTCGCGGCAAACCTACCACAAAGTCCATCGTAATATGTTCCCATTTCCATTCTGTAATATGAAGTGATTTAAGTAGTCTAAAGGGACGTTGGTGTTCTGCCTTCACTTGTTGACAAACTATACACCTTCTGACAAAGTCTGCCACATCTCTTTTCAAACCTTCCCACCAAAATGTCCCCTACATCTTTGTACTCCTAGGGTGTGCTGTATATGGGGTATTATGTGCCTCCTTCAATATCGCTTCTCTCAACTTGACAACATTGGGCACACAGATCCTCCCTTCATAGTACATTGTGCCATCATCAGACACACTGAATCCTTTATCCTCACCTGAAAGAGTACATTCTTTCATTTTGACCAAGAAGTCGTCTTGACCTTGATCTTATTTGATCTGCTTCTTCAAGGTTGGTTGTACCACCAAACTAGCCAATAACGACTCAACTGGATTCGATGGTGTAGTCATCTCAAGGTTTATCCTTGCAAATTTCTTGACCAAGATTTCCTCTTTGGTCAACAAACAGGTTAGGTCTCCCCTCGCCTTACGGCTCAGTGCATCAGCAACTACGTTTGCTTTACCAGGGTGGTAATGGATTGTACAATCGTAGTCTTTGACCAACTCTAGCCATATGCGCTGCCTCATATTCATTTCCTTTTGTGTGAAAATATATTACAGACTTTTGTGGTTTGTATAGATTTCACGTTTACCTCCATACAGGTAATGTCTCCAAATCTTCAAGGCATGAACTACCGCTGCTAATTCCAAATCATGAGTAGGGTAGTTCAGCTCATGCGGTTTCAACTGTCTCAAAGCATAGTCAACTACCTTGCCTTCTTGCATCAATACACATCCTAAGCCTTGCTTGGATGCATCACTGTAGATGATGAATTCTCTCGTCGAGTCGGGAGTCGTCAAAACTGGTGCTGCAGTCAATCTTCATTTAAGTTCTTGGAAACTCTTTTCGCATTTCTTATTCCATAAGAAAACTTCTCCCTTCCTAGTAAATCTGGTCATAGGTGCAGCTATCTTCGAAAATCCCTCGATAAATCTTCGATAATAACCGACTAATTCCAAGAAGCTGCGAACTTCATTCGCATTACTCGGCACTTTCCAATCATTGACTGCTTCTACCTTAATCGGGTCAACCTCAGTTCCTTTAGAAGTGACCACATGTCCCAAAAATGCAACTCGGTTAAGCCAGAATTCACACTTGTTGAACTTCGCATACAACTTCTCCTTGCGCAGTATTCCCAATACTGTTCTAAGATGTTGCTCATCTTCAACCTTGCTCTTTGAATACAAAAATATGTCATCTATGAACACAATGACTAACTTATCTAAATAAGGTTGAAATACACGGTTCATGAGGTCCATGAATACTGCTGGCGCATTAGTCAAACCAAATGGCATCACTATAAACTCATAGTGTCCATACCGAGTTCGAAATGCTGCCTTCGGGATATCGTCATCCTTAATCCTCAGTTGGTGATATCCGGATCTCAAATCTATTTTCGAGAATACTTCTGATCCTGCAAGTTGATCGAATAGGTCTTCTATTCTAGGAAGTGGATATTTATTCTTTATCATGAGTCGATTAAGTTCACGATAGTCTATGCATATCCTCAAACTTCCGTCCTTTTTCTTCACGAAGAGCACTGGCGCACCCCATGGCGAAACATTCGGTCAGATAAATCCAGAGTCGAGCAGTTCCTGAAGTTGCACTTTTAGCTCTTGTAATTCCTTGGGCACCATTCTATAGGGAGCGTTCGATATTGGTGCCGCTCCTGGCACTAAATCAATTGAGAACTCAACTTGACGATTCGGCGGAACTCCCAACAAGTATTCGGGAAAGACATCTGGATACTCCTTGAATATAGGTACATCAGCTACCGTCTTCTCCGAAGTTGTTTTCCCCATCATATTCACCAGGAATCCTTGGCAACTATGCTTCTTCAACATCTTCACATATTTCATGGCCGAAATCACTTTCGGGGTACTAGAGTGTCTTACTCCCTAGAATACGGTCTTGACGTCAACAGATGGACATAAGGTTACCCTCATTTCAGAGCATTCAACTACATCTCTATGTTCGTACAACCAATCCATGCCCAAAATAACATCAAAATCACTGAGTTCAACTATGTGCAAGTCAGCTAAGAAGCTATGTTCGTTAATCTCTATCTTCACATTGTTAGTTATCGAATCTACACGCACTACTCCCCTTGCAGGCATGCTAACTAACAGAGATCTAGGGGCTTTACTACTTCTACAACCAATCATAGTACAAAGCTTCATAGAGATGAATGAATGAGATGCACCCTTATCAAACAACACCAAAGCAGGAATATGTGCAACTGACAACATACCTGACATGGTTTGGGGTTCAGTCTCTTTCTCTTCCTCGGTGTAGCACATCCTCCCATAGCCAGCAAGTTGGTGACGGATCCAGACATGAAGCCCATCACGAAACTTCTGAGGCTTCATCCCATTGGTCTGAACCATATGCGGTGTAAAACAGCACATGTGGTTGAAATTTCTCTCGTAATCTGTCACAATTATGCTACCATGCATCAAGTCTAAGAACTCCCTCTATGTCTTAGCCTTGTACACCCTCGGGTAGTACTTCTCCATGACCATCTCCTTGTCCTTGCTACTGGACTCACTATCAGCCATCTTATCATCATTCGAGTCTCCCATCTGCCCCACATCCAACTCTTCCCGTGGTTCTGGCTCCCCTTTGGATGATTCCTCTGGATCTTCTTCTGGATCTTCTTCGGGATCCTCCTCAGGGTCTTCTTCGGGATCTTCCTCTGAGTCTTCCTCATCCATAGAGTCCGCACTCCAATTTGCAGGTGGCATCGCCTCTCGAGCGTACAAATCCAATAAGCGTCCATCTATGAACTGGAAATCATCCGCGATCTCTCGCTCTTCTGGCAATCTCTTGATGGACTTTTTTCAAATCCGGAAGATGTAGTAACTCCAGTCTTTGGGTAACTTCTCCATTAGGTGTTCCAGCTGTCGCGTGACGGAATCTCGTTTCCCAGACTGAAACCACTTGCTCAGCCTATTAATGACATAGTGTGGTGCATTTTATGGTAGATTCGACTCGTCCCACCAATCTTTGCGTGCTAGAAGACGCGAGTAAAATGTAGCAGGAACTCTCTTACGTGGTGTCATTTTAGGTTTGGCCATTCTAACAATTCGTACATACATATATAATTATGTAAATAAAGTGAAATGACATATGCATGAATAATGACTGAAATTTGGTACCTTGGGCGGAGTGACGAAGTGGCGAAGCTGAGAGCATATGATACTTTTATATTTTAGTGAGTTTACAGAAAGGTAAAACCCTTTCTGATACCACTATGTAACGCCCCGACTTTCTAGGGGTATTTATTGGGGAGAATAAATAAAAAGGTAAATTTTGACAAAAATATTTTCTTTTGAGAATATTAAAATTCTCACCTCCAAAGTCGAGTCGCTACACTGACATAAATTAAATACGTTTAAATAAGGCAACAAAACGACATAAAAACGAGATAAAAATTTGCGGCGGAAGAATAAATTATAAATTATAAATTTCTAGTCAAAATTTCCCCAAATAAGTTTCAAAACATCAGACATAACGATAAACATCAT
This sequence comes from Orobanche coerulescens, assembly GCA_033398695.1. Classification (NCBI taxonomy): domain Eukaryota; kingdom Viridiplantae; phylum Streptophyta; class Magnoliopsida; order Lamiales; family Orobanchaceae; genus Orobanche; species Orobanche coerulescens. The sequence goes on along the minus strand of CM065813.1, from coordinate 141,894,673 downwards.
GTAATAAATTCTCATTCATATGCCCTCTCGGCTCGCTCCTTCATCCATCCGACACAGTTTAACCTGCGGGATCAATAAAGGTGGGGGTGAGCTTCCTTCAGCTCGTGGAAATCACACTGATCACAGTAATATACAGTCTCATGGAAAGCATAACATGAATAATCTATCATATATTTTCCTCAACGTGAATGCATACATACAATATTATGTATCGAATGAATCGAGCACGCATAACACGAATATTGAGGTTGCGCAGGTGCCCCCGACCGTGACAACATTAGACATACACACAATACCACATATAACGAATTGAGCATGCATGTGAATATTGAGGTTGCGCAGGTGTCCTCGCAACAACATATATCTTAAGATAGCCTCTTACACGAATACAGGTGAGCCTGATTTACAACGTGCATCATAATTTTAAACATGAATAGAATTTCATATATACAATCCAATTAAAGCAATTAAAGTGATAGTGAAAATTCCCACCTGAATAAGTGATGCGGTCTGACTTGAATATTAAGATGCTCGACTCACAGTCCTAAGCCCGTAAATCCTCGATAAAGTCTACATATAATAATAATTTAATCATTACAAAATATTACGATATAAAGACTAAAATTAAAATATATGTGCATAAATTCAGATTAATTATTAATATTAATTGAAAGTCAACATTTTAATGTCTTGGTCAAAATAGTACCGAATTGGAGATATTTTTTAAGGTTGACTAGGTCAAAATCGAAGTAATTAAAAATCTGGGGTTGAATTGAATGTTACTGGAAAAAGTGAGGGCTAAATCGAATGACTGGAAAAAAGGTTGTAGCTAGATCAGACTGGGGCTAAATTGAAGTGTCCAGAATTTCGGGGTTAAATTGAATAACCCTAAAAAGGTTGGGTATAAAACCCCTAACACCTTTCGTCCGACATCAACCTCACAATTCTATCGTCACTCTCTCTAACTTCTCACCCTCTCTAACAACCCTCTCCCTCCAATCTCTATCTAACTCTGCAAAATTTCTTATCAAACAAACTCCCTCATCTATGTCTCTCTCAACACCCACACACACACGGGAAGACCGCACACACGGTTCACACACACAGGCGAAGCGAATGAATGGTTGCTCCAGAGAAGGACGGCGGCAGTGGTGCCGACTGCAGCGGCGGTGATGTGCGTACGGGCTCGGAACAAATTCTCGGTTGCTGAATTCGGCCGATAGGCTCGACCCCTGGGTTTCCAGATTCGGTTAGGTGTTTTGAAACTGGGTTGAGGTGTTATGGGCTTCTGATATGCCGACTGAAATTTGGGATTGAAGGTCTGATTCCAGTCGGATTTCGATTCGGCCGGGGTTATAGAACTCGGTTATGAATGTGGGAAATTCTGATTTCTGGTTCAGTCAGTGAATCGATGGGGTGTTGGGCTTCAATTTCGGGCTGAAGCTTGGCCGATTGGAACTGTTTTGGGTTTTTAATTAGTGAATAATTTGGTTTTTGGTTATAAAGGTCTGTATTTGTAATTAAAATTTCTAGTTTTGAAATGTTTGGTTGTATACAGCAAAATCAAATATGAACATAAAACTGAAAGTGAAGAACGTGGGGGTTGAGAGACTTCAAGGTTGGTGGACGATCGGCGGCTGGGGAAAGATTGTATTATGTGAATTATTATTCTACTATATAGTTGTGTATTTATACTGTATTAGAATTAGGGTTAGGTAATTTTTCTGGGTTAGGTAATTTTTCTGGACTTAATAGTTAATTTGGGTTAGCACCATATATCTGGGCCATGGTAATAATGGTAATAATACTACTACTAATAATAATAATAATAAAATAATAATAGTGACGGTAGTAATAATATTAATAATATCGATGCTAATAATAATAATATCGAGAGTAATATAAATGATGATATCGAAATGATAAAATAAAAATATTTATACTGTCAATATTAATATGGTTCTTATTATAAATATTATTATTATTAATAATATTACCTCTAATAATTATAATATTAATAACAATGATTGATATTAAATGTTTCTGAAATTAACTTGAGAAATTGACTCGGGCTAGGACTTGTGATACGTTGAAATAAATGTTCATGACCCTCTAAATGAAATTAAATAAAATGAAATGCATTATAATATTATTATAAATAATAATATTGCATTATGAAAATGGCGGGTACTACACCAACTAACTCCGAGGCCTCCTCCCAACAAAGTGGGGATCTACACTGCCTACCATATGTAATATCTGGAATTTCTACTATTGTGGTTTAATATTATTTTATATGAGTTATGTTGTACAGTGTGGAATCTGTACAGTATGGATAAAATAAATGAAGGACTAAGACATCTGTATTGGTATTATTACCGCACTTGGTTGACAGTTGTATTGGAAGACATTGTGTGTCGGGCTTGTCGTATGAGAATATTATTGAATTAAATATATATTCAGTATGTGTGTATGTGTTTTGGTATGTCGAAACAGGCAGGAACGGTTGGAAATGGCTAAGTATAGAGCCCTTAACGTATGTTAAGATTTTAAGATAACGTACGGTAAGTTGCTAGTGTTATGTACGTTATGGCCAAGGCATTACGTACGTAACAAGAGGAATCAGACAGGACCGAGTCATGGTCGGCAGGTGGGACCCGATGTCGGCAGCGGATGTGGACAGGCGATTCAACCCCGACCATTATGTACGCTAAGGACAGATCATTACGTACATTAATGAGTATGTTATTGTAGCAAGTCAACGTACGTATTACGTACATTATGGAGCAAGAGTTACGTACGTAAGGCATTGAATGAAATGAGTCAGTTAACTCTGGACTGTCGTTACGTATGCTACCAAAGTCAGATAGCGTACGTAAATGGTTGTTACGTACGTTAACATGGGCATCTTACGTACGTAACGAACTGGAATGTTTTATAAGTGAATGCCCGTCTTTCATTTCTCTTCATTATCTCACTTCGTTCTTCGCCTCCAAACATTGAGAGAGGGAGTTTTAGCTCTCCTAAGTCGATTGTGAGCTTGGAAGCATGGATTAGAAGCGTGAATATGGAGATATGGTTGATCCTTGAAGAGTTTGATTGTGTTATTCATGTTCTTGACGTATGTTGATGAACTCTACACTTTGATTTCGGATTATTGGTATTGTTATTCGTATTTGCTTCGTGTAAATATGATTATGATGTTGTTGTTACGGTTCTTGAGGCTATATGAACTATATGTTGAAGGATATGATGGTTTATGTCTTGATTATGTTGGTTATGATTATAGAATCATAGTGTTCTTGGTGTTCTTGGTAGAATTGTTTCGATTCTAGATGTTAGGAGGATCATATATTCGAAAATATGATAATATACACCTTGAATTATGAATGAGGATTGTTTAGATGTTGGAGGATATCGAATTAGGTTGTTTTGATGGTTATGAACATGATTTCGAATCATTTAGTATTCTTGAGGAACTTCTTGATGAATTTGACATAGCAAGGCGATCGTATGTTGAAGTATCGGTATCTTTATAAATGAAGATCGAATGTTCATCGATTGTAGAGGTAGAATTCGTATGTTCTTGATGAAATACGAATCATGATATCAATTTGGAATCCGGAAAGATTGTGATTAATCACCGAATATAATTTCTTTACATTCGTATCCGTAATCGTATTTTGGTTATTAATTCATAATTGTTTGAGTTGGATTGTTCGGACTTGTGTCTAATCGAGATATTGTGAAATCGTTGAGTTTGTCGATCGGTTATATTGATTAGGAATTATCGGATTTCAGTTCATATGATGGATATGAAGTCGTAAAATGGTTTGAGTATATTATTTGGTTTTATATAGGATCGAGGTATCGTTGACCCGTTGAGTTTGATTGGTTGGCTATGTCGGTTATTGATTGTTATCGAATCGTTGCTATTTTGATTACTTCAATAGGTTGAGATTATTGATCGGTGATTATAACCGTATGTTGCGGTCGTGTTCGAGTATGTTCGTGAATTGCATTGGTCGGGGCCGAGGAGCTCGTAGACGAAGGCACGTTATTACTTGCTCAGTTATAATGTTTAATGAATGGTTTCAGTTTCATTTCATTTATAGTGCATGTAGCAATAATCATTACTGCAAATTCTGGAGATTTGGATTATATATTGTCTTTCCGATTCTGGGAGTTAAATCGTAATGTATATGCTTTCTATCGGGTATTGGCATATTCGGGTATCAAGGTTACGTTGCTATAAAGATGAGGATATGGGTATCTATAGTCCATGGTACGTTTGGATCGCCGAGCATTGAGGATAATCGCCGGTGATGATTTGACATTGAGATTTCTCCTGAAGGACTCGGGACAAGTATCTTAGTTTGATTCGGTTTAATGTTGATGTTGTTGATCATGCAGGTTGTCATTCATGTTGCTGAACATGAAATCCTCCTAGTTGTTTCATCATCGTGTCATTCATGTTTTGATTCATATGTTGTTCACGTTGATGAACATATTGAGTTGCATATGTGTATACATAATTATATTGTTTATGTTGTGTTGATCCTGTGAGATCATGTGATCTATGTTGAGGGCGCTGGATCGGATGTCCACCATGCTTTGGTCCGACGGGATCATCATGGAGATCTATGTTGAGGGCGCTGGATCGTTGGACAGGTTTTCAACCATGCTTTGGTCCGACGGGATCATCATGGGGATCTATGCTGAGGGCGCTGGACCGTTGGATTACCCAGTGTTGTGTTGATGGAATCATGTGGATTCGCATTATTGATTTTATCATGTGTTGTTATTGTGCATATGTATATTATGGGTTTGCCATAAGTATACATTGTCGTTATTGATGTGAGCATATTGACGTTGTCATATGAGTATGCATTTGTACGTCTTGTGTTAGGACCATGTCCGTGTGTGGTATTGATCTGAACTCGGATTAGACTGACATGATTGTCGTGGCATTTCATATCTTGAGGTATGTTCCGTATTTCCTTTGGTATTTGTCTTTTGATGGACAATCGATTATCGTCTTGAAAATTGTTGATGCTATCCGATGGATCGTATTGGTCAGAACTGGTATATTTCCGTATCATGAGTTGGCGATGATAGTTTGAGAATCTTGAGTATTGTTTGAGGTACAATACAGATATTATGTTCGAGTTTATTGGTTAATCGAGTACGAGATGTGATATGTGATAATGGTTATTCTGTCGAGAATTATTTGAGTAAGTAAAGTTACTACGATAAGATTACATTGGTCGTATTCTTATTTTGTATTCTCATTGATATGTAATTATTGACGTGATGTGATGGTTATCATTGTTGGATATTATGGCTGACCCCGTCGTGGGATTTCTTTTTAGGTTCTTGGATTATCAAGCTTGTAGCGATCGTGGAGAGATGAACTTCCCGAAGGATACTGGAAAGGGCATGTAATTGTGTATTGAGTTTCCTGATCAGTTGTTGTATTTTTCTATTAGAGTATTTTTAATTGTTTGTGTTTTCCGCTGCGTGAGTATTTTTAAATGGACTTTTGGTATCTGATAACTTAGGTTACTTTGGCAACCATTTTCTAAACTATTTTGTTGGTACGTGTAAGCGATATCTTAACGTATGTTTTTGAACTGTTGAGTTATGGCATTTCCGGCATTGTCCTTTCAAACGAGATTTTACGACGGTTTTGATAAACAGATTTTATATAGTCTTCAAATGTTTTAAAGATAGTACCGTCGTCGGCCTCTTGGGAATTTGTAAATATTTACAAAAATTTCCTTTAGCTTTGTGGGTTCCATCTCGGGGTCCACGACGCTGTAATATTCCCAGTTAAACCTGGGGATGTTACAGAATATGGTATCGGAGCTTAGGTTGAGAAAACCTAGGCAGTCGGGTCGAGTTGGGTCGTGCTTTTGTCATGTCATTCGAATTGTCGGTTGAAAAGTGTTTGAGCTCTGAGTTTTTGTTGTTCACTCGGGCTTGTGCGTTATGTGATTTACCAGTGTGGTACTGGGGTTGCTGTAAACTTTTCCAAATGATGTTAACATTTTTCTTCGGATAGAGATGTGTTGTGTTCTCGAGTTGAACTGATTTTGCAAAACGTGTGTTTTGAAAATATCTGTGTCGAGTATTTTCTTGAGTTGAGGCATGTGCCAGTATCACGGGGAATCGACGGCTTCACGATCTGTGAGTATTTGAATTTTTGAATTTCATTGAGATTTATTGCCGTTCTAAGTCGATATGTTTTGAGATTCAGAAAGATATTATGCGTTACAGTATAAGGTGACAGAATTGGGACAGGATTGATGATTTGAGAAACCATTATTTTGGAAATCAATATGTTGGTTAGATTTTGGAATGGAATTGTGCATTTGGGAGAAAGGACCGTGGATTGTTGAGAAGAACATGTAGTCATGTTAGTTCATTTTGTGATATATGAACTGTTTTTGAGCATTTGAAAATAATACTTTTCAAAATGAATATTTTACGGATGTTTTACGAAAAATAATTTATGGGCCGAGACCCAATCGATTTTGAAATAGTTTTATAACTCAGGACTTGGGATCCAAAAGGGTTTTTATACTTTTTTTTAAACTTCTTGTAATGCGGAACGAGATATGGGCTGAGACCCTAATGTTTCAAAAGGCTTTTTCATGTTTTTTAAAACTCCCGAGATTTGTAAAACACTTTACCAATCGTTTACCTATTTTATTTCGACCTTTCGAGGTTTTGGTTTACTTGTTCAAATGAAACTTCTCGGGAAGTCTTTCGCTGTGTTTGATTTGTTGATTATTCCATGTTTTGTCATAAGCATGGTTGAGGTGATCCAGGATGAGTTAATGGTTGATGTTGCTAGCCATATGTGGAGAAAGGAGTTTTTGGTCGGAGTTTATATATTGAGATTTTGGAACTCTATCGTATGCTTTTCCGATGGAATATCAGTGGATATTGGTGACGAACCAAATTGGTATACAGGAGTATGAATGTGGCCAATCATTTGCATAGTTTTCATTTTAAAACTTCAAAATCGTGTGGATTCAAAGGAAACTGTTATCGAATACTTGGCACCAGCGAGCCAATGTAATTTTTCGAAAATTAACTTTGTGGTCTTACCAACATTTATGTTTTGGAATTTTGAAATTTTTGAAAGAACTTTCGAAAATTTGTCTTCTTGACGAGATTGTATGATTTCAAACTAATTTTGAAATGTGATTGGTATAAATACGCATTTAGTGCATAATGCATATCGTGGTGAAGTTTTGAGTGATACTCACAAACAGGATAACACACTAATGGTACGAGGAAAAGAGATCTGAACTCTAGTATGATAGTTTGGTTATCCAGGGATGATCGGTTCATTGATCGGATAAGAGAAATATACTGCGTGTTGTAGATTCATGCACGGAATATGATTTTGGAACTCTAGATTTGGTAGGATCGGGGCATAGGTATAGTGTGATTCTATTGGTATGGTAGTAGTACGATTCTACCATAGTGACTTTGAATGATTTCTTTGTAAGTGTCGATTTGGGGATGGTGACCCCATGCTGGTGGTTTTGGATATTGAGTGGTCGTTCCCACTCCATATATGATTGGATATGTTCGTCGATTTATGATTGGTTGTTCCTATGCCGAGGGGTATGTTCACTAGCCGGGTATGTTTATTGAGATCCACTATATGTGATTGGTGTGCCATTTTGAGAACTTTATTCGTTCGTATATCGATTTCTGTGGTTCTGTGTTGATCGTGTTGGAGCTTACCGTGTGAAGTAGTCTCGATTTTCATTGATCGTTCGTTGGTAATATTGGAGTTTATCATGTTGATGATATTCTCGATTGTGTTTTGACCTCGGGTTGGTCATATTGGAGTTTATCATGTTGATGATATTCTCGGCTGCGTTTTGACCTTTGGATTGGTCGTATTGAAGTTTATTATGTCAATGATATACTTGGTTAATTTGTTGGTTGATCATTGTTAATGATCGTATGAGCGTTCGAATTTTGTGTCGATGTTTCGGTATTCGTTGCCATTGTGTTGGGCAGTTGTTTCACAGATGTATCGTGTATTATTGATTTGTATCAGGATTCGGATTTGATTGTGTAATCAGGCAGACATGATTTGACACGGATATATTATTTCATCCGAAGATGATATATTTTGTTGAGACTCATGGAAGGTGATCGTAAGCGTATTGAGGCTTTACAGTGAAATCACTTGCTAGTATCTCAGGAGATCATCGACTTTGCGCATTTGTAAGTGTACTGTTTTGGTTATTCGTTAATGATGATGATTGATCGATGTTGTGATGGTTTCGGAATATGTTGGTTGAACGGTTTGTTTGTTTTCTATGATGGATCGCAAGTTTCGAGGACGAAACTTATTTTAAGTGGTGTAGTATGTAATATCCGGAATTTCTACTACTGTGGTTTAATATTATTTTATCCGAGTTATGTTGTACAGCGTGGAATATGTACAGTATGGATAAAATAAATGAAGGACTAAGACATCTGTATTGGTATTATTACCGCACTTGGTTGACAGTTGTATTGGAAGACATTGTGTGTCGGGCTTGTCGTATGAGAATATTATTGGATTGAATATATGTATTCAGTATGTGTGTATGTGTTTCGGTATGTCGAGACAGGCAGGAACGGTTGGAAATGGCTAAGTATAGAGCCCTTAACGTACGTTAAGATTTTAAGATAACGTACGCTAAGTTGCTAGTGTTATGTACGTTATGGCCAAGGCATTACGTGTGTAACAATAGGAATCAGACAGGACCGAGTCATGGTCGGCAGGTGGGACCCAGTGTCGGCAGCGGATGTGGACAGGCGATTCAACCCCGACCATTACGTACGCTAAGGACGGATCATTACGTACATTAATGAGTATGTTACTGTAGCAAGTCAACGTACGTATTACGTACGTTATGGAGCAAGAGTTACGTACGTAAGGCATTGAACGAAATGAGTCAGTTAACTCTGGACTGTCGTTACGTACGCTACTTGTAACACCCCAAACTAGGCGGATATTACAGTGCCGTGAATCCCCGACTGGGACCCACAAGGCAAATGAAAATGATGAATTAAATAATATAATTGTAGTACCGAACCACATTATATTACCAATTACTCCGATGAGGAGTTTAAGTACAACACACCAGGACAATACCGAATACTAGTATATTTTATATGAAGATAAAATACACCACCCTGAATAAATAAACATCTCAAACGGAATTTGCAGCGGAAAATACAAATCACGGAATAATTAAAATGACTGAAGATGACTGAACAGACGGAATGACTGGGGCCCCCTACTAGTATCACTGGGACTCGTCGCCGTCAACATGCTCTTCCCGTGCCTTTGCCTTGCCATGACCTGAAAACAAAATCCCCCAACGGGGTCAGTTACACAGAACAACAATCCTCAAGGGTTGAAAATACACAATCATGATATATCTGAAGTTATGAATTATCCTGTCGAAACATACGCAATCAAACATGCTATATAAATCAACTATCAGTACGGCTCAAAGGAATGGCGCCACACTACGTCCGGGATGGAAATGTGTCCGTGCACAAGCCACCAACGAGTATCGATCGAATACACGCGTGGTCTTGTACCTAATCAGTCTCACGGAGCCATCAACTCGTGTGCACAGTCCAATGTGAGGCCACCAACCAACACACGAATAAAATGTGCCCGACATGAAAATCCTACACATACCAACCGGCACGCTAGTATGACCCGGAATGCCACGATATAACAAAAGTGACAACGAAAATGAATAATGACTCACCAAGATGAAATGATGGTGAAATGAATGATAGCTCAATGAAATGATTGGAACCGTCGTTCCTTATGAATGAGGTGATTAATTGACAATGACAAGTTTTGATACGGTTAATACAATGATGAATGAGTTACGATTATGAATGAACAACAACAAAAGGAATGAATATCCTTTTAACCGAGTAAGAATTAACTTACACAATACCGATGATAATGTCCTTCCACGAACAACGTCCTAAATGAAATGTCAGACGCTCGAACAACCTTGAACAACAATAATTACCAACAACCGATCAATACACGAATCAAATACGATCATAACCGACCCAAACATCGATACAACAATATCCGAACTCGTAGATGTACTCTAACGAAAACGTTGAGAATATCCTTCCCGTTGGTTAAAACCAAACCCAAATTATCGAACCAACTCCAACATGATTGATTCAAACCAGCAAAACATTATCAATGACATCAATAATCTCATAGAAATCCACAATTCAAGTTTATAATAACGACAATCGGAAATCCACAAAATAACCGAAGTCAACCCCAAGGGTTCTTGAAATAATTCCGAAAATAACCATTAAATCCGTAAGAATATACTTATCCAAGGTATATAATCCATATCTAACATATTCCAATGATAATCCAAGCTTACACGAAGAAATCGGAAAGAAAACCCAAAAATTCGAAATTCTAGATCCAAGAAATAATACCTTTGATTTGATGTTTCGGAGATGATGAAGTGATGATTAATCCAACTCAGAGACTTGAAGATGATGATTGATGATTACACCTTGAAGAATACTCACTAAATCGCCCAAATCGCCAAGAACCGACGAGAGGATGAGAAATAGATGACAAATGACGAAATCTGACTAAACTGTCCAATTTATAGCCAGTCCAGGTTAGCGTGCGCTAGCCCTTGAGCGTAGCGTGCGCTAACGAGTAATTTGGGTAGTCCAGTACCCACTGTCCGAACACGGTAGCGCGCGCTACGTACCTATTTGTAGCGTGCGCTACGGCCATACTACTAGCGTGCGCTAAAACCCATTATTAGCGTGCGCTAACGGATTATGTGATGCCCAGTACTGGAATCCAGAAACTGCCTGTCCTCTGATCTGACCTCGATAGCGTGCGCTACAACCAACGATTAGCGTGCGTTATAACATCGATTGCGTACGCTAAATATCATGCATAGCGTGCGCTATGAATTAATCCAGTGCAGTCCAGTAGCCACTGGACTTAACCTGATCCGTCCTTAGCGCGCGCTACACTACATATTAGCGTGCGCTACTACAACCCACTAGCGCGCGCTACTTACCATTCGTAGCGTGCGCTACTTATAACTCACTGCGGTCAAGACCTTCCGGATCGCAATGTGGTAACCTTAGCGTGCGCTAAAGCTGAGTGGTAGCGTGCGCTACCTATACCCAATTAGCGTACGCTAAAAGGAGTACGTAGCGTGCGCTACTCCTCACGCACATCTCGCAATGAAAATAACAATGATGATAAACACGGCACGAAACTCTAAACAGATTAGTGATGAATGACGATTGATACACGATACAATTACTCTGAATGATGAATACCATGACTGAATATGAGTGACAAATGATCAATAATGAGTGAAATTACTGAGTATCAATTACTGAATGATAAATACTGAATGATAATTACTGAATTACAACCGGGTATTACATACACCCCCCCTTAAAAGGGTTTCGTCCCCGAAACTAAGGGTCAAACAACTCGGGATAACTCTCCCGCATACTATCCTCGGTTTCCCAAGTAGCCTCTTCGACTCCGTGCCTAGACCACTGAATTTTAACCAAAGGAATCGTCTTATTCCTCAATTGTTTGATTCGTCGTTCTAAAACTCGCATAGGACGTTCCTCATATGAATGATCGTCGGCGATCTCGATTTCGTCGAACTGAAGTATGTGACTCGGGTCGGCAACATACTTCCGCAACTGAGAGACATGAAACACATTATGAATTCGGCTCAACGCCGGAGGTAAAGCCAATCGATTAGCTAACTCGCCCACTCGATCCAAAATCTCAAACGGTCCAATGAATCTCGGACTCAACTTTCCCCTCTTCCCAAAACGGAAGATACCACGACTCGGGGACGCCTTGACCAACACATGGTCACCAGCCTTGAACTCTAATGGTCGACGACGGTTATCTGCATATGATTTACGCCGACTGAGTCACAACAAACGACTTCTGATCAAAGCTACCTTCTCACGGGCGGCTATAAGCATATCGGGATCGGCGCCCAATGATTCTGATAAGTCGTCCCAACACAACGGAGACCGACAACGACGACCATACAAGGCTTCGTAAGGTGCCATCTTAATCGAAGCATGCCAACTATTATTATACGTGAACTCGATCAATGGTAGTTGAGCTTCCCAATCTTCTTTCCAATCGAGGACGCATGCCCTCAACATGTCCTCTAATGTCTGAATGGTCCTCTCTGATTGCCCGTCGGACTGAGGATGAAAAGCGGTACTGAGATTAAGCTGAGTTCCCATAGCACGATGAACTGATTTCCAAAAATGCGACACAAACCGTCCGTCACGATCGGAAACGATACTCTTAGGAGTACCGTGCAGTCTGACTATCTTTTTGATGAACAGTTGAGCAAGTCTCTCGGGACCCCACGTCTCCTTGATCTCAAGGAAATGAGCTGATTTAGTTAAGCGGTCCACGATCACCCAGATCGTATTCATGCCGCGACGACTCGTCGGCAAACTCGTGATGAAATCCATAGAAATGTCTTCCCACTTCCATTCGGGAATAGGAAGAGGTTTGAGCATGCCCGCCGGTCGCTGGTGTTCAATCTTAACTTATTGACAGGTTAAGCATCTCGAAACAAATTCTGCAACTTCTCGCTTCATATTACTCCACCAGTAATTTTGTTTCAAGTCCTTGTACATCTTGCTAGACCCCGGATGAACAGAATAAGGGGTAGCATGAGCTTCTTTCAAAATCGAGTTTTTCAACTCGTCATTCGCCGGTACGCACAACCGATTCTTAAACCTCAAAAGTCCATCCTCGTGGATCACAAATCCAGGGGCTTTCCCCTGAGCCACATCCTCTCGGATGCGCAACAAAGATGGGTCCGAACCCTGATTCTCTCGGATTGCCTCCTCGAGTGACGATGAAATCTCTAACATACAAAGCCGCTCGAACTCGCCAAGCTGCACTCGATCTCGGGTCTAAGGAATTCCCGCCGAAGCTCCTTCCGAATCGCAAACGGGCAAGCATCTGCTCCTGAACGGACTTACGACTCAAGGCGTCGGCGACGACGTTCGCCTTGCCCGGGTGGTAAAGGATCTCGATATCATAATCTTTGATTAATTCCAACCACCGTCTCTGACGCATATTTAACTCCTTCTGAGTAAATATATACTTTAAACTCTTATGATCGGTGAATATCTAACAGGTGACGCCATAAAGGTAATGACGCCAAATCTTCAAAGCGAACACCACGGCTGCTAGCTCCAGGTCGTGGGTCGGATAATTAACCTCGTAAGGTCTTAATTGCCGTGAAGCATAGGCAATAACTTTCCCGTTCTGCATGAGTACACATCCGAGACCCTGTCCGGACGCATCACTATAAACCACAAATCCTTCCGTCCTCTACAGCAAGGAAAGTACAGGTGCTGACATTAACCGGCTCTTGAGTTCCTCAAAACTCCGTTGACACGCGTCAGACCACGTGTATTTCTTATCCTTCCGCAAAAGGTTCGTTAAGGGTTGAGCGATTCTAGAAAATCCCTCTACAAATCGCCGATAATAACCCGCTAATCCGAGGAAACTTCGGATTTACTTAACGTTCTTCGGAGGTAGCCAATCTCGAATAGCCTCCGTCTTCTGAGGGTCGACACGAACTCCGTCTGATGAAATTACATGTCCGAGAAAAGTCACTTCGGACATCCAGAACTCACATTTGGAAAACTTCCCATAAAGTTGTTCTCGTCTCAACACGTCGAGCACTTGATGAAGGTGAAACTCGTGTTCCTCTCGGTCACGAGAATAAATCAAAATGTCATCGATGAAGACAACAACAAACTGATCCAAAAAGTCGATGAAAACCCGACTCATTAACTCCATGAATACCGCAGGTGCATTAGTCAATCCGAACGGCATAACCACAAACTCATAATGACCATAGCGTGTTCGAAACGCCGTCCTCGCGATGTCCGACTCTCGGATCCGCAACTGATGATATCCAGACCTTAAGTGGATCTTGGAAAATACTGAAGCTCCCTGAAGTTGATCTAAGAGATCGTCAATACGGGGTAAGGGATACTTATTCTTGATCGTCACCCTGTTCAACTCCCGATAATCAATACATAAGCGGAATGAACCATCATTCTTCTTGACAAATAACACTGGTGCTCCCCACGGGGACGCACTCGGTCGAATATAACCCTTCTCGAACAATTCCTCAAGTTGGTTCTTTAATTCCTGCATTTCGGTCGGGGCCATCCGGTACGGTGCCTTCGATATCGGGGACGTACCAGGCTCCAACTCAATCGTGAATTCCACCTCCCTCTGTGGAGGCAAACCAGGTAACTCGTCTGGAAAAACATCGGCATATTCCTTCACTACCGGAATGTCCGTCAACATTACTGATGATTTCTCGGTTTTGGTCATATAGCACCAATAACCGACACATCCCTGATTGAGTAATCTTACTGATTTCATCAAATTAATGACTTTACCAGAACAGCCGGGATTACCTCCCTGAAACACACATTCGACTCCATCGTCTGAAATGATAGTTACCAAATGCTTTCGGACACTAATGATGGCATCATGACGATCCATCCAATCGACACCCAAGATGACGTCGTCCCTCGGCAAATCTACTACGATTAGGTCCGCTGGCCATACACGACCATGAAGCTGAATCGGACAATTCTGAATCTCACGACTTCCGACAATTCGTCTACCATCAGGTAGGCCAATGACATAAGGCTCACAGCTAGTAGCACTACCCAGACGTAGTCTACTCAAACATGACTCGGAAATGAATGAATGAGATGCACTAGTATCAAAAAGGGTACACACAGGTTGAGATAGAATATCGAGTGTACCTGAGATCATCCGGGCCTCCGGATCGTCGATCTTCTTCATCTCATAAATTCGGGGCTTGCCGGCCCCCGAACCGGACGCTCCCGTCTGATAGCTCTTGGCTCCGCCTTTAGCTCCTGTCGTCTTGAACGACGCTGACTGAGTGGCCTGATTCTGCACCGCTGAATGACCTGGGGCTTGAGATGACGCCGGAGTGGGTTTAGAGTCCCTACGGCAAAAACGGGCCCTATGCCCAGCAACCCCACAATTGTGGCACGTGACAGTCTGCTTCGGATATTTGGTGCTGAAATGACCCTGTTCCTCACAGTTGAAACAGGTGATGGCCGAACTGGCCGCTCGCGACTGAGATTCCGTGGGTTTAGACGCCGTGGGAGGTCGCTCAGAAAAAGTAGAGCCCGCACGTGGTTTCTTGAAAATGGCCTGACTCCCGTCAGACTGATTACGGTTCTTAGACTTCTTGCCAGCTGATGAGGGTTGTTGCTTAGCAATTTCCTTAGCAGTAAGCTCGTAAGTGAGAGCTTTCTCAATGAACTCGGCCAGAGTGGCACAATTATGATTAAGCAACTGTAGCCGCATACGAGGTTTCACCTCTTCTTTGAAATACTTGATCTTGTCCGCTTCTGAGTGAATGATAGATGAGGCGAACGGAAGAAGTTCCTGAAATTTTTCGGCGATGGCGAGAACATCATCATCCGCCGAAAGGTCGGGAGTGAGTAATTCCGACAACTTGGCCTCCCTGAGTGGGGCCAGATAGTACCTCTCCATCATGAGAGTCTTGAACTGATCCCAAGTACAAGATCCGTCTGTGGGCTTCAACGATAACCACCATGAATGAGCGCTCTTACCGAGATAGTAAGCCGCAACTGAAACTTTATGCCCTTCAGGGCAATCCACCATAGCAAATAACTTCTCAAAATGCTCAAGCCAATGAACAATATCCGCCGGCTCAGATGAGCCCTCAAAGGTAGGTGGTCGCTGGCGAGAGATATCGCTAATGATATTGCTTACACCCCTCTCTTGCCTCTGAGGTGGCGGCGGAGGAGCCTGTTGATTTTGAGTAGTGGAGTTATGCATCGCCTCCATTAATTGTGCCATCTGAGTCATTTGGGCCATCATGCCCTGCATAAAGGCCAATGGGTCAACTCGAACACCCTCTGACTGAGCTGTGTCCCGGGTTCGACTCCCTGATAGCGAATGATCATGTCCAGGTGAATGAGTGGCAGCGTCACTGCTTGATGAGTTAGCATTATTCCTGGCATTCGCACGTGTATTCACACGAGTTCTCGGGATTCGGCCCGCTCCACGGCCTCGTCCTCCACGCCCTTCCGCCACCTTTCCATATCAAGTGGAAAGTCATATGATGATTATATATCTCGCATGAGTATCACATTATGATTATATTATGAAATGATGAAAATGAGCATACGCGCTCAAATACAGCGATTACATGAATGATTAATTGACGTGACATGATTATCTGATAAAATTACTGAAATGATTATCTTGAACAATTTAACAAGATTGATGATGTGATCTTCAAGATCAACAACTGAGTAATGAATTGAATTGAGTGATTAATGAGTTAACATTATCGACTTGATCACAATTGAAATTGATGAATGAGGATTTTTAACTGATGAATTATGAATGAATGATTATTGCCAGAAATTATACCATGGCATCAGAAATCTTACAGTTCTTGGTCTGATTGGCTCGGCATTTGCACAGGTCACACGTGACGCGAAAGTCCAATGATACTAGTCCGATGACGATGATTTCAAATGAGACATGACTTGGAGGGTAGTATTCAAAACCACGTGCTCCGATACCAACCCTGTAACACCCCAAACTAGGCGGATATTACAGTGCCGTGAATCCCCGACTGGGACCCACCAGGCAAATGAAAATGATGAATTAAATAATATAATTGTAGTACCGAACCACATTATATTACCAATTACTCCGATGAGGAGTTTAAGTACAACACACCAGGACAATACCGAATACTAGTATATTTTATATGAAGATAAAATACACCACCCTGAATAAATAAACATCTCAAACGGAATTTGCAGCGGAAAATACAAATCACGGAATAATTAAAATGACTGAAGATGACTGAACAGACGGAATGACTGGGGCCCCCTACTAGTATCACTGGGACTCGTCGCCGTCAACATGCTCTTCCCGTGCCTTTGCCTTGCCATGACCTGAAAACAAAATCCCCCAACGGGCCGGGCCATACGTAACAACAATCCTCAAGGGTTGAAAATACACAATCATGATATATCTGAAGTTATGAATTATCCTGTCGAAACATACGCAATCAAACATGCTATATAAATCAACTATCAGTACGGCTCAAAGAAATGGCGCCACACTACGTCCGGGATGGAAATGTGTCCGTGCACAAGCCACCAACGAGTATCGATCGAATACACGCGTGGTCTTGTACCTAATCAGTCTCACGAAGCCATCAACTCGTGTGCACAGTCCAATGTGAGGCCACCAACCAACACACGACTAAAATGTGCCCGACATGAAAATCCTACACATACCAACCGGCACGCTAGTATGACCCGGAATGCCAAGATATAACAAAAGTGACAACGAAAATGAATAATAACTCACCAAGATGAAATGATGGTGAAATGAATGATAGCTCAATGAAATGATTGGAACCGTCGTTCCTTATGAATGAGGTGATTAATTGACAATGACAAGTTTTGATACGGTTAATACAATGATGAATGAGTTACGATTATGAATGAACAACAACAAAAGGAATGAATATCCTTTTAACCGAGTAAGAATTAACTTACACAATACCGATGATAATGTCCTTCCACGAACAACGTCCTAAATGAAATGTCGGACGCTCGAACAACCTTGAACAACAATAATTACCAACAACCGATCAATACACGAATCAAATACGATCATAACCGACCCAAACATCGATACAACAATATCCGAACTCGTAGATGTACTCTAACGAAAACGTTGAGAATATCCTTCCCGTTGGTTAAAACCAAACCCAAATTATCGAACCAACTCCAACATGATTGATTCAAACCAGCAAAACATTATCAATGACATCAATAATCTCATAGAAATCCACAATTCAAGTTTATAATAACGACAATCGGAAATCCCCAAAATAACCGAAGTCAACCCCAAGGGTTCTTGAAATAATTCCGAAAATAACCATTAAATCCGTAAGAATATACTTATCCAAGGTAGATAATCCATATCTAACACATTCCAATGATAATCCAAGCTTACACGAAGAAATCGGAAAGAAAACCCAAAAATTCGAAATTCTAGATCCAAGAAATAATACCTTTGATTTGATGTTTCGGAGATGATGAAGTGATGATTAATCCAACTCAAAGACTTGAAGATGATGATTGATGATTACACCTTGAAGAATACTCTCTAAATCGCCCAAATCGCCAAGAACCGACGAGAGGATGAGAAATAGATGACAAATGACGAAATCTGACTAAACTGTCCAATTTATAGCCAGTCCAGGTTAGCGTGCGCTAGCCCTTGAGCGTAGCGTGCGCTAACGAGTAATTTGGGTAGTCCAGTACCCACTGTCCGAACACGGTAGCGTGCGCTACGTACCTATTTGTAGCGTGCGCTACGGCCATACTACTAGCGTGCGCTAAAACCCATTATTAGCGTGCGCTAACGGATTATGTGATGCCCAGTACTGGAATCCAGAAACTGCCTGTCCTCTGATCTGACCTCGATAGCGTGCGCTACAACCAACGATTAGCGTGCGCTATAACATCGATTGCGTACGCTAAATATCACGCATAGCGTGCGCTATGAATTAATCCAGTGCAGTCCAGTAGCCACTGGAGTTAACCTGATCCGTCCTTAGCGCGCGCTACACTACATATTAGCGTGCGCTACTACAACCCACTAGCGCGCGCTACTTACCATTCGTAGCGTGCGCTACTTATAACTCACCTGCAGTCCAATGCCTTCTGGACTGCAGCCAGGGTAACCTTAGCGTGCGCTAAAGCTGAGTGGTAGCGTGCGCTACCTATACCCAATTAGCGTACGCTAAAAGGAGTACGTAGCGTGCGCTACTCCTCACGCACAGCTCGCAACGAAAATAACAATGATGATAAACACGGCACGAAACTCCAAACAGATTAGTGATGAATGACGATTGATACACGATACAATTACTCTGAATGATGAATACCATGACAGAATATGAGTGACAAATGATCAATAATGAGTGAAATTACTGAGTATCAATTACTGAATGATAAATACTGAATGATAATTACTGAATTACAACCGGGTATTACACTACTAAAGTCAGATAGCGTACGTAAATTGTTGTTAAGTACATTAACATGGACATTTTACGTACGTAATGAACTGGAATGTTTTATAAGTGAATGTCCGTCTTTCATTTCTCTTCATTATTTCACTTTGTTCTTTGCCTCCAAACACTGAGAGAGGGAGTTTTAGCTCTCTTAAGTCGATTGTGAGCTTGGAAGCATGGATTAGAAGCTTAAATATGGAGATATGGTTGATCCTTGAAGAGTTTGATTGTGTTATTCATGTTCTTGAGGTATGTTGATGAACTCTACACCTTGATTTCGGATTATTGGTATTGTTATTCGTATTTGCTTCGTGTAAAGATGATTATGATGTTGTTGTTACGGTTCTTGAGGCTATATGAACTATATGTTGAAGGATATGATGGTTTATGTCTTGATTATGTTGGTTATGATTATAGAATCATAGTGTTCTTCGTGTTCTTGGTAGAATTGTTTCGATTCTTGATGTTAGGAGGATCATATATTAGAAAATATGATAATATACACCTTGAATTATGAATGAGGATTTTTTAGATGTTGGAGGATATCGAGTTAGGTTGTTTTGATGGCTATGAACATGATTCGAATCATTTAGTGTTCTTGAGGAACTTCTTGATGAATTTGACATAGCAAGACGATCGTATGTTGAAGTATCGGTATCTTTAGGAATGAAGATCGAATGCTCATCGATTGTAGGGGTAGAATTCGTATGTTCTTGATGAAATACGAATCATGATATCAATTTGGAATCCAGAAAGATTGTGATTAATCACCGAATATGATTTCTTTACATTCGTATCCGTAATCGTATTTTGGTTATGAATTCGTAATTGTTTGAGTTGGATTGTTCGGACTTGTGTCTACTCGAGATATTGTGAAATCGTTGAGTTTGTCGATCAGTTATATTGATTAGGAATTATCGGATTTCGGTTCATATGATGGATATGAAGTCGTAAAATGGTTTGATTATATTATTTGGTTTTATATAGGATCAAGGTATCATTGACCCGTTGAGTTTGATTGGCTGGCTATGTCGGTTATTGATTTTTATCGAATCATTGCTATTTGATTACTTCAATAGGTTGAGATTATTGATCGGTAATTATAACCGTATGTTGCGGTCGTGTTCGAGTATGTTCGTGAATTGCATTGGTCGGGGCCGAGGAGCTCATAGACGAAGGCAATGAGATTGGTAGCGGCTTCATCATTGTCGTATCGGTATCGAGGCAAGTTATTACTTGCTCAGTTATAATGTTTAATGAATGGTTTCAGTTTCTTTTCGTTTACAATGCATATACCAATGATTATTACTGCAAATTCTGGAGATTTGGATTATATGTTGTCTTTCCGACTCTGGGAGTTAAATCGTAATGTATATGCTTTATATCGGGTATTGGCGTATTCAGGTATCAAGGTTACGTTGCTATAAAGATGAGGATATGAGTATCTATAGTCCATGGTACGTTTGGATCGCCGAGCATTGAGGATAATCGCTGGTGATGATTTGACATCGAGATTTCTCCCGAAGGACTCGGGACAAGTATCTTAGTTTGATTCGGTTTAGTGTTGATGTTGTTGATCATGCAGGTTGTCATTCATGTTGCTGAACATGAATTCGTCCTAGTTGTTTCATCATAGTGTCGTTCATGTTTTGATTCATATGTTGTTCATGTTGATGAACATATTGAGTTGCATATGTGTATGCATAATTGTATTGTTTATGTTGTGTTGATCCTGTGAGATCATGTGATCTATGCTGAGGGCGCTGGATCGGATGTCCACCATGCTTTGGTCGGATGGGATCATCATGGGTATCTATACTGAGGATTGGACAGGTTTTCCACCATGCTTTGGTCCGACGGGATCATCATGGGGATCTATGCTGAGGGCGCTGGATCGTTGGATTACCCAGTATTGTGTTGATGGAATCATGTGGATTCACATCATTGATTTTATCATGTGTTGTTATTGTGCATATATTATGGGTTTGCCATAAGCATACATTGTCGTTATTGATGTGAGCATATTGACGTTGTCATATGAGTATGCATTCGTAGGTCTTGTGTTAGGACCATGTCCGTGTGTGGTGTTGATCTGACCTTGGATTAGACTGACATGATTGTCGTGGCATTTCATATCTTGAGGTATGTTCCATATTTCCTTTAATATTTGTCTTTTGATGGACAATCAGTTATCGTCTTGGAAATTGATGATGCTATCCAATGGATCGTATTGGTCAGAACTGGTATATTTCCATATCGTGAGTTGGTGATGATAGTTTGAGAATCTTGAGTATTGTTTGAGGTACAATACAGATATTATGTTCGAGTTTATTGGTTAATCGAGTACGAGATGTGAAATGTGATAATGGTTATTCTGTCGATAATTATTTGAGTATGTAAAGTTACTACGATAAGAATACATTGGTCGTATTCTTATTTTCTATTCTCATTGGTATGTAATTATTGACGTGATGTGATGGTTATCATTGTTGGATATTATGGCTGACCCCGTCGTGGGCTTTCTTTTTAGGTTCTTGGATTATCAAGCTTGTAGCGGCCGTGGAGAGATGAGCTTCCCGGAGGATACTGGCAAGGGTATGTAATTGTGTATTGAGTTTCCTGATCAGTTGTTGTATTCTTCTACTAGAGTATTTTTAATTGTTTATCTTTTCCGCTGCGTGAGTATTTTTAAATGGCCTTTTGTGGGTACGTGTAAGCGATAGCTTAACGTATGTGTTTGAACGGTTGAGTTCTGGCATTTCAGGCCTTGTCCTTTCAAACGAGATTTTACGATGGTTTTGATAAATAGATTTCATATAGTCTTCAAATGTTTTAAAGATAGTACCGTCGTCGGCTCTTGGGCATTTGTAAATGTTTGCGAAAATTTCCTTTAGCCTTGTGGGTTCCATCTCGGGGCCCACGGTGCTGTAATATTCCCGGTTAAATCTGGGGGTGTTACACCATACAGTGCTTCGAAAGGTGCCATCTTGACTGATGCATGACAACTATTATTGTAGGTAAACTCGATCAACGGTAGATGTAATTCCCAATCACTACTCCAGTCTAGGGCACACGCCCGCAACATATCTTCTAATGTCTAGATCGTCTGCTCTGTTGGTGCGATATTGGTCAGTATCGCCGTTTGGAGAGAGTTATAAAAACTCTTTCGCATTGCGGAAGCGATTTAAATAACAGTGCAGAAAATAAATCGACACAGGATTTATAGAGGTTCAGCCAAACGTGCCTACGTCCTCTCTCGGTATCTTTTTCTATAGGCTAAAGATAAATATCTGCACCTCTCTTCTATCGGTCGAGGGATAACCATTACAAGCTCGTCTTTTATCGGTCCAAGTAAACCATTCAATCACTTGTCTTTATGTCGGTCCAAGTTAAACCGTTTTCTTTTTCTATTGGACAAGGAATCAACCAATCTAGCTTTCTATGGGTACTAGATAAACCTCACGTAGATATTGATTGCAATTCTAACAATTCTGGATCCTTGATCCTAATAACACCGAGTCCAATCGTACTTTTACCTCTCGTGTATGAGTTTTTGTGTATCACACTCAAACTCTTGACAATATAAGCACAATTACAACAACAAGAATATGTATAACAATATCTGATCAATGAGTAGATTGTTTTGCGTTGTTGTATGATGAATACCATTAGAAGTGGTATTTATAGGCTCCAAAGCCTCAACTAGCCGTTAACCACTTTTGACTATGTTACGTACGTTATCATCCAAACCTTACATACGTTAAGTCTATTACGTACGTTAATAACTCTTGGTTACGTACGTTAAGTTATTCACAATACAGTCTAGTAGCTTCTATCTTCTGTGTTACGTACATTAGTAAAGTGCCCATTACATACGTTATGATAAGTCTTCATATCCATTTCATGCTGACCTATGCCATGACGTCATCTTCAACGTTCACCTTGCTTGAATTCAGAAACATCAAATTACGTACGTTATACCAACGTTGTTACGTACGTTATATTGCCTCCATTGCGTACGCTATGAATCATGTGTTGCGTACGTTAAGCATGATCAGGTAACTTATCTTCTTGTCTGATCAGGTAGGTTTCTTCTCGTCTGATCAGGTAGGTTGATCTCGTCTGATCAGATGGGTTGCCATCTTGACTGATCTGAACAGATTCCCGGATTGCGCGACTTTTTACATCTTCGACTTCTTCGTTGTTTTGTTTTGCTTCTTTGTTGTTTTGTTTCGCTTCTTTGTTGTTTTACTTTGTTTAACAACTTAATCATCAAAACTCTATAAATGAATATTTGAAATAAAATATTCCAACAATCTCTCCCTTTTTGATGATTACAAAACAACACCTTGAATTGGATAAAACCTGTAAAATGAAATATATATATATATTTGTACGAATCAAAGTTTTCGGCTTTGATCGTTTCGTTATTTCTCCCATCTTTTATTTTTCTCCTTTTCGACTTCTTCTTTTCATTTTTCAACTTCTTCGTTTTCTTTATCGACTTTTCTCCTTTTTATTTTATCTTCTCTTCCCCTTTTTACTTTTTATTTTTCTAGTCATTCTTCCATGACGCGTTTTATCCATACAACTCTTTTCTCACCCTTTTTGTTATCAGCAAAAAGTGTAAATCAAAGTATACTAATTTATGATAAAATATGATATGATAAAATATGCAAAACAATGAATAAAATGGGTAAAACTCCCCCTGACAAAAATCTCCCCTTTAAAAAATATTACTCCCTATGAGTAAAATATTTATTGATAAAAATTAATTTTTATTTTTGGGGATCCAACCGATATTTAGTTTTTCTCTCGAGACATAGACGATATTCGGAATAAAAGTTCCTTTTGGAATCCAAATCCTTTTCATTTTATCGTCCGCCGTGGGCTTTTGCAACTCGTAAAATGATGCCCAATTTTTAAATATTTTTCACATTGGGTTATTTTGAAATTTAAGTATTCGTTTTTCAAATGTGGTTTGAATCCTAACCCCTATTTATTCAAAGTGAATTTTTGAATCGAGAGCATTTGATCAAATTTTTCGTTTCCATACGAAGATTTCATTGTTAAATTTTTAAACTCGGTTTGAACTTTCAAAAGATTATCCTTTAAAATATTCATTTTCAACACATTGAGAATGATCGGTTTCGACAAGCTTCCCTTTTTCAAGAATTTTGGAAATTTTAATTTCCAATAATTTATTTTTAGCTTGGAGGTATTTTATTTCGGATAAAGCATTTTGAAAGTCGGTATGCAATAATTCGAATGCTTCAAATAATTCATCGTGAGAGGATGTACTTACTTGAATTTCGACGTCGCTATCGTTGAGTGAACTTCGTGCCATGAGTGCGAGGTTATTTTGATTGATAAAATCTTCGTCCTCATCTTCGTCACTCCACGTGGCAATTAATACTTCCTTCTTTGAAGTGGATGCTCGACAATTCTTTGCGAAGTGGCCTGGTTTACCACATACTCGATAGTTGTTGTCGAATTTTTTCATTCCGCCCGAGATGTCTTTCTTTCTCTAGTTTAATAAGTTTTGGAACTTATTAATATTCTTGGCATAATATGCCGATTCTTCGTCACTTTCGTCCACCGGGATTTCTTCTTTAGATCTCGACATCTTAGCCTTCATGGCTATCGTTCTTTCCTTAGGCTTCGGCTTGGCATTCCGAGATTTTAGGGCAATATCGTAGTTTATAAGTGAACCAACGAGGGCACTAAAATCAAGATTGTTTAAATCTTTTGATTCCATTATTTCCGTCACCATTCCGTTCCATTCTCGAGGTAGTGATCGTAGGATCTTCTTAACTTTTTCACTACTCGAAAGAGGTTTTCCATAACATGCCAATCCATTCGTAATGACCAAAATCGGTCGAGCATAATTGTGATGAATTCTTCTTCTTTCATTTGGAATAGCTCGTAATCGTGAAGAAGCATGTTGATCTTTGTCTCCTTGACTTGAGACGTTCCTTGATGTGTGACTTCAAGTATTTTCCATATTTCTTTCGCACTATCACACGAAGATATCTGGTTGTGTTCTTCCGAATTTAATGCACAATATAATAATTGCGTAGCTTTGCAATTATAATGATCATTTTTTCAATCGGAATCATCGTACTCTTTGAAAGATTTAAGCGTACCGTCGGATTTGATTAGAATTTTTGGACCAAGACATATCACTTTTCAAAGCTCGATGTCATAAACTCGGATGAATATTATCTTCTTCTTCCATGTCATGAAGTTAGATCCGTCAAAGAATGGTGGTCGGTTCAAGGAAAGACGTTCGACCGGAGCAATTTGAAATGCCATTTGGATCTTCGCCTTGGATGTTAAGCCGCTTCTAGGAGGTATTTCTCCGATACCAATTGTTGGTGCGATATTGGTCGGTATCGCCGTTTGGAGATAGAGTTCTAAAAACTTTCGCATTGCGGAAGCAATTTAAATAATGGTGCAGAAATTAAATCGACACAAGATTTATAGAGGTTCGGCCAAATGTGCCTACGTCCTCTCTCAGTATCTTTTTCTATAGGCTAAAGATAAACCTCTGCACCTCTCTTCTATCGGTCGAGTGATAACCGTTACAAGCTCGTCTTTTATCGGTCCGAGTAAACCGTTCAATCACTTGTCTTTATGTCGGTCCAAGTTAAACCGTTTTCTTTTTCTATTGGACAAGGAATCAACCAATCTAGCTTTCTATGGGTACTAGATAAACCTCACGTAGATATCGATTGCGATTCTAACAATGCCGGATCCTTGATCCTAATAACACCGAATCCAATCGTATCCTTTTTTACCTCTCGTGTATGAGTTTTCGTGTATCACACTCAAAATCTTGACAATATAAGCACAATTACAACAACAACAATATGTATAACACTATCTGATCAATGAGTAGATTGTTTTGCGTTGTTGTATGATGAATACCATTAGAAGTGGTATTTATAGGCTCCAAAGCCTCAACTAGCCATTAGCCACTTTTGACTCTGTTACGTACGTTAACATCCAAACCTTACGTACGTTAAGTCTACTACGTACGTTAACAACTCTTGGTTACGTACGTTAGGTTCTTCAGAAAACAGTCCAGTAGCTTCTGTCTTCTGTGTTACGTACGTTAGTAAAGTGCCCATTACGTACGTTATGATAAGTCTTCATATCCATTGTAAGCTGACCTATGCCATGACGTCATCTTCAACGTACACCTTGTTTGAATTAAGAAACATCAAATTACGTACGTTATACCAACGTTGTTACGTACGTTATATTGCTTCAATTTCGTACGCTATGAATCATGTGTTGCGTATGTTAAGCATGATCAGGTAACTTATCTTCTTGTCTAATCAGGTAGGTTTCTTCTCGTATGATCAGGTAGGTTGATCTCGTCTGATTAGGTGGGTTGCCATCTTGACTGATCTGAACAGATTCCCGGATTGCATGACTTTTTGCGTCTTCGACTTCTTCATTGTTTTGTTTTGCTTATTTGTTTTTTTTTTCGCTTCTTTGTTGTTTTACTTTGTTTAACAACTTAATCATCAAAACTCTATTAATGAATATTTGGAATAAAATATTCCAACATGCTCAGTCTGTGTCTGACCGGGGATGGAAAGACAAACTTAATCTCAACTCGGTACCCAAAGCCTGATGGACCGATTGCCATAAATACGACATAAAACGGCCATCCCGGTCTGAAACAATAGTTTTAAGAGTACCGTGCAACCTCAAAATCTCTACTATAAATGTCCAAGCCAGCCTCTCGGTCCCAAAGTACCCTTAATACCAAGAAACTGTGCTGACTTGGTTAGTCGATCGACGAACACCCAAATCATATTCATTCCAGTTTTCGTCCTTGGCATCCTAGTGATAAAATCCATGTAAATATCTTCCCACTTCCACTCGGGAATAGGAAGCGATTTCAACAGCCCGACTGGTCGCTGATGTTCGATCTTGACTTGTTGGCACGTCACAAACCTTGATACGAACTCCATTACATCCTTATTCGTATTATTCCACCAAAAGTTGTTCTTAAGATCTTTATACATTTTACTCATTCCGGGGTGGATTGAATAAGGAGTAGTGTGGGTTTCTCGAAGTATTTTCTGCCTCAACTCTAATCATTTGGACATAGAGTCTTCCCTAGAATATCAAAATACTGTCCTTATGGACCATAAAGCCGGGGGCTTTCCCTTTTTCCACATCTGCCTTCAGTTGACCGATCATCGGGTCATTCATATGTTTCTCTTTGATGTCATCAACTAAGGACGAAGTAATCTAGAGGGTACACAATTCACCGTGTACATACTAATCCATACATTGATCTCCTGTTCAACCAACTCTCGTCGAATTTTCACTTGAGGGGTGAGAACCTCAAGCCTCTGAAGTGATACCGTCTTCCGGCTCAACACATCCGCCACAACATTAGCTTTTCCCATATGGTAAAAGATCTCCAAGTCGTAATCCTTTATCAACTCTAACCAATGATGCTGTCTCATATTCAGTTCCTTCTGACTGAAAATCTATTTTAAACTCTTATGATCGGTATAAATCTAGCACGAAGAACCATATAAACAGTGGCGCCAAATATTCAGTGCGAACACAACTGCAGCTAACTCCAGGTCGTGGGTGGGATAATTCATTTCATACGGTTTCAACTGTTGCAATGTAAAAGCTATAGTCCTTTCATGTTGCATAAGAATACACCCGAGTCCCTGTGCTGAAGCATCACTATAAACCGAGAATCCAATACTCCCTTGAGGCAGGGTTAAGACCGGCGTCGTAGTCAAATGCTTTTTCAACTCCTGAAAACTCTGTTGCCTCTCGTCGTTCCGTTCGAACTTTTCAGACTTATGGAGTAGTTGTGCAAGTGATCGAGTGAGTTTGGAGAACCCCTCGAAGAATCGTTGATAGTACCCAGCAAGACCCAAAAAGCTACGAACCTCCTGCACATTCTTAGGCGCTGCCCAATCCTACACTGCCTCGATCTTTTGGGGATCTACACGGACCCCTTCAGCTGAAATCACATGCCCGAGAAATATAACTTCCTTCAAGCAAAATTCACATTTTGAGAACTTTGCATAAAGACGTTGAGTTCTCAAAATCTCCAACACTAATCGCAAATGCCGAGCATACTCTTCATCATCACATTAATATACCAAGATGTCATTGATAAAGACGACTACACATTTATCAAGGTGTTCGATAAATATCTTATTCATTAGCTGTATAAATAATGTCGGCGTGTTGGTTAGCCCGAATATCATAACCACAAAATCATAATGCCCGTACTGTGTCTGAAAAGCGGTCTTAGGAATGTCGGACTCCTTCACCTGGAGATGATAGTATCTAGATCTCAAATCAATATTTGAGAATACCGTAGCTCCATGTAACTGGTCAAATAAATCATCTATGCGAGGCAAGGGATATTTGTTCTTGATGGTCACTTTATTCAGTTCGCGATAATCGATACAAAAATGCAGTGAACCATCTTTCTTCCTCACAAACAAGACTGGTGCACCCCAAGGTGAGGCGCTAGGTTTGATATATCCCTTCTCTAACAATTCCGACAACTATCTCTTCAGCTCCTGTATTTCCGAAGGTGTAATACTCGGATATAGTCATGTATTTTCATCCGTATTTGAATCTGGTGGTATTTGATTTTGTCGTGCAATTAACTAAAGTATGATTTTCCATATCAGTAATCCAGTGTTCATGAATGTATGTTGTAAAGGATGTTAATTCATGCATATGTTTACATGAACTCGCACACGCTAATGTACAGACTTAGAGAACCTTATTCTTGAGCATTAGCGTACATTATGGGTTATGATAGCGCGCGCTATGTGCAGTCAGCATGAATGATACAAGATCAGTAGGTGAGATCGAATAACAGATTTGATGAGGATGTGTCGAAATGAACCTGGACGGCTTTTGGAAAAATTAAGTCAACGGTGTTTAACGTGCACAACGATGAGGGTTAGCTTATGCTAAAACATAGCACTTAACATACATAATGGCTGTATAACGTACGTAAGGCTGAGGATAGATAGAGACAATGTGTTGTGAGCCCGTTAGTGCACGCTAAATGGTAGGATAGTGCACGCTACAGGTTATTTTCTATAAATAGGACAACAATCCCTTTCATTTCTTTCACTCATTTTGTCCGAACTCCACCCATCTCTCAGACCTCCCAGCCTTATATAACTACTATATCAGCCTCTTAAGTCTTAATCGGATTTTGGAGATCATAGGACATCTTGGAGTAGTGTTTAAGCATCCGGCATTGAGTTCTACTGATTATTTCGTCATTTCCTTCGTAGTAAGGTATGTTGATACTTCACCCAGCTGAAATTCATGTTCTTAATGATGTTATGAGCATGTTACTGAGATTATTGAGTTTATTTTTATCATGAAATCGAACACCATGTTTAGGAGGATTGGAATAGATGAACTTAGGTTTTCCCATTGATATAAGTTAAGCCTTGTTTATGCCAAACCTCGGGATGAAGTTTTCTGAGATTGTAATATGCCTTTGATGATGATTTCGAGATATTCTGATGTTGAACAACTTGTTAATATCATCACCTATGTTAGAGGAAATCATGAAGATAAAGGTAGAGGATGTTCTTCAAGTATATTCATGTCTTGTAAGGATTGTTTGGATTCGATAATCTTCATATGGATGGTTAGAACGATGTGATTATGTTAAGTGACAATCGTTTTGAATGTAGAACCTTAGTACAAAAAACTACTTCATTAGAGAACGGAAATCCTTGTGATGAATTAACCTAGAACTCAATTGATTATGTCCATCCTTATTATGAATCATTGATTAATCGACCCATACTTTAGAGTTGATAATTGAGATTGGAATACGAATTGTGGTGACTTATCCTTGAATTGTAGATGTCGACATTTTAGCTCCATTATGATCATTTGATTCGCATGAGTATGTTATTAGTTCGACTTAGCGTTCGTTGAGTAGTTGAACCGTGAACCGGCTATACGTGGGATGTTAACTCGGCCATAGTTTAGGACGTTAGATGTTCGTACGTTAGTTTTGTGACGTAAGTTGAACTCTTTGTTATTTATTTTTGTATAAGGTCCGAGCTTTGCAAAGTGATTGATCGAAGGGGTAACCTTCGAGCGTATTGATGTTCGTTGAAGTATCTAATCCGTGTCATCAATCTAAGGCAAGTACTTTAGTTGTGATTATCCGTGTTGATGTCATTTATGTCATTATGCATATGTGTTGTAGTTGTTTGTCCACCACATGTTGGTCCGACGAGATCATCTTGGGATCTATGATGTGTGCGCTGGATCGTTGGACGGGTTTTCCACCACGTGTTGGTCCGACGGGATCATCGTGGGCATCTATGCTGTGCGTGCTGGATCGTTGGATTACCATGAGTATGTTGTAATTGTCATGTTGTGTAATGTATTGATAGTCTTCTCGTGGAGATGCTTGTCGTTGTTGAGTTGTGGTTGTTGATACCGCATTAATTTTCATGTGTTGTCGAATAACCTGTGTTGTAAAATTATCGTACTCGTACTAGGATCGTTGTGCTAACACCTTCGGGGGTGGACATGTGTTTTATGTTCAGGATCCAGGAGAGCCGGTAAACAACCATAGGAGCTTCATGACGACGGGGGTGATGAGTGATGTAACGGTCCGGAGAGTCCTTTCAGTTGTATTGTGTTTTAATAAGTACTCGAGTATGTTGTTGCTTTGTATTGTTGGGATGGTACTGTATTGTTTACTGTTTGGTGATGGTCTTTTTGTCCTTTTGAAAGTCGGTATGTAATAATAAATTTTACTGTTGGTATTTAATAAAGTTGTTTTATATTCTTAGCCTAGTAAATTCTTACATAAAAGATTTTCGGTGGTGTAATAATCCTGAATATATTGGGGTGTTAAAGAATATGGTATCAGAGCTAAGATTATGGATATCTTGAGCGTTAATTTAATTTAGGGTCCAGATATGTCTTTTGGTTGACCGACCGTGAATAAAATCACTACACTACCTACGTCTTCATGTGAGCCATGGTTGTAAGTTTCCTAAACTCGATCATAATTGTTTTATGTTATGTCCTTTTCGATAATTAAATGTTAGAACGATATTGTTCCCTATATATTGAGTATGTATGCTCACATTATGTTGAGAGGAGGACGTAGATGCGGTCGTGGTCATGGACGTGGATCAGGCGAACAACAGTTCGGGGGAACAACAAGAGTCCGTCAACAATGATCGAGAGCCAACTGTAGAGATAAATGCTAATCCTGTTGGTCCCGACATACTTCGTCAAGTGGTCAACCAGATGACCCAATTTGATCAAGTAGTAGACAGAATGCAGGAGGTGGTAGGTCTGCAACCAGGAGAGAGACAGCAAGGCATCCCAGATTCGGGAAATCGAGGAGATAGATGGATCCAGGAGGTGGCGAAAATGGATCCGCCAAAGTTTGACGGTTTTTCTGTAACGCCGACATAGGATCATTGGCTAAGGGAGTTAGACAAAATATTTGCAGGAATTAACTGTCCGGACGATCGAAGAACCCCTATCGCCTAATATTTTCTGATCGGAGAAATGTCAGAATGGTGGGAAGCTATCCGACCTATTGATCATGATGTCGATTGGGGATAGTTCAAACTTATGATGGAACCTCAGTACTGCCCTCATCCAGTGAGGGAAGCTAAAGTTCGAGAATTCTTCTCCGGCCTTCGGATGTGCCTGTGGCTCAGGTGATTAAGACGTTCAATCAACAACTGGAATTTGTTCAAGACCTGGTCAGGACCGATGCAGAGATGATGATTCACTTTGATATGAGAATGAAGCCATAGATACAGAAGTATATGTCGAGATTTGAATGCACCACTCTCCATCAATATCAAGATAAAGCTCTAGCGTACGAGATGAAAGAAGAAGTTAATGAAAAGTTTTTCGAGACTATGAAGCAGAAAGTTTTTGGTAGTTTCGCAGAGCATAAGAGTAGTAGGCCCCGTAAAACCCAATCATCTTTTCACTCATTCAGGAAGCCCCACATCCATCTAAAGGAGGAAATAATTCCAAGTCGGCACCCGTTTTTAATGATACAGCTAGGAAGTGCTTCAACTGCGGTCGATCAGGGCATCTTTGGCGTGACTGTTCATTTCCTTTGGTAACGTGTTATGAATGTGAACAAGAAGGGCATCAGGAAATGTTCTGCAGAGATGATACTAGATCTTATGGAGCTCATACTTCACAACCAGCTCAGAAATAGGCGAGTGCCCCTCGAACTCAGCAGAGTGTTCAGCCACACCAGAGTTTTGGCCGGGGAAGAGGCAGAGGACAGTATGACCGGAAGGAAGCATCGGGTGCTGGGTCCGTTCCTCCGCGCCTTTATGAAATGAGGAGGGCAGATGATCAGATTACAGCGGTTGCATCAGGTACGAGTCAGATCCTTTGGCATCCAGTTAGCGTTTTGTTCGATACCGGAGCTACACATTCGTTTATATCACTGTCTTGTGTTAATCATTTAAAAATTTATTGTTTTCATGAATGTGAGCCTTATATTGTGGGTTTTCCAAGTGGGGAAAGAATTGTGGGGAATTTAAAAGCTAGGAATTTTCCTATATCAATCGGAGGCAAAGATTGGACTTCAAATCTGATCGTGATAGAAATTCAAAGAGATGACCTCATTCTTGGAGATGATTGGCTTAACCGATATGGAGCTATTATGAATTACTGGATGAGGAATATTTCAATGATAGCTGAAGACGGTTCCGAAGTCTTATTTAAAGGGTGGAGACCCATAAGCTCAGGTAAAGTGACTAAAGCAATGAAGGCTATCAAACTACTGAAACAGGGTTTTTCCGGATACTGGTGTTATGCAATGAAGAAAGAAGAAGGAATATTAGAACTCTCGTCTATTCCCGTTGTAAATGAATTTCTAGATGTGTTCCCTAATGAATTACCTGGATTACTTCCACAACGAGATGTAGAGTTTACCATCAAACTAGAACCAGGGGCCACACCTATTTCCATGGCGCCATTTTGTATGGAACCCACTGAAATGTATGAGTTGAAAAAGCAGCTTTAGGAATTGCTAGACAAAGGTGATATTCAGCCAAGTGTTTCTCCCTGGGGCGCACCAATACTATTTGTTCGAAAGAAATATGGATCACTCTGGTTGTGCATTGACTACTGAGAGCTGAATAAGGCGACGATCAAGAACAAGTACCCGTTGCCTCGAATTGATGATTTGTTCAACCAATTGCAAGGAGCGACATTATTCTCGAAGATCGACTTGAGATAGGGATACCATCAGTTGAGGATTAAAGAATCCGATGTTCCAAAGTCAGCATTTAGGACCCGCTATGGGAACTATGAATTTGTGGTAATGCCGTTCGGTCTCACCAATGCACCTGCCGTGTTTATGCAATTGATGAACCGAGTGTTCATAGAGTACTTGTATAAATTCATAGTTGTCTTTATCAATGATATTCTGGTTTACTCAAAGTGTCCGGACGAGCATGCAGAACACCTGCAGATTGTGTTGAACCTCTAGAGAAATGAACAGGTGTACGCCAAACTTTCAAATGTGAATTCTGGTTGAAGGGAGTAATGTTCCTTGGTCATGTAGTATCAGCGGAGGGAGTTCAAGTAGATCCGCAAAAAGTTGAGGCAATCACACAATGGGAGTCTTCCAAAAATGTGAAAGAGGTCAGAAGTTTCTTAGGACTTGCTGGGTACTATCGTCGGTTCGTGGACGGGTTTTCTAAAATCACCCTCCCACTCACTAAATTGTTGCAGAAAACCCAAAAGTTCAAATGGAACGAGAAGTGTCAAGTCAGTTTTGACGAACTCAAGAAGAGGTTGGCGACAGCCCCAATTTTATCACTACCACAGGGAACTGGAGGGTTCATGGTTTACAGTGATGCTTCAAATTGGGGCCTCGGTTGTGTACTAATGCAGAATGATTGGGTAATAGCCTATACCTTACGGAAGTTGAAACCATATGAAGTTAATTACCCAACACATGATTTGGAATTAGCAACTGTTGTCTTTTCACTGAAGATATGGCGACACTACTTGTACGGGACTCATTGTCAGATCTTCACGGATCATATGAGTCTTAAATACATTTTTAGTCAGAAGGAATTGAACATGCGACAAAGGAGATGGCTAGCGTTGATTAAATACTATGATTTGTAAATACTTTATCATCCAGGCAAAACGAATGTGGTAGCTGAAGCACTGAGCCGCAAACCCGCTTCCATTCTAATGCTGGAGATGCTCACATCCCAGTCCAGCATTTAACGAGAGTTGATTCGTGGGGGAATTGAATTATGGTTATAAGGATTTCAAGGACAACTATGCGTGATGGAATTAACTTCATCATTGGCCGATGAAATCAAATCTAAGCAATTAGATGACCCTCTAATGATTCGGTTACGTGATGAAGTAAGCAAATGAAAGGCCCCACGCTTCGTAATATATGAAGACGGAGTTTTAAGATTTCGAAGCAGACTTTGTGTCCCGGATAATGATGTTCTGAATCAAATGATCATGAAAGGAGCTCATAGCACATGTTTTTTCAATTCACCGGGGCACCAGTAAGATGTATAAAGATCTGAAGCAGAACTTTTGGTGGGGTAACATGAAGAAAGAGGTGGCGGATTATGTCTCGAAGTGTTTGACTCGTCAGTAGGTTAAAATCGAACATCAGCGATCCGCTGGGATGTTGAAGCCACTTCTAATCCCGTAATGGAAGTGGGAAGATATATCGATAAATTTTATCACCAACATGCCGAAGACGAGGACGGGAATGAATATGATCTGGGTGATAGTTGACCGTTTAACTAAATCGGCTCATTTTCTAGGCATTAAAGATACTTGGGGACCAGAGAGACTGGCGCGAGTATTTATTGCGAAAATAGTCCGATTGCATGGAACACCGAAGACCATTATTTCAGATCGGGATGGTCACTTCATGTCGCATCTTTGGAAAGCAGTCCATAAGGCTTTGGGAACCGAG
Source organism: Orobanche coerulescens (assembly GCA_033398695.1). Classification (NCBI taxonomy): domain Eukaryota; kingdom Viridiplantae; phylum Streptophyta; class Magnoliopsida; order Lamiales; family Orobanchaceae; genus Orobanche; species Orobanche coerulescens. The sequence goes on along the minus strand of CM065813.1, from coordinate 141,859,396 downwards.
TTGAGATTTAGCACGGCTTACCACCCTCAAACCGATGGACAGTCTGAGAGGACTATTCAAATAGTAGAAGACATGTTGATGACTTGCGCCTTAGATTGGTCGACTGATTGGGAAACCCATCTGCTATTGATTGAGTTCACCTACAATAATAGTTGGCATGCTTCCATTAAGATGGCACCTTTCGAAGCGTTGTACGGAAGAAGATGCAGATCACCCTTATGCTGGGATGATTCATCCGACTTAATTGGGATAGAACTAGAACTGATAGTACATACTCAAGAAAAGGTATCTCTAATCCGTGAAAGATTGTTGACTGCCCAGAATCGACAGAAGTCTTATGCAAACATGCGTCGTCGCCCACTAGAATTTGAAATTGGGGATCATGTACTTCTTAAAGTTTCTCCTACTCGAGGAATTTTTCGTTTTGGAAGGAAAGGAATGCTGAGTCCAAGATATATTGGACCATTCGAGATTCTTGAAAGAGTTGGGGAGTTGGCGTACAGGTTGGACTTACCTCCATCACTGAGTCACATTCATAATGTGTTTCATGTATCCCAATTATGGAAGTATGTATTGGATCCCAGTCATGTCATTGATTTCGGCGAGATCGAAGTAGCTAATGATGGCACGTTCGAGGAGAAGCCAATTAAGATACTCAAGAGTCCAGTCAAGCAATTGAGGAATAAACCCATCTCCTTGGTTAAAGTTCAATGGTCACGACATGGAGTCGAAGAAGCAACTTGGGAGACTGAAGATAGTATGAAGTCGAGATACCCAGAATTATTTTCATCTTAAGTTTCGGGACGAAATGTCTTTTTAGAGAGGGAGTATGTAATACTCGGATATTGTCATGTATTTTCACCCGTATTTGAATCGTGTGGTATTTGATTTTGTCGTAATCAAAGTATGATTTTTTGTATCAGTAATCCAGTTTTCATGAATGTATGTTGTAAAGGATGTTAATTCATGCATGTGTTTGCATGAACTAGCACACACTAATGTACAGACTTAGCGTACCCTATACTTGAGCATTAGCGTACGTTATGGGTTATGATAGCGTGCGCTATGTGCAGTCAATGTGAATGAGACAAGATCAGCCGGTGAAACCAGATCACGGATTTGATGAGGATGTGTCGGAATAAACCTAGACGGCTTTTGGAAAATTTAAGTCAACTGTGTTTAGTGTGCGCAAAGATGAGGGTTAGCATACGCTAAAACATAGCACTTAACATATGTAATGGCTGTATAACGTACGTAAGTCCGAGGACAGATAGAGACAGTGTGTTGTGAGCCCGTTAGTGTGCGCTAAAGGGTAGGATAGCACACGCTACAAGTTATTTTCTATAAATAGGACATCAGTCCCTTTCATTTCATTCACTCGTTTTGTCCGACCTCCACCCATCACTCAAACCTCCCAGCCTTATATAACCACTATATCAGCCTCTTAATCGGATTTTGAGATCATAGGACATCTTGGAGTAGTGTTCAAGCATCCGGCGTTGAGTTCTACCGATTGTTTCATCGTTTCCTCCGTAGTAAGGTATGCTGATACTTCACCCAGCTGGAATTCATGTTCTTAATGATGTTCATGTTACTGAGATTATTGAGTTTATTATTATCACGAAATCCAACACCATGTTTAAGAGGATTGAAATGGATGAACTTAGGTTTTCCCATTGATATAAGTTGAGCCTTGTTTATGCCAAACCTCGGGATGAAGTTATTTGAGATTGTAATATGCCTTTGATGATGATTTCGAGATATTCACATGTTGAACAACTTGTTAATAGTATCACCTATGTTATAGGAAATCATGAAGATAAAGGTAGAGGATGTCCTTCAAGTGTATTCATGTCTTGTAAGGATTGTTTGGATTCTATAATCTTCATATGGATGGTTAGAACGATGTGATTATGTTAAGTGACAATCGTTTTGATTGTAGAACCTTAGTAAGAAAAACTACTTCGTTAGAGAACGGAAATCCTTGTGATGAATTAACCTAGAACTCGATTCATTGTGTCCATCCTTATTATGAATCATAGATTAATTGAACCATACTTTAGAGTTGATAATTGAGATTGGAATACGATTGTGGTGACTTGCATATCCTTAAATTATAGACGTCGACATTTTATCTCCATTATGATCATTTGATTCGCATGAGTATGTTATTAGTTCGACTTAGCATTTGTTGAGTAGTTGAACCATGAACCGGATATACGTGGGATGTTAACTCGGCCATAGTTTAGGACATTAGATGTTCTAGTTTTGTGACGTAAGTTGAACTCTTTGTTATTTCTTTTTGTATAAGGTCCGAGCTTTTCAAAGTGATTGATCGAAGGGGTGACCTTCGAGCATATTGACGTTCGTTGAAGTATCTAATCCTTGTCATCTATCTAAGGCAAGTACTTTAGTTGTGGTTATCTGTGTTGATGTCATTTATGTCGTTATGCATATGCATTGTAGTTGTTTATCCACCATGTGTTGGTCCGACGGGATCATTTTGGGATCTATGCTGTTTGCGCTGGATCGTTGGATGGGTTTTCCACCACGTGTTGGTCCGACAGGATCATCGTGGGCATCTATGATATGAGCGCTAGATCGTTGGATTACTATGAGTATGTTGCAATTTTCATGTTGAGTAATGCATTGATAGTCTTCTCGTGGAGAGGGTTGTTGTTGTTGAGTTGTTGTTGTTGATTCCGCGTTAATTTTCATGTGTCGTCGAATAACCTATGTTGTAAAATTATTGTACTTGTACTAGCATCGTTGTGCTAACCCCGTCGGGTGTGGACATGTGTTTTATGTTCAGGATCCAGGAGAGCCGGGAAACAATCACATGAGCTTCATGACGACGGGGGTGCTGAGTGATGTTAACGGTCCAGAGAGCCTTTTAGTTGTGTTGTGTTTTAATAAGTACTCGAGTACGTTGTTGCTTTCTATTGTTTGGATGGTGTTGTATTATTTAATGTTTGGTGATGGTATTTTTGTCCTTTTGAAACTCGATACGTAATAATAAATTTTAATGTTGGTATTTATTGTTTTATATTATTAGCCTAGTAAATTCTTACACGGCGTTGTAATAATCCTGAATATATCCGGGTGTTATAGAAGGTGCCATGTGATACGACGCCTTAGAAATCGGGGCCGTACTTGGTTCTAAGTCGACTGCGAATTCGATCTCACGTTCCGGTTGTAGTACGGGCAAGTCCTCTGGAAAAACATCCGAGAACTCATTCATAACTGGAATCGAGGAAAGTTCAACTCTCTCGTCCTCTACTTTTATAACGTAACACCAGTAATCCATACAGCCTTTCTTATGGAGTTTCGCCGCCTTCATGCCACTGATTATAAGTTTTTGACCCCTCCTCTTATGTCCCGTAAATGAATGCTCGGTACCGTATGTAACACCCCTAGAAATGGCATCTATTACAGTGCCGTGGACCCCACACCGGGACCCACCAAGCGATATCACAACATAATTTAGACATCACATAGATGTGGTACTGAACCACAATAACTTAATCTTAACTCTGATTAGGAGTGTAAACTGTATACATCAATTCATACAACTGTACACAGGATCCAAATCCGGTATAAACCATATGGAGATGGAATATACCCAAAACGATAATAATACATTCGTCCAAATTTATAAACCGAAATGACATAAAATTACAGAGGTTTATATAAACTGACAAAAAGACTCGGGGCCCCCAAACTAGCACCCTTCAATACCCTTCGTCGCCATCATGCTCTTCCTGCCCCTTGCCCTTTCCTCGCCCTGAAATACAAGTATTTCGCCCAAACCACAGGGTCAGCTATACATGATAATAATTCTCATGGCATTATACAATTCATATACATACGGACCTCAAAGAAACAACTGACTACTGAATATACCCCTCAGGTGTATAACAGTCCTTCCCAAACTGTCGAACATATCCAATCATAACGGAACATGAATATCCAAACAACATGGCTCAAGACGGACGTCACAGTACGCCCGATCCGAAAATGTGTCCGTGCACATGTCCACCCCGTATACGGAATCCATAATATACGTGGGATGATGTACCTAATTAGCCTCATGAACTATGTCTCGTGTGCACAGTCCAATGCGGAAACATCCACGTATGACCATCAAGTGCCCGGCTAAAAATCCTACATAACCAATCGGCACGTATATATGACTCCAGAGATGTCACGATGCAACATGACAACGAAACTCAACAAATTACACATTTATCCAAGAATCGAATGACTCACCGAAGTGACAACAAAGCTCAACGAGACCAACGGTATCAAAGGCGATCAACTAGGGAATACAATCCCACCACAAAACGGTATTACGATCAAGAACAACATTATATCATGAATCTTAGATTCACAGAGCATTACTTATACACGAAACATACAATATTCACATGAATTCAAGCATCATCATAACCAAACAAGATAACTTGCCTTAATACGGAGACGAGAATAATCCTCCCTTGATGAACGAACTGACGGTCCTCGACTAATATCGGTTACTCGAACAATCGACCTTGAATGAAATACATTTCACTCAATAAAACATCCATATAATCATCGATATCGAATTTAATGAGACGACACTCTAAACTCAATTTGAATAGTTCAACTATCTTGAGATATCATAATTCCATTCCAAGATCTCTATTAACCTCAATTCACTCTTATTCTCGCTTTGCAAGATGTTCTCAAATACTCGCATGGTTCTTATCAATAAGAGTTTATCAAGGGCATTGTTATACAATCATCTACGTTCGTCGATATCATCTTATATTGTTTAAACTTTCCAAGAATATCACCAATGTAGTAATATGATGATCAACACACTCTTAGTTCACCAATACATCCGATTAAAGTTATAGTTGTGTTCATCAATATCTTTTATCATCTCCCAACAATTATGCTAGGCCATACCGTAAATGAATTTATAACTTTAGGATTTTCAGAACAACAAGGACATCATCCAAATTTTCATCAAGTTCTTCCTAAGGCAGATTAATACCTAACATGGTGTTCACATCAATTTATCAAGTCTAATGTAATTACAACGAAACTTAAGATTATCACTGCCCTAATGATGTCAATAAATCCGTCCAGATGAGAAAGACTATGACAAATGTGATTATATTCATTGAAACATCAAGAGCATCTTCATTTTAAGCCTTGATCACTATATCCTTCAATAAGTATTTAAAAAGTTTAACCACAATCATGTTTCTTTGATTAATTCCATTCGAGGTGTAATATTCCATATCAATACCATCATTCCTATGAATTTATAGATCATAAGTGTATAACATACCTCAAGAAATGAAGAACAACTACCAAAGCCACAAGAATGCAATCCAACTACAAGAACACTCCCCAAACTTCCAATCAATAAGCTCCGAATCTAAGTGATGAAGCTCTAACACAAGTTTGGAGGGGCAAAATATGATTTAATAGGGCAGAGGATCGGTTATAAGAGAGAGAGGATGAGATAGGGTCGTGCAGAAATGAAAGGCAAACCATGCCTTTATAATCTGCCTTAAGCATTACGTATGCTATAGCCAAGGCTTAACGTACGTTAAGCGCATTACGTACGTAATCCTACGAGTATTACGTATGCAATGAATCCCCAGAGGCTACTGCCTCGAATTACATATGCTATTACGTATGTTGTCATATTAACGTACGTAAGGCCCAGGCACATTACGTACGCTAAAACATAGCCATTACGTACGTAATGGCCGTTGACTAGGCTGTCACGATCGGATCACCGACTACTGTCTACGTTTGGCCCCACCCGCCGAAAGGCGAGATGCTGTCTGATACACCACATTACATACATTAACATAGGAGTGTTACGTACGTAATGTTACATACATAGCGTATGTAAAAATATCATGGTAGCGTATGCTAAGGGCAACACATAGTAAAAAAAAATGAAATTCTCCAAACATCTAACAATCAACTATAGTGTGAATGACAAAGACAAACAATTCGATTTAACATATCTCAACAATGTACTCACAATAGTATATACGGATATGGTACGATAATACTCAAATTATCCCAAAAATACAACAGTAAAGACGAGAGTTCTGGCGGATATTACATCGTCCTCAGCTAACATCGATATAACCCTTGTCCTCAGCTCTCCTCATCTCGTAAATGCACGGTTGCACTGAACCAGCATTGGAGGCTCCCCCTCTAACGGACTGACCCCGTCCTCTGCCCTGACCAAAACTATGAGACGGTTGACCCACTGATGGCTTCTGATTAACACTTTGTTCTCCAGGCGTAGGAGCGGATGCCTGAGCCCCAAGTGTCTTTTCTCCCTCGGTAGAAAATGTGGCTTTGTGGCCCGCCTGGATGCAACTATAACATTTCAAGGGAGGTAGGTTGCATTCACGGCTAATATGGCCCTGCTGACCCCAGTTAAAACATGTCACGACCCGATTGGAAACACTAGGACCAGATTTAAAATTTTGATTACCTCCGGACGTATGTAAAGACTTTCCGGATGAGTAGTTTGCCGGCTGAGACCTCTATTAGTTGTTGCTCTTACCGCCAGAAAAGTTCCCGGAGGTCTTCTGTTTCTTACCTTCACTTACCGTCTCTGTAGTAGAGAAGGACATATCATAGGCTAAAGCTTTGCCTTGATACTCCTTCAGTGTAGTACAAGCAAAACCCGCCATGTAATGTTTCATTCGCATGTCAAAATATTAGATCTTATCTCTCTCCGCTCTGACTTGACCCTTCACATGGTTGAGCTACTGATTGTGAGATACAGAAATGTCCTGGGGTTTAGCTCGAAGAAGGCTCTGATTCTAGCCTCTTGAATAGGCCACGGGTAATATTCGGCGTCCATCAATCCTTTAAATTCGACCCAAGTAACCACATGTTCTTGGGGTTCGACTGCCTGCCACCAGCTAGTAGCCTCTCTCGTGAGGAAGTACTGAGAAATTGATACTTTACGTGCCTCTTGACAGTTCACTGCCACAAAAACTTTATTCATTTCACTAATCCACTTTTCCCAACCAGCTGGATCCGTAGCACCAATGAACTGAGGAGGGAGCATCCAGATCACTCGAATTATCCGAAAAATACAACAGTAAAGACGAGAGTTCAGGCGGATATTACATACTCCCCCCCTTAAAAGGAGTTCTGTCCCCTAAACTAAGGGGTAAACAACTCGGGATATCTCTCTCGCATGCTATCCCCAGTTTCCCACGTAACCTACTCGATTCCGTTTCTCGACCACTGAATCTTCAATAATGGAATCATCTTGTTCCTCAACTGTTTGACCCTTCTCTCGAGTATCCGCACAGGACGTTCTTCATACGAATGGTCATCGGCTATCTCGACCTCTTTGAATCGAATAATGTGGCTCAGGTCAGCAACATACTTCCTCAACTGGGATACATAAAATAAATTGTGAATCCGACTCAAAACTGGTGGTAATGCCAAACGATAGGCTAGGTCGCCTACACATTCCAAAATCTCAAACGGACCAATATATCTCGGGCTCAGCTTGCCTCTCTTCCCAAAATGGAAAACACCTCGAGTCGGGGACACTTTTACTAGTACTTGATCACCAACCTCAAACTCGAGTGGTCGACGACGATTATCTGCATACGATTTCTGGCAGCTTTGAGCCGTTAATAGACGACTCTTAATCAGAGCAATCTTCTCGCGGGCTGCTAACAACATATCAATCTCCATACCAATGGATTCATACAAGTCGTCCCAACATAAAGGGGACATACAACGACAGCCATACAATGCCTCATAAGGTGCCATCTTAATCAAAACGTGCCAACTGTTATTATAGGTGAATTCCACCAACGGTAGTTGGGCTTCCCAGTCGTACTTCCAATCAAAAGCGCATGCCCTCAACATATCCTCTAGAGTTTGGATAGTCCTTTCAGACTGACCATCAGTCTGCGGATGAAATGCCGTACTGAAGTTCAACTGCATACCCATCGCACGATGAACTGCTTTCCAGAAGTGTGACACGAATCGCCCATCGTGATCTAATACAATACTCTTGGGGTACCATGCAACCTTACAATCTCTTAAATAAACAGTTGGGCCAATCTCTCGGGCCCCCATGTGTCTTTTATCTATAAAAAGTGGGCTGATTTGGTTAGACGGTCCATAATCACCCAAATCGTATTCATCCCTCGACGACTCGTCGGCAAGCTAGTGATAAAATCCATCGATATGTCCTACCATTTCCACTCAGGAATCGGGAGCGGTTTCAGCATTCCTGTGGGTCGCTGATGCTCAATCTTAACCTGCTGAAAGGTTAAACATCTCGAAACGAACTCTGTAACTTCACATTTCATATTCCCCCACCAATAACATTGCTTCAAATCCTTATATATCTTGCTAGACCTCGGATGAACGGAGTATGGGGTAGTATGAGCCTCCTTCAGAATAGTGTTCCTCAACTCTTCATCCACCGGTACACAAACTCGATTCCTGAAGCGTATCAATCCATCCTCGTAGATAACAAATCCAGGGGCTTTCCCTTGGTTTACTTCTTCCCGGATTCTAGATAAGAATGGGTTCGTCACTTGTTTTGCCCTGATTATGTCATCAAGGGACGATGAGATCTCAAGCGTGCAAAGTTGACCCTGAACATGCTGTAACCAGATCTCAATCTCCGGCCTCGTGAACTCTAACTGCAATTCTCTCTGAATTGTTAAGTGGGCAAGCATATGCTCCTGAACTGTCTTGCGACTTAAGGCGTCGGCAACCATATTTGCTTTTCCCGGATGATAAAGGATCTCGATATCATAGTCCTTGATTAGTTCTAGCCACCTTCTCTGCCTCATATTCAACTCCTTCTGAGTAAAAATGTACTTCAGGCTTTTGTGGTCAGTAAAGATCTGACAGGCAACTCCATACAGATAGTGACGCCAGATTTTCAAAGCAAACACCACGGCTGTTAGCTCCAAATCATGGGTCGGGTAGTTGACCTCGTAGGGTCGCAGCTGTATTGATGCATAGGCAATCACCTTCCCATTCTGCATTAACACACATCCAAGGCCCTATCTCGGCACATCACTATACACCACAAATCCTTCCATTCCTTTTGGTAGAACCAAAACAGGTGCTGAAATCAATCGACTCTTGAGTTCATCAAAACTTTGCCGACATGCCTCCGACCACAAATATTTCTTATCTTTCCTCAACAGATTAGTCATTGGTTGAGCAATCTTGGAAAAACCTTCCACGAACCGTCGGTAATAGCCTGCTAAACCCAGGAAACTGCAAACTTCCTTCACGTTCTTCGGAGGTAGCCCATCTCGGATAGCTTCTGTCTTCTGTGGGTCTACTCTCACCCCATCGGCCGATATCACATGTCCAAGAAAAAATAACCTTAGACATCCAGAACTCACATTTGGAAAATTTTCCGTAGAGCTGTTCCTGCCTCAACGCATCGAGAACCTGACGGAGGTGATACTCGTGTTGTTCCTGCCTCAACGCATCGAGAACCTGACGGAGGTGATACTCGTGCTCTTCATGGTCACGAGAAAAAATCAGGATGTCGTCAATAAAAACTACTACAAAGCAATCCAGATAATTAATAAAAACTCGATTCATCAACTCCATGAATACCGCCGGTGCATTAGTCAGTCCGAATGGCATCACTACGAACTCATAATGCCCATAACGAGTACGAAAAGCTGTCTTCGGAATGTCCGACTCTCGAATCCTCAACTGATGGTATTCGGATCTTAAGTCGATCTTAGAAAATATAGCGGCGCCTTAGAGTTGATCCAGCAAGTCATCAATACGAGGCAACGGATATTTGTTCTTGATTGTTACCCTGTCCAGTTCACGGTAATCAATACACAGACGCAAAGATCCATCTTTCTTCCGTACAAATAGCACCGGTGCTCCCCAAGGGATGCACTGGGTTGAATATAGACCTTTTCAGTCAACTCCTCAAGCTGGCTCTTCAACTCCTGCATCTTGGTTGGTGCCATACGATACGGTGCTTTCAAAAGTGGGGACATCCCTGGCTCCAACTCAATGGTGAACTCTACCTCCCGATGTGGGGACAAGCCTGGCAACTCATCTGGAAATACATTTGGGTAGTCTTGAACTACCGGAATATCGGCCAACTCAACTGGTCAATCGGTTGTCTTGGCCATGCAACACCAATAACCAACACACCCCTGATTAAGTAGTCTCACTGCTTTCATTGCGCTGATGACTCTCCCGGAATGACTGGGATTATCACCCTGAAAAATACACTCAACACCATCATTGGATGTGACAATCACTATCCACTTGCGGACGCCAAGTATGGCATCATGACGATCCATCCAGTCGATGACCAATATCACATCATCTTTAGGTAAATCGACCACAATTAAGTCTGACAACCACTCACGGTCGTTCATGCGAATCGGACAGTTATGCATTTCACGATTCCCAACAATTATTCTATCATCAGGTAGACCAATGATAAAAGGTTCACAATCGGTAACATGATCTAATTGCAAACGACTCAAACAAGAGGCTGATAAAAAGGAGTGTGAAGCACCAGTATCAAAAAGAACACAAACGGGCTGAGAGTGGATCTTGAGAGTACCTTCAATCATGCTGGCTTCGGGATTGTCGACCTTCTTCATCTCGTAGACTCTAGGTTTTGCAACCCAGGTACCAGGTGTACCAGCTTGATTTCCACGGCCCGTCCCTTTGTTTGCCCCGGTGGTCTGATAAGAAGCAGACGGAGGTACACGGTCCTGAACAGAAGACTGCACTGGAGCAAGAGATGCTACTGGAGGACGCCCGGGTCCACCCCTGCAATAACGAGCACGATGTCCATTCTTCCCACAAGTATGGCACGCGACGGCCGGCTTCAGGCATTTGGAGCTGATGTGTCCCTGGTCCCCACAGTTATAGCATACGATAGATGAGATGATCACTTGAGAGTGCGATATGGTCGGCTTCGACGCCATAGGTGGCCGCTCAGAAGGATTCGGTACAGATTAGGGCTTCCTGAATGTGCCCCGGTTACTGTCTTCCTGGATCTGGTTCCTGGATCTCTTGTTGGAAGACTGAGGCTGCTTCTTGGAAATCTCCTTCGCATTAAGTTCGTATTCCAGAGCCTTCTCGATAAACTCCGGTAGGGTCGTACAGTGGTGATTAAGCAACTGCATCCTCATCCGGGGTTTAAGCCTCTTGAGGAAATATTTGATCTTATCAGCTTCCGTACGGACAACTGACATAGCAAAAGGAAGAAGTGCATGGAACTTCTCGGCAATAGCTAACACATCCTCATCCTCAGATGGATCGGGGTTCAACAATTCTGACAATTTGGCCTCACGGAGTGGTGCGGGATAGTAGAGATCCAACATGAGATTCTTGAAGTCTTCCCAAGTGCTCACGCCGTCAGCAGGTCTCACAGAAAGCCACCAAGTATGGGCGCTCTTACTAAGGTAGTAAGCCACCACAACAACTCGGTTCTCTTCCGGGCACTCCACCATATCAAACAGTTTCTCGAAATGCTCTATCCAATGTACAATATTAGCAGGCTCAGAAAAGCCTTCAAAGGTTGGAGGTCGCTGACGTGATATGTCGCTAATGATCCAGCTCACGATCCCGCCGTGCACCGGAGGTGGAGGCTGCTGTCCCTGCTGTTGGCCAGTAGTAGAATTCCTCTGCATAGCTTCCATCATCTGACCCATTTGGGCCACCTGGGCCATCATGCCCTGCATAATCACATAATGGTCGACATGGGCACCCTCATGTCGTTCGGCGTGGTGGGACTGACTCCTAGTGGGTGAATCCCTCCCCGCTGAGCTTTGTACCATGCTCGAACGCGTGTTAGCGCATGGTCTCGGGATTCGGCCTCTCCCGCGGCCTCGACCCCTGTTGCGATATTTGTTGAACGCAAGTGTACGTTATCGTATACAAGTAATAAAGTGATGAGTGAGTATCGTTCCCATGAGAACTGAATCACTAACTACCGATTTTTATGTATTCTAGTTTTATTTGAACAATCGAATTTTGGGTTTGCAATTAATTACTAAAAGAATTAATAAAAGACTAAATAGAAAAATGATCGCTTGAAGAAAGAGAATCAAATGATAAACAAGTCTAGGATTCTGAATCCACCTCGGTTTATCCGAATTTACTCTCAATTATCTGAAGTAATAATTTTCCCAATTTATTGAAGGCGAAGATTGCTAATATATTCTACCGCCTCTCCCGAGGTCAATAGATTTTTCTAAAGGCGAATAACGCACTCTATCCCTAGGTGAATTAATTCGTCAATAGGCAAAAAGCATAAAATCTCCAAAAGGCCACGTAGTTCCTATGAGTATATTCCTATCTCACAGAATAAAACGGTCCTCACCAATAGTTCCTCACCAATTCTCCTCTCCCGATTCGAATTGAATGACTAAAACAATAAAACTATTGGCCAGATAATTGAAAGCATTAAACACGATTGGGAAAACTCAACAAAAAGGTAATTAATTAGATAATCTCAAGCAAATCCGTCAAAACGTAGGTTTCATCAAAATCCTAGATTAGGGTTTTAGCCTGACATGCTAATAAATGAAAATACAGAATAAATGAATAAAAGCATTAAAATCAAACGCAGATGAAGAGCTCGGATTCCTCCGTTCTTCGGCTTCCGCCCTCTGCTTTTGAAGTCTTCTGCTTATCTTCCTCTTCTGTCGTCTCCTCAAGATTCTCTGATTCCAAGATTTTCCAAGCTCCAAAGATTTTCCAAGCTCCCAAGATAATTAATTAGGGTCTTAAACCCTTATTTATAGCTTTGCACAGTCTCCAAATCGCGTCCGTGTGAGTAGGTCGAGAACTGGCTTCAAAACGGCCCAAATCTGCGCGGAGCACACAAAAACCGCCTAGTGTGCCGCGACTCACTAAATCTGTGCCGCGGCACATGGTCTTCAGCTGGACGCCTGGGCGCCATTTAATTCATCTGTGCCGCGGCTCACCAGGACTGTGCCGCGGCACAGAGTACAGTTTACTCTGTGCTTGCTGGTTGCCTTCCTGTGCCGCGGCCCACTTTCCTTGTGCCGCGGCTCACAGCCAAAATTTGCCGTTTTCACCCGTTTCGCCTCGTTTTAGCTTCCGGACTTCAATCTCCTGACAAACATACAAAATTAAGGCATTAAAAGTTCATTTAAGCAAATTCACTCTCCAAAATAATACAAAATAATGATAAATAAGCGTATAAAAATACGCCTAACAACCCCCTCTACCACGGCCTCTCAAGTTACATTGCATACTGAAAGAGTCAAACCATAATCGTAAAGCATAACTCAATACACATATTTACGCCTAGATTCCGAATTTATGCTAAGTTAATGGAAACAATGGAACTACATATTCAAGAAAACAGTTCGTAATGAATTATCGGCACTACGAGTGCCACACACTCAATATCATATCGACATCAAGTCGAAATAGTTTCGATCACGTAATCAATTTAGAATTTTCCTCAGAAAATAAAATAGATGAATCTTACCACACATTCTCAAAATGCCAAGATCAACAAAGAGATCAATTCGTCATCAATATTATGCCAGTAATTAAATCATGGCTCATGAGAAACATACCGTATTCGACGGGTCAGGCGCTTGCATAGGTCACATGTGGCACGAAGGTTTCTTGATGCTAGTTCAATCCACAATGACTCATAGAGGAAAAGACTCTGATACCATCTTCTGTAACACCCCTAGAAATGGCGGCTATTACAGTGCCGTGGACCCCACACCGGGACCCACCAGGCGATATCACAACATAATTAGACATCACATAGATGTGGTACCGAACCACAATAACTTAATCATAACTCTGATTAGGAGTGTAAACCATATACATCAACTCATACAACCGTACACAGGATCCAAATCCGGTATAAACCATATGGAGATGGAATATACCCAAAACAATAATAATACATTCATCCAAATTTATAAACCGAAAATGACATAAAATTACACAGGTTTAAATAACTGACAAAAAGACTCGGGCCCCCCGAACTAGCACCCTTAAATACCCTTCGTCGCCATCGTGCTCTTCTTGCGCCTTGCCCTTTCCTCGCCCTGAAATACAAGTATTTCGCCCAAACCATAGGGTCGGCTATACGTGTTAATAATTCTCATGGCATTATACAATTCATAAACATACGGACCTCAAAGAAGCAACCGACTACTGAATATACCCCTCGGGTGTATAACAGTCAGTCCCAAACTGTCGAACATATCTAATCATAACGGAACATGAACATCCAAACAACATGGCTCAAGATGGACGTCACAGTCCGCCCGATCCGGAAATATGTCCGTGCACATATCCACCCCGTATACGGAATCCAGAATATAAGTGGGATGATGTACCTAATTACCTCACGAACTACGTCTCGTGTGCACAGTCCAATGCGGAAACATCCATGCATGACCATCAAGTGCCCGTCTAAAAATCATACACATAACCAATCGGCACGTAGATATGACTCCAGAGATGTCACAATGCAACATGACAATGAAACTCAACGAATTACACATTTATCCAAGAATCGAAAGACTCACCGAAGTGATAACAAGCCTCAACGAGACCAACGGTATCAAAGGCGATCAACTAGGGAATACAATCCCACCACAAAACGGTAATACGATCAAGAACAACATTATATCATGAATCGTAGATTCACAGAGCATTACTTATACACGAAACGTACAATATTCACATGAATTCAACCATCATTATAGCCAAACAAGATAACTTGCCTTAATACGGAGACGAGAATAATTCTCCCTTTACGAACGAACTGACGATCCTCGACTAATATCAGTTACTCGAACAATCGACCTTGAATGAAATACATTTCACTAAATAACACATCCATATAATCATCGATATAAAATTCAATGAGACGCACCCTAAATTCAATTTGAATAGTTCAACTATCATGAGATATCAAAATTCTATTCCAAGATCTCTATTAACCTCAATTAATTCTTATTCTCGGTTTACAAGATGTTCTCAAATACTTGCATGGTTCTTATGAATAAGAGTTTATCAAGGACATTGTTATACAATCATTTACGTTCGTTAATATCATCTTATATTGTTTAAACTTTCCAAGAATATCACCAATGTAGTAATATGATGATCAACACACTCTTAATTCACCAATATATTCGATTAAAGTTATAGTTGTGTTCATCAATATCCTTTATCATCTCCCAACGATTATGCTAGGCCATACCGGAAATGAATTTATAACTTTAGGATTTTCAGAACAATAAGGACATCATCCAAATTTTCATCAAGTTCTCCCAAGGTAGGTTAATACCTAACATGGTGTTCTAATACATCCTATGACATCAATTCATCGAGTCTAATGTAATTACAATGAAACTTAAGATTATCACTCCCTTAATGATGTCAATAAATCCGGCCAGATGAGAAGGACTATGACAAATGTGATTATATTCATTGAAACATCAAAAACATCTTCATTTTAAGCCTTAATCACTATATCCTTCAATAAGTATTTAAAAAGTTTAACCAGAATCATGTTTTCTTTGATTAATTCCATTCTAGGTGTAATATTGCATATCAATACCATCATTCCTATGAATTTATAGATATAAGTGTATAACATACCTCAAGAAATGAATAACAACTACCAAAGCCACAAGAATGCAATCCAACTACAAGAACACTCCCCAAAATTCCAATCAATAAGCTCTGAATCCAAGTGATGAAGCTCTAACACAAGTTTGGAGGGGCAAAATATGATTTAACAGGGCAGGGGATCGGTTCTGAGAGAGAGAGAGGATGAGATAGGGTCGTGCAGAAATGAAAGGCAAACCATGCCTTTATAATCTGCATTAAGCATTACGTACGCTATAGCCAAGGCTTAACGTACGTTAAGCGCATTATGTACGTAATCCTACGGGTATTACGTATGCAATGAATCGCCATAGGCTACTGCCTCGAATCACATATGCTATTACGTACGTTGTCATATTAACGTATGTGAGGCCCAGGCACATTACGTGCGCTAAAACATAGCCATTACGTACGTAATGGCCGTTGACCAGGCTGTCACGATCGGATCACCGACCACTGTCTACGTCTGGCCCCACCCGTCAGAAGGCGAGATGCTGTCTGATACACCACATTACATACGTTAACATAGGAGTGTTACGTACGTAATGTTACATACATAGCGTACGCAACAATATCATGGTAGCGTATGCTAAGGGCAACACATAGTCAAAAAAATGAAATTCTCCAAACAACATCTAACAATCAACTATAGTGTGAACAAAAAAGATAAACAATTCGATTTAACATATCTCAACAATGTACTCACAATAATATATACGGATATGGTACGACAATACCCGAATTATCCAAAAAATACAACAGTAAAGACGAGAGTTCAGGCAGATATTACACCGTCCTCAGCTAACATCGATATAAACCTTGTCCTTAGCTCTCCTCATATCATAAATGCACAGTTGCATTGAACCAGCACTGGAGGCTCCCCCTCTAACGGATTGACCCTGTCCTCTGCCCTGACCAAAACTCTGAGACGGCTGACCCACTGATGGCTTCTGATTAACACTTTGTTCTCCAGGCGTAGGAACAGATGCCTGAGCCCCAAGTGTCTCTTCTCCCTCGGTACAAAATGTGGCTTTATGGCCCGCCTGGCCGCAACTATAACATTTCAAGGGAGGTAGGCTGCATTCACGGCTAATATGGCCCTGCTGACCGTAGTTAAATGACGTCACGACCAAATTGGCAACACTAGGACCGGATTTAAAATTTCGATTACCTCCGGACATATGGAAAGACTTTCCGGATGAGTAGTTTGCCGGTTGAGACCTCTATTGGTTGTTGCTCTTACCACCAGAAAAGTTACCGGAGGTCTTCTGTTTCTTACCTTCACTGCCGTCTCTGCAGCAGAGAAGGACATATCAGAGGCCAAAGGTTTGCCTGGATACTCCTTCAGCGTAGTGCAAGCAAAACCCGCCATGTAATGTTTCATTCGCATGTCAAAATATTGGATCTTATCTCTCTCCGCTCTCACTTGACCCTTCACATGGTTGAGATGCTGATTGTGAGATACGGGAATGTCTTGGGGTTTAGCCTCGATGAAGGCTCTGATTCTGGCCTCTTGAATAGGCCATGGGTAATATTCGACTTCCATCAATCCTTTAAATTTGACCCAAGTAACCGCATGTTCTTGGGGTTCGACTGCTTGCCACCAGCTAGTAGCCTCTCTCGTCAGGAAGTATTGAGAAATTGATACTTTACGTGCCTCTCGACAGTTCACTGCCACAAAAACTTTATTCATTTCATTAATCCACTTTTCCCGACCATCTGGGTCTGTAGCACCAATGAACTGAGGAGGGCGCATTCGGATCACATCCTGTAACCATCTCCCCGCCCCGGTATCCACCACATGAGGTGGGTTATTGATTTGAGCCGCCTAGGTCAAAAGAGCCATCTGGTTTGCCACTTGCTGCAATATAGTGGCCATGCCTATACCCGTATTATTCCCTGCGGAATTCCCCTGACTAGCCGACTGGTCCTAATGACCATCGGTACTGAGATGAATTGTGTTCGATAAGGTAGGAGTAGTCGAACCAGCATTTGAGTTGAGAGACATCCATGCCCTCGACCACGACCGCGACCTCGACGGCGTCTGCGTCCTCTACCAGCAGACATTCTAAAGAATGGAAAAAGAAGAAACTACATAAGCACAGTTCAGGATATAACCGTCATGGTGACTGGTTCCCCACGTTAACAAGTCGAAAGACAAGGCAGTAAAGACGATAAGAAGGATAAGAGAACTTACGAGTACCGGTCGTACTAAGATGATGGCAACGCGATGATACTTTGTTTACAAGACAATGTGACTAGACCCAGTAGACCAACAACCTAGGTATCCATAAACCTAGGCTCTGATACCATATTCTGTAACACCCCCAAGATATTCAGGGTATGTCACAGCGCCGTGAATACCTATCTGGGACCCACAAGGCCAAATTCATACAAAATCCATTTTAAGACGTCAATAATTTTCTAACCATATCAAAAACCAACAATCATTAATCGAATCAACCTATAAAACTCCAAAGACAATAACCAGTACCACAATGGACAACCAAGTCCAGCACAATTAACAACAAGAAAATAACTCCTATAGTACTCTAGTACCAACTAACAATTCGTGACAAAAATGAAAAACTTAAAAGACAAGACACGTAGAAAGACAACATGACTCTTCACAGTATCACGCTTGGCCGTCACCGTCATACTGCCCCAGTACTCGCCCACTCATATTCTTCGTACCCAAAATACATGAAACATATTTCCCCCAAATGGGGTTAGCCGTGGAATAACTAGTATAAGTAATATAAACGAACCCTTACATCTTACAATTCCAAAGTACATGCATCAATAGTTTCAAAAAAATTAAGACAATGATTTCCGTAAATGCAATATCCAAAACATGTCACAGTAATATAAATTTTCATGATTAACCATGGACCCAACCATGCGCAGATCCCTCCGAGGCCCCGTCAGACCCTCCCGGAGCGGTTAACCCCAATGTTCGTGGACCCAACCTTACTTGGATCCCTATGAGGCCCCATCGGACCCTCACGGAGTGAACGTATACACTCTAAAACTCATATGCATCACTTTTCATATTTAAGAATGTAAGTTCATAAGAATTACTTGCCTTTGAGACATGTTGGGATGTTTGGAGACGGTATACAAACACCATTGAAAGAACTCGGAGACTCTGAATCTAAATGATCTGTAAAACAACTATCAACAACAATACAGCTGGAATTCAAACTGAAATACGCCCGGTAACCAGCCTACGAATCACGTAATCCGGCAATATAACACATAGAGGGAGAATTACAACCAAACCCTCTCGATTTCACAAAAACTCATAAACTAAACCATGATTTCGTAGGGGAAATATTTATATGGGGTAGTTAAATCATACACAACATGATTTTATGAGTAATTCATAAAGGAACGGAGAAAAATAGAAAAATCCACCAAATCCCAAAATTTAGGGTTCCATGAAGGATTACCTCAATTCGATGGAGAAAGAAGGTTGAACGTTGATTAAATCCTGTTAGGAACCCATAAATAATGTTGATGATGATGTTCTAACAATATCCCATCAATGGTGTCGTCCAGATCGCCGCTCGGAGGAGAAGAAGTGAGAATTATGGAGAAATATGTGACTGCCAGGTTTATATAGTCTAACCAATGTTACGGCCGTAACTAGCATACCTTACGGCCGTAACTATGCTACTGGACATTCTGCATATCTACGAGCTCAACATATGGCCGTAATGATTAGGGACTTACGACCGTAACACTCTAACATACGGCCGTAATGAAAAAGAAGTACAGCTGTAACCACGCTACCGGACTATCAGGTTTTGACGAACACCATATACGTCCGTACACACCCTGGTTCACAGCCGTAACAAGCAAACATATGGCCATAACTATAACTCTTACGGCCGTAACTCCTACTGCATCTCAACCCAAGCCCAGCAGCCCAAAACAACACGAACGACACGAAACTAGAAAGTTAACACTGATATACGAAGCGTTAAAGAAGGGCATCAAAATATAGATTCAAACAATATGCCAACAAGAAAACCTATCCACTCGAAGGTCCAGAGGGACGAATACGAATCATAAGCCCACAACTTTGGGAAAATTACAAAATGGCCTAAAATCTCCGAAAAACACGATACGAGGTAGAACGACCAAACCAAATCTGACAACACGACTCCCAATGTTAAACGAACTTATGGGAAACTCAAGACAGCAATATCGATTATGCCAAACGAACTAAAAGGCGTAAAGATTGATAATAAACATGAAATTGAGTAAAACAACACCGAAACACGCTCGGATGGCAACACATGCAGAAATAAACATTCTCAAAATGCCAAGACGGTTACAAGCGAGTCGCTGAAAATGGGAAATACACCAAAATGGAAATTACTAAAAATAGAATAATGTGGATATTACATTCTCAACTTACTTTATGTGTTGTAATAATTTCACAATGATTGGGAGATGTTAGTAAGACTTACTTCATAGATTTTCGGTGGCAATTTCATTGAGCTCTTCAGCAGTCCCAAATAAATTTAAATCATCAACTTATACTGCTATAATTGTTATTTTCTTTATGAAAATTCCGGATCAGACTACACTTATATCGTCTTTCCCCTTGATCCACACATCACTTGTAGATCACGAATGAAAACGAAATATGCCTCATCATATCTCATTCTCACCAGACACCACATTGACTTTATGCAAATAGTTGGAGAACTTCATTCTTCTATTATAGCCCACATTTCTTTCAGACCTAGTGGGTGATTGATCTTATTTCAACGCACTCTCAATGCATTATAAATGCATAGGACCATATAAATAAGAATATCTTTTTCTTTGTAGATAGATTTAAAGTTTTCAATACCTTATTTCAATGTTGATAATTAGATGATGAATTAAGTTTTGATTATAAATTAGTTCATGTAGAACTAATAAAATATACAAGTGCAACAATTGCACCGAGATGTGATGCTTCTAGACCATGAATCTTTTCATCATCATTTGGTATAAATATGTCACTGATAGGATCATGTGACTGAACAATCATTTTGATGATCATATTTCGTCAGTGTAAATCGCTTTAATACCTTTTAGGTACAAGTGGGTTGATATACAAATGATACACTTTTCAACTGTTTGTAGCCCAAGGTATATTCTAGATATTTCAATACAATCTCAAATTACCTTTTCAAATATTCAAGTGTCAGTTGGATCTCTTCTGGAGTTCCAATCAATCTAAGATCATTCAATCTATATATATGAATTTGAGTCATTAATATATCTTTCTTTAGTTGAATAATATTGACTAAGATGGTTATTTCAAACTTGACTATACTATTTGAATCTATATAAAGCCTCTTGCAATTTGAAGGAATACATAGATTTAGATTTTGATTTATATGCTTCAGGCATGTCATCCTTCGAGGATTTCATGTATCTATAAGACAAATATTCATATACTTACAATCTCACTCAATATCTATATATAATTCAGTTCATGAGTGGTCTTATAAAAAAATATAATCATTGTAAGCAATTTTGACTACAAAAGTGGTGCTTCATATCTCATGTTTGCATGAGTAATGCTTAACATTTTTGGTAACTCTTCAAGAGTTCCAATCATGATAATCATATAATGTATGAATATTAATCAATATCAAACTTTATTCAATATGCTATTTTGAACTGAAGGACAAATAACAAAGTATTGACATTAATCTAAATCATATTAGATTGTTTTGTCCATCTTGGCCAAATATTTTATTTCCGATATTAATCAACTTTGATCATTATGATCTTTATTTGTATCAAGTGCTATTAAATCTATTGATATAAGCTCCACATTTCATTGTAACAAAATTCGTAGAATGTTCTATAATTTAATTCTCTTCAAGAGTATACTCTTCAAGAGCGACGTCTTCAGGACGTTGAATTATCACTATTGTTTATTTTTGATCTCCAGAGGTATATAATATAGTTCTCACCATTTAGGTGGGCTAGCCTTAGACTCAATTGTAGCACTTGCATGTGTCTTCCAGTACATCAATTTCCAGCTAGATTTATTTGAACTCTTCTGGAGCATATACATATAATTGATTGCAGTTTCTGCAAAATCGATAATCATTTGAATTTCATGTTGGAAATATAATTTTAAGATTTTGATGATGTCATACTTGTATTCAAGATTACTTCAAATGTATGTACTTGGCATTGTAAAGAAGAACCTAATGAGTATCTTCTATAGGCCTTTAAAAGATTAGGCTACGTAGTGATCATGTTGATCAAGTAGAAAATTGGCTAAGTATAGACCAGGCATATTATCATCCGAGGTTTTAGTCAACGCAAGATATCAGCAGGGTTTGATCGATAAAATATCAGGCGAGTTTCGGTCAAAGGAATCTGACCAAGTCTGAAATACAGGTGAAATATTTCAGAAGATAAGTTTTGGCTAAGTACATAACAACCAAAATATCAGCCGAGATTTTGGTCAAAGTATAATATCAGATGAGTTTGACCAAGGGAATATCAGCCAAATTTTTAAAGACCAGATATCAGACATCTTTTATCCAGACAGAACATCAGCCAGGTTTGACAAACATATCAGCCAGGTTTGATCAAAGGAAATGTCAGATGAGTTTACCTCAGACGATATATCAGCCAAGTTTTGGATATCGACTGTCCACGTCAGCAAAAATTGAAAAGTCAACAATAACGAAAACACTCATGCATATGCAAAAGCCAAGGGGACAAAGTGATTGATTCCTGGAATTAAGGAATACTCTATTCCTAGAGATTCGCGCCCTGAAGACTTTTGAATTATAGTAATCAAGAAAAGCGGCGCAATGGGAAGATACATCTTCAAACGGTCAGATTTGAACAAAGAGACAAAGCCCTGCAAAGAGATGAATATATAAACAATGAAGTCCACTCCCCAATGGACAGAATTGTTACAAGATGCAACAACTATGAAGAAGCTCAAGGATTGTACTATAAATATCTGAAGAAAGATTGAGCAAAAGTACGATGCGAACAATACTTGCAAGCAAACAAAGTAATCAAACAATCAAAGCAAATCTGTAGCATCGTAAAGAGCTAGTTTTTAAAAGTCATATACACAGAAGATCTTAAGTTGGAGAAGACAAAACTCTTATCTTAAAGTTTGAGTAAGGGGTACTTTCTTGAACGAGGTTCTTAGAAGTGAGAGGTTGTAAAACATCCACAGGTTCTTGATTGGAAGATGATAGGCAGCTTGCGAGTTGTTGAGGCATCCACGGGTTTTTGATCAAGAGGTGTTAAGTAACCAAGGAAAAGAGTTGCAACGGCCAAGGGTTTCCACTGGTCGGAAGCTGTTGTAACAAGATTCATTGTAACATTAATTTCACTGGTTGAAAGTTATAGTGAATTTATCTCCAACTGGTTTGGAGAGAAGTGGACTAGTAGAGGATGACCCCAACTCTGAAACCATTATAAAAGTGCTGTGTGATTTACTGCTTTCATCATCATACTTAACTGTTGCATCCATATTAACTGTTGCATTCAAAGCCAGCTGTTATTCCACAAAACCATTTTACAGCTGACAAAGGTTACCTGCATTATTATCAGACGAGAAACCTAAGTTACATTCACTTCAGCCGTATTTTTGAAAACAGTTGATTAAGCAAAAGATTTTATAAGTCTATTTACCCCCCTCTAGACTTATACCTGACGCCTTGTGACCTACAAGTGGTATCAGAGAGGTTGGTTTAATTTTACAAAACCAGATCCTTATACTTGAGTATATGTATTTAAATCTCTCATTAAAATGGAACATATGCAACACATGCACTCTAGACTACCTATGTTCTCTATTGATGAATATGACTTATGTAAAATAAGAATGCAGGCACATCTATCATCCATCCATGATGATATGTGGTGTATAATCGAGGATGGACCCTTCACCTTCATGAAGGACAATAGAGATGAGGAGATTGCAGCCGGGAGACCAAAAAAAGCAGATTCCCAAAAGAAGAACAGAGATGACCTCAAAAGAAAGAAAGCTGGCCAACCTTGACAATCGGACCAGAGATATCTTATGCCAGACTCTTGACAAAGCCACCATGGTGAAGATCAAGAATTGCAAAAATGCCAAAGAAATTTGGGACATATTAGCTGTAATGTGTGAGGGAACAGAGCTTAACAAGGAAAATAAGTTGTCAATAGCTACCCAGAAGTAGTTTGACAACTTCAAGATGAAGAATGGAGAAACAGCTGATAAAGTGGATACCCTATTCACTTAGATCATCAATGAAATAAATTCTCTTGGTATAACCTATGGCAACCGACAGATGGCTTTTAAAGTACTAAGGTCTCTTACACCAGAATGGAGCATGAAGGCTGTTGCCATGAGGAAATCCAATGATATTAAGAAGATAAAGATCCAAGAAATATTATCAGACCTCAAGGCATTTGAGTTCAAGCCGCCCTGCTCATAATCTACTGAGCCATCTAAGAAAGGAATATATTTTGTAGCAGAATCACCTGCAAAAAGCAATACTGAAGTTAATCCTCCAAGTCCTCTAAACTTTGAGGAAGAAATAACATTCATTATGAAAATATTCAGCAACTTGAGGAACACTACTCAAAATATACGAAGAAATACAAAGAGAACCCAAGGAGGTACCAAAAAGCTGGAAATTGGAAGGTAGAATGCTACAACTGTCATAAGACAGGACATATCCAACTCGACTGCCTTGATATTAAGAGAGATGGAGATAATAAGGACATGGGCAAGAAGGAAGACAAGAGAAAATCTCTCATTGGAGAAGATCAGATCCAAGAGAGAGTAGAATCAAGCAGTGGATTCTTTTCATATGATGATGACAACTACAACTGCTTGATGGCCAATCTAGCTGATGAAGAGGTAACATCTAAACCTCCAACTTTAGGATATGTTAGATCAGACATTTCTGAAGATATTGATCTTCATAAATCTATAACTCAACTGTTTAAAGATTTTGAAACACTTAAAACTGCACACCTGACTGTGACAGTTGAGAACACACAGATGCAAGATGAGAAGAGGCAGCTGAAAATTAATTTGGATAAACTCAGTCTTGAGTCAACCAACATCAGATATGAGTTTGAAAAATAGACTGATAAAAATTTGAAAAACTCAGCTGAAATTACCACAGCTGATATTAAGAGGCTGACAATTTTAAACAGTGAAAAATCAGCTGCACTTGCTCATATCAAATATGAGTTTTCTAAAATGACACAGCTGAGTAATACACATGCTAAAGAAATAACATCTTTAAAAGCATCTATAACCTTGGATGTTTTGTGTATAAACCAGAGGCCACTTTATTTAAAATCAGGCCTTGGACATGACCCAAATACTCCCTCAAGTTCAAAAACCACTTTCATAAAGGGAGAAACAATTGTCCAGACTGCTGAGCCTACGAACAAACCTGGCAGCATCCAAAATTACAAGGCAGCCACCTAGACAAAAGACTAGGCAATGGCCAAAATAGCATCAGCAGTCAAAACATTACTCTGCTTATTGCCAGAGACTCCCACAAAATAGATTTCACAAGGGGAGAGGTAAATGGAAACCACAAGGGAATCCAAACTTTCAAAATTATCAGGTGTGGAGACCCCGAAACTTTAATAACCGGACTCAGCCAAAAATTTGTAATAGTTAATACCAAAAATATTATCAGTCATATCTTATATACAACCCAACCCAAGGATATAGACCAAGACCATATGCAGCCTACATAAATAACCAACAACATTTTTCAAACTCCAGGAGAAATCAGTTCTCCAAGCAATCCAAAGGATCCACTAAAATTTGGGTACCTAAATCGCTGCTTGTCTGATTGCAGAAAAGGTGGAAGAACTACTATCATGTTACCTCAAATTTAAGAGTAGGAGGTGAAGAATGGTTTGTGGACTTAGGATGCTCAAGGCACATGACAGTAAATAAGAAGCACTACTACGAAAATAGGATTTCACATCGGTTTTTAAGTACTATTCACATTGGTTTTAAAATCGATGTTGTATCCACCGATGTTAAAATTCACATTGGTTTTTGAAAACCGATGCAAAAATGAGTAATTCACATCGGTTATGCCTCACAACCGATGTAAAATTGATGCAAAAAAATTCACATCAGTTTCTTCAATAACCAATGTGAATTGCAACTAAAGGATGTGTAATTTACATCGGTTTTCAATGAAAACCGATGTCAAATGTGTCTTTTACATCAGTTTTGAGTTATAACCGATGTAAATTGAAGAAAAAAAATTTAACATCAATTTCTTAAATAACCGATGTGAACTATATATATGTTTTCAATCCAGCACTACCAAATTTGCCAAAATCCACCTGTTCTGTTTTTCAATATTGAGTAAAAAAAATTCTGAAAAAAAGAGCCTGATATATAAAAATAGCAGCACAGGACATTTATGGTGAAATACAAGTTTTGGTTCCACATCAATCCAACATCTAAATCCTCCTATCAAAGACTATGATTGGACAAAATCTAGAAGTTTAGCTCGACGGTGCTCCACTAAAGCCGCCGGAGCCTCGGCCAAAACCAGTACAACCACCACCACCACCCCTGAAGGCAGGTTGGTAATCAGCAACATGTAAATATTTGAATCAAATCTACACAACATATTTCTGTCCACAATCATGATCAATATCTCAAATTAAAACCAATGCCCAACATAATTTTGAAGCAACGAATGTATCATCTAGGAAGCAAAAACATACATCTTCTAACTAAATCTCAACTGTTCACAACAAGTAATATCAACTAACTACAAAACAAAAATAATGCGACTTGGGATTGTCTTTGTTTTAAATTTCATTGTTATTTAGATATTCAATCGATACAGCTTGTAGTTTCTGCCAAATTCAAAGACAAAACACTTTGATGTTGTTGATTTTATAGTGAAATTATTGCCAGTCCATTTGATGTTTAAACACTTTTATCAGTGGTTGTCGCCCTAAAATAAGATTGTAGAAAAATAGAAAAAGAAAGATCAATAACATAGTATATTAATATGTTAAGATCAACACAAACCTTGACAAGCTCTTCAGCAACTCGTTTTTCAGCTTCTTGAGTATCAAATGTGAAAAATGCTAATCAGAACAGCAATTAACTGTCATGAAACTCAACCACAAGGATTTGTCCAAGTGATAAGTAGACAAAATTTCTCAATTCTTTGAAACTAGCACTTTCAAAAATTATATTGTCTACTCTTTTTGTCATCAATTTATGTAGAATGTGTGCTTACAACAGTGCTACAGGTGGGATCCTCCCGCATTTCTTTCTGCCGAGTACTGCCATAAAACAATTTTTTCTTGTCATCAACCAGCATAACATATGACTGCTTATCGGAGCAGAATACTAAAAGTCTTGGTCTTGTAGGCGTGCCATTAAACTAGTAAAAGCAAACACAATCACCATTCATAAAATAAGTAGTAGTACAGATATGCTGCCAATGAAAACAAAAAATGAAAAAATGAAGTACGATCAACAAATCATGCTAAAAAAGATCACTGGGGCAACATGAAGTTAGAATTTTTCTAAAAATTCAGCAATAAGCACCAAGAAATTTAAAGTTTCCAAAATTATGTCAAATGAAGAACTATGTGGCTTGACAGCATTGTAACTCCACATTTTATATGGTTGAAGACGTGTACCCACAAATTATCAGAGACTTATTCATTGACTTTGCAGTGAGAAAAACAAAACAAGTACCTTTTTCCTCATTGGCCTATTGCGTATTTTAGGACTTTCAATTCGAGTATTGTTCCTTGCCTCAATCTTCATCGGCATCAGATGTGCCTCTAAAAGCATCATATTAGTACCGAATTTAGTACATACATACACATTCTCTCCTAAAATAAGAAAAATAAAAAATTTCACTTACTAGCATTCATCGAAAGAAAGTTTGCAGGATATAATATACGAGTCCCGAATACATTGAAGGAATTAAATTGTAGAGCCTGAAACATCCCAAGAGCCATAAACAAAGTTCTAATTGTACTACTGTAGACCACAATTTAACTCAAAGAAAACTCGCGACAAATAATCTCTGAAAAAAGGAAAAATGACACGGTCAGTAACATTAACACATAGGTAGGAGTAAATTTGGAGCTCATGATTAAGACCATGAATATTATCTTACAGAAGCGGTATATAAATTTTCGTTGTAGACATCAAACATTTGAGATCATGGTGCATAATTAACGAAGATGTAATATTTTATGTGACATTCTTCTTACAGGCATTTTATCAGACATTTAACGGGTGACAGCTTAGTGCCTCGGACAAACACACTAAAATAAGACTGAAGCCTTATGAGTTTGTTTATTATGTGAAATACTGAATAGCCAGTATATTAACGAATAAGAAGGAATAGCAAAATGGACTCAAATGCTCGAATTCTTCTCTGGGCTATTCATCTTTGCTCAAGTTTAGTTTGAAAATTTATAGGTGCGAGACAGTTAAATCTTAAATTTCATGATTTTGACTTGTGTGGGCTACGTATCGATCAGTAAGATGAGCAAAATTTTACCTGAATACTTGGTCGGAAATCTAGCACCTCAGAAGCCTCGGTCAGAAATATCAACGACTGGAAAGCCTGTTAGCTCCACCACTGGGCCGTGGCCTGCTTGACGAACATCCTCATCGTCTTCAGAGATGATGAAGGAAAACTCAGATTATCGTTTCAGAGAATGCCCTTCTTTGACAAGTTCTGAGAAGAAAGAAGAAAAGGAGAAGATGTATTTCTGCTCTTCTAAATGCTTTTCTTCAACGGGTATAGAAAAAAAAAATAGATTCATCATCGGTTACCAATAAGAACCGATGTCAAGTTACAATATTCACATCGGTTTTATATAAACCGATGTTACACTAAAAAAATCATTTAAATTCACATCGGTTCTTTTAGAAACCAATGTTAAAGTAGTATATTCACATCGATTTCTAAATAACTGATGTTAATCGAGTATAATTCACATTGTTTTTTATAAAACCGATGTTAATTTGTTTTAAAATTTTCAATTATGCCACCGCGTCTTTTTTAACATCGGTTTTCACAAAACCGATGTTAAAC
Organism: Orobanche coerulescens; assembly: GCA_033398695.1. Taxonomy (NCBI): domain Eukaryota; kingdom Viridiplantae; phylum Streptophyta; class Magnoliopsida; order Lamiales; family Orobanchaceae; genus Orobanche; species Orobanche coerulescens. The sequence continues at coordinate 141,830,585 of CM065813.1, read as the reverse complement.
AAGTGATGTTGAATGTCTTTTTGGTAGTAGTGAAGGTTCGATCAAATTACATCAAAGAAAGAGGTCCAGAGGTAACCTTTGGACATAGATCTCGAGGACAAACAAAAGGTTATAGGGAGATGCACAGAGGAAACATAATCATCTCAAAAGTGCAGTATGTCAAAGGACTCAAATACAACCTGTTGAGCATAAGCCAGTTCTGCGATGAAAAGAACCTAGTTGTTTGTAAATGCATGGTAATTGATATCCTATCTAGAGAAGTGAAACTACAAGGATACAAAAGAAGGGATGTCTACGTGATAGATTGGAATACAAGCACTCCCAATACCTGTTCTATATCCAGAACAATAGCTGAAAATAGATGGCTCTGGCACGAATGACTGTGTCACCTGAACTTCAAAGCTCTCAACAAAATAAGCTCACAGAAGTTGGTCAGAGGACTCCTAGAAGAAGTTTTCAAGAAGGAGATTCTCTGTGGTGCATGCCATAAGGGAAATCAAACAAAAGCATCTTTCAAATAAGTTCAACCTAGCACTCTTACCCACAGAATCTTGGACCTACTTCACATGGATTTATTCGGTCCTATAAAGCCAAGAACTCTGAGTGGAAGGAAGCATGCCTTAGTAATGGTGGATGACTACTCAAGATACACTTGGATAGTGTTTCTTTACAAGAAGAGTGAAACTCTAACCAAGCTACCTGAGATGCTAAGGAAAATTCTGAATGAGAAATCCTTATCAATCATAAAGATCAGATAGGATCAAGGAGGAGAATTTCTCAACAAGGCCATAACTGAGTATTGTGATCAGAATGGGATTCAGCACGAAGTATCAGCTGCAAGAACATCACAACAAAATGGTGTAGCTGAAAGAAGAAACAGAACCCTCAAGGAAGCAGCCAGAACAATGATTGCTGAGATTGACCTTCCAAAAAGGTTCTGGGCTAAAGTTGTCAAAACAGCTTGTCAGACTTAGAATAGAAGTATGATAGTAGGGAGACACAGTAAAACTCCCTATGAGGTCTGGAATGGCAGAATAGCAACGGTTTCAAATTTTCATATCTTTGATTGTAAGTGTTTCATCCACAACAATGGAAACACCCAACTAAATGCCTTTGATGCAAAAACTGATGATGGTCTCTTTATGGGATACTCACAAATAAGCAAGGCATATAAAGTCTTTAACAAAAGAACATTGGTTATAGAAGAAACACCTCATGTTGTCTTTGATGAATCTACTATTAAGTACAGAAAACAGGTGGAACAAATTGAGAAAAGCTCAAATCCACCTCCCTAGAAGAAGTCATCATTAATGACACAAGAATGATAGACACAGCTGATGAAGACCCAACTGCAGATCAGCCAGGATATCCAAACGTAGCTGATCCAACTACAGCTGATCCAACCATAGCTAATGCACCTACAACTGATGTTGACCCAATCACAGATGAACCAGATGCAGCTGCAGAGTGTCAAAACCAAGCTAATGCAGAGACAAACGCACTCCCTCAAAGCAACTCAACAGGGGGAATGATCAATGAAGATGATCCCCCCAAATGGCTGAAAGATCACCTCATTCAAAAAATCAATGGGAACATAACTGATGGAGTCAAAACCTGGAACTCAAGAGAACCAACAGCAATGGCAATGTTCTCTTGCTTCATGTCCCAAATGGAGCCCAAAACAACAGATTAAGCCCTCGATGACTACACATGGGTGATTGAAATGCAAGAAGAACTAAACTAGATGGAGAGGAACAATGTCTGGGAACTAATAGACTGACCAGATCACAAGAAAGTCATGGCACCAAATGGGTATACAAAAACAAGTGTGATGAATATGGATCTATTGTTAGGAATAAGGCCATACTGGTTGCAAAAAGGATATGCTCAATGTGAAGGAATAGATTTTTATGAAACATATGCACCAGTAGCAAGGCTAGAAGCAATCGGGCTATTTCTTGCATATGTAGCCTTCAAAGATTTTGAAGTTTACCAAATGGATGTGAAAAATGTATTTCTAAATGGAGTACTAGAAGAAGAAGTTTATGTTGAGCAACCCCCAGAATTTGTCAAAGGATACAAGGTATATAAGTTATTAAAAGCTCTCTATGGACTCAAACAGGCACCAAGAGCCTGGTATGAAACTCTATCCGTATTTCTTGAGAAGAATGGATTTTGCGAAGGAAAGGTGCACAAAACCCTATTCAGGATTGAACATGAAAACCACATACTACTAGTTCAAGTATATGTGGATGATATTATATTTGGCTCAACCAACCCTAAGCTATGTGAAAAATTCTCAACTCTCATGCAAGAAGAATTTGAAATGAGCATGATGGGTAAACTAAATTTCTTTCTTGGTTTGCAAGTCAAACAAGTTAAAACTGGAATATTCATCAACCAAGCAAAGTACACAAGTGAGCTGATCAAGAGTTTTGGCATGGAGTCAGCCAAAACCATGAGAGTACCAATGAGTACATCTCTACACATTGATGCAAATGATGGAGGCGTCCCAGTGGATCCAACACATTAATTGTATCATTATTATATCTCACTGCAAGCAGACCTGACATTTCATATTCAGTAGGAGTATGTGCAAGATTCTAGTCCAAGCCAAAACAGTCACATCAGGAAGCAGCAAAAAGGATAACCAGATACCTAAAATCTATAATCAATGTTGGATTGTGGTATCCCAAAGATAACAACTTTGAACTATCAGGATATTATGATGCTGACTTTGCAGGATGCAAAATCAACAGGAAAAGCACCAGTGGAACATGTCAATTCCTTGGACCCAGACTAATTTCTTGGTTCAGTAAGAAGCAGGTGTCCAACTCAATATCCACAACTGAGTCAGAATACCTAGCTGTAGGTCGCTGTTGTGCTCAAATCTTATGGACCATACAACAGCTAAGAGACTACAACGTCATCGCCAATGAAGTTACATTCAAGGACGAAGCACATATATGTCAAGCATCATTTCATCAGAGACCATGTGCTCAAGAAAAGAGTAAGGTTAGAAAGAGTCAGCACAGAGTATCAGATTGCTGATATATTCACAAAACCTTTACCAGAAGAAAGGTTTCTCGAACTAAGCAGGGATCTTGGACTTCTAGACTGTGAATCTAGTGCCTAGCTGAAAATCTAAAGATGGAAAAAGTCATCTGATATGAAGCTGTCAAGAAAAATCACCTGAACTGGAGCAGTAAAAAGAAATCACCTGATCAAAACTAGACGAGAAAAATCACCTGAACTGAAGTAGTAAAAAGAAATCACCTGATCAAAACCAGACGAGAAAAATCACCTGATCTGAAGCAGTCAAGAAATGTCACCTGATCAGAACCAAACAAGAAAAGTCACCTGATCAGAACCAGATGAGGAAAGCCACCTGATCAAAACCACAGACGAGGATGCAAAAAGTCAGCTGATCAGAAGTCAAAAAGTCAAACCAGCTAAGTTTTTAAATTTCTTTAAATACTCATTTTATAACACATGGACTAAAAACACACGATTCCACTAACTCCACGTCTACATCATGCCATCCTATCAATCATACGAACCGCGACTCTTTAATTATTTTTTTTAAAAACAAACCTATATGGCTATTTAAGATGGTTGAAATAATTTCAATAAAACCTTATCGTCTTCTACCTTCAAAAGAAGAACCATAATCTTTCTCAGAAAATCAAAAACCCTATAATATTCACTACACTAAAATCCAATTTTTTTTTGCAGATATGGACTCCAACACCTATTTCAAGAACACCAATCTGAGGATGTTGAAAGATCAGATAATTTTCAGTATTGTCGTAGACTTCGTAGGTCAATTGGAGGCCAAAAACACCGCAGTAATGGCGCATCTGATTCAGAAGATGAAGAAGAACGGGATTTGCCACTTTCTAGACATTAACCCGGTGCAGATGTTCAAGGAGGCCGTCGTCTGCTTTTACAAGGAGTCCCACGTCACTGAAAGGGGCATTGAAAGCTCAATCTTCGGAGAGCCCATTTTCATCAACAAACAGATCATCGCTGATGCGTTCAACTTGGAGAACCGGGGCGTTGCAGTCAAGGCCCTGAAACAAAACCTAATTGATATTTGGTAATAAAGATGGAGGACCATCCAATGAAAATAAAATCAGCGCCTGGAAGTCGGACCTGAAGAAAGAATACCGATACATGCTGGACATCACAAACGAAATTGTGATGGGAATGGCACGAAGCTCTGACCAGCTATCTTCCTCCAAATACATAGTCATGGGCGCTATGATTCAGAGTCAATGGATTAATTGGCCCGACTACATTTACAGGCATCCACGAAGTAAACAAAGTAAGCTGGGACAATGAGAACAAGAAGTTTGGGCAGAAGTTGGCCTTTGGAACATAAATTAGTTACATTCTGGAATTTTTGGGAAAAGCCGCTGAAAATTTCCACAGTAGCAAGAGGTCTAGTCACCTGGACTAAGCTGCAATGGAGAAATTTGCAAAGAACAAGCCAGAGCGGCTGAAATACTTGAGAGGATGAAAACTGGAACATCCTCGTATAAAGGACCTTGTAACTCAGGTGAAGTTGCATCAGATGCAGCTGCTGAAACTACAACTGATAAAATTACAGTTGAGATCTAAATCACAGCTGAAACCGTACATTCTCCAACCCCAACTGTGAAAACTGCAGCTGACATCCCGACTGAACAGTTAACTACAGATGAATATATCCCACCTGCTGCTACAACCGCACCTGCAGACATCCAGGACAGTGACAACATACCAATCTCAAGGCTTTTAACGAGGAAGTCACCTGAAAGAGAAGATGTTGTCCATGTCACCTCTTCCCCTGAACAATATCCTAAGAGGCAGAAGGACCGCTCATTTGAAGAAAAGGAGGAGACAAAACAAGCCATCAACACCCTCGATGCACTGTCACTCACCTCATCTGTAGAACAACCAGCTCACTGTACTGAGCTGATACTAGAGGCAATTCCACTCCTGACACTCCCTAGTGTCACAAAAGAAGAAGAAGAAGTAGAGGAACTTCTTGAGGAACAAAATTTCCAGTACTCCTTCGACCTCAGGGAGAATAACCCTCTCAACCTTACCAAGGCACAACTGAAACTGGTAAGGAAACAAGCGAAATACTACTTTGTCAATATTCATAAAGAATGGATGGGATTGAAGACCCTTAGCTTCTCTGAGCTAAAGGAGTTAATGTAATACCCGAGATTTCTGTTATGTAATTGGAAACTGTGATATTGTAATGATTGTGCTTTTGCCTGAGTATTTTTCTCCGTATTTCATAATTCGATGTCGTCGAGCATATAATTTCGTGTATGTAATTTCAAAGGATGAAATTCTGTGCATGTAGCGCACGCTACAGGCTAAGGGTAGCGTACGCTAACATGGTTTTATAGCGCACGCTACCAAGTGTAAGTAGCGCACGCTATGCGTGGTCAGACTGATTGAGACGTGCGGTAGGTGAGATCTGGCCGGGCCTCGCCGATCCTCGTCGGATGTACTGGACGGCTTTCGAAAAGCCGTGTCAACGCCTTTAGCGCACGCTACAGAATATGCGTAGCGTACGCTAAGTACCGAGTACGCTTTAGATCGTGAGCCGTTAGCGCACGCTACGAGCAGGGTGTAGCGCGCGCTAATTACCATTTATTATAAATAGGACAACATCCTATTCGTGATTTCAGATCCTTTCTTCCCCATAACCCGAACTCTTGCACTTGAAACATAACTCCATTCGTCCTAAACACTCCATATCAACCTCCTAGTTCGAGATTGAAGATCATATACCATTGGAGATCGGTGTTCAAGCCGTGGGTGTGGGATTGCTTCATTTTCATCCGTGTTCTTCGTTACTTTGAGGTAGGTGATTCTTCACCAATGATTAGTAAGGTTCCTAAGGAAGTTTGAACCATGTTTGGATAGCAAGTATTTCATTTTTATCGGTCATCGCATGTTAGAAGGGTACTTTTGACGAATAGATGCTAGATATCGAATGAACCTTTGAACCACCTTATTATAAGGACTCCTCAAAGATGTTTAAAACGATTTATGATCAAGTAATCGGATATTACCCAGTTGATACGCTGTATACGTTGGAATCATGTGTTTTGGAACGTAAGACGATGGAACTTAGATTTATTTCTTGAAGATCGTAGAGAAATTGTGATATCGAGACAACTATCCGTATATTGGTATTTCATAATCTTAAATCTTCCAGAAACCTTATTAGCATGTTATGCCTGAGGATAACTTGTAATATCACCATAGGGTTCATGAGTTCTTCATCATTCAACCCAGTTTTCGGTTCGTAGTATTCTGCCATGCAAGATTAGCGCACGCTAACATGTGTAAGTTAACGTGCGCTATCGAGGTTCGGTTTTCGCACGTAACGTCGTAGCGTCGTTATGAGGCAGCCGAGTCGATCGCCAGGGCTAGCGCACGCTAGTCTTATACGATAGCGTCGCTATCAGCTCACTTAGCGCACGTTATGTATAGTACGTAGCGCGCTAAGCAATCCAGGCAGCTTGTTTAGTTTGAGCTTTTCGGCCGTAGGTCGAATTGTTAGGCCATTGTTCGACTCGAGGTGATTTGTATATCGTTCCTTGTGTTAAGGTTCGAGCTTGTTACGTTGATCGGAGGGGGGCGGCCTTCGAGTGCGTCGAGAGCATTGAAGTATATCGTTCTTGCCATCTTCGAGGCAAGTATCGTGATATGTTAATATCGGTATTTTTGGAGTATACGTATGATTATGCATGTTGTTGAACATGATATTTACTTCGTTGATTTTCATGATATTCGTTGTATATTGTTTATATGTTCATGTTGGTGAACATAATGATTTGGCATATGTGTATGCATGAGTTGTGTTTGTATACGTTGTACGATCTATGCTGAGGGCGCTGGATCGGATGTCCACCTCGTGTTGGTCCGACGGGATCATCTTGGGATCTATGCTGAGGGCGCTGGATCATTGCACGGGTTATGTCCACCTCGTGTTGGTCCGACGGGATCATCTTGGGATCTATGCTGAGGGCGCTGGATCATTGGAATACCCATGCCGTATAATGAAATCTTGTGGATTTGCATTGTCGGATTCCTAGCGGAAGTCCGTGTGGTGTATTTTGTTATGTATTACGATGCATATTCGAATTGTTTAACATGATACTTGTACTAGCATCGTTTTGCTAACCCCTTCGGGGTGGACATTGTTTTGATGTTCGGGTAGCCGAGGAGCGGGAGGCACCACAAGACCGGCTGTGACGATGAGATGGCTCGATGATGTGATTGTTGTTATTGTTGTCGAGAGTTGTTTTTCTTGTTTCGCTCAAGACTGAGTACGTCTGCTACGATAATGTCCTTTCGATATGGTTGTATAAATTAACTCTTTGATCGGTTGAGTCAAATATGTCTTTAAACTTCAGTTGTACGATTGGTTTATATTTACACACTTCTTAAAATTAGCCTTGTAAATCCTTACCTAAAGGGTTTACGGCGCTGTAATTATTCCGAATATCTCGGGGTGTTACAGAATATGGTATCGGAGCTAAGATTTATGGATATCTTGGCAGTCGGGTTAGTTGGGTCTGTTTACGTTATTGATTATTGGTCGTTCGTAACATCACTGCTGAGCCAGCATCGTCAATTGGACTGTGGTTGTAAGTTTCCTAATCTCGAGTACTATGGTTCTATTTAATTCTTGTCTTGTAAACATTGATGGATGTATTTTTAGAACGTTGCCATGGATATTGAGTATTTATGTTTACAGTATGTTGAGGGGAGGTCGTGGACGCGGACGCGGTCGTGGACGCGGACGTGGAAATGCGAGGCAAGAAGAATCGGTATCTACTCCCGAGATAGCCGTTAGCCAAACGGACTCCCATTCTGGAGGACAGCAAGGATCAGCGAATGATGACGCAAATCCTAACATGCCGTGAGTGCCGCAATGTGGTGGCACAGATAAACCATTCGCCTGTGTCGTTGATCGCATGCAGACAAAGAATGGGACAAAGCAGCACCACGAGGATAACCGGGGTGACAGATGGCTTGCTGAGGTGGTTAAATTGCACCCGCCAAAATTTGACGGATCTGCCGAGGCACTTATTTGGGATCACTGGCTCAAGGAGTTGGAGAAAATATTCGCGGGTCTTAACTGTCCCGAGGACCTAAGGTTCCCATCGCCCAGTATTTTCCTCGACCGGGAGGCCTTTGATTGGTGGGAAGCCGTTTCGACCCGAGGATCATAATGCGGATTGACGGAATTCAAACAAATGATGGAAGCACGATTGTCCCCGTCCAAAGAAGAGAGGCGAAGATCCGAGAGTTTTTCTCACCACAGAGTTCGGAGGCATCTGTGATGATGTAATTAAAACTTTCAATCATCACCGACTTGTGTGCGACACTTGGTCGTAATGAGGCGTAAAAGATTTTTCATTTTGATATGCGGATGAAGCCGAGATTCAGAAGACATGTCCGGATTCGAGTGTACTACGTTGCGACAGTATCAAGACAAAGCGCGGCCTACGACATGAAAGAGGCGGCGGTAGAGAAATCGACGGAAGCAAAGAAACAGAAGGTGTCGGGAAACTTCACGGAGAATAAGAATAGCGGGCCCCGCCGGTCACCTCTTTTCACTCATCCAGGAGGCCTCCGCATCCTTCTAGAGGCGGAAAGAAGTTCCGGACAGCTTCAGCAGTTTCGGACGCATCAAAGAAATGTTACAATTGTGGCCGAGCAGGGCATGTTCGACGTGATTGCCCCGCATCTTCTGTGACCTGTTACGACTGTGGGCAAGAAGGGCACCGTGCGGCCTTCTGTGGAGCCGCTACTAGATCTTTTGGTACCCGCACTCCAGCACCAGTTCCTAAGGACATAAGTGTGAACCAGACACAGCAGAGTGGATTCCAGCAGCAGAACGCTGGGAAGAGAGAGACATCCAGTGCTGGGTCCGTCCCTCCGCGCCTGTACGAAATGAGGAGATCTGACGACCAGAACACTGCGGTTGCATCAGGTACGATTCAGATTCTTTTGCAACCGGTTAGTGTTTTATTCGATTCCGGAGCCACACATTCTTTTATATCTTTGAACTGTGTTAAACGTTTGAACATCTCGTGCTTGTATAATTGTGAACCTTTGTTGTGGGATTACCGAGCGGAGAGAAAATTGTGGGAACACTAGAAGCTAGGGATTTCCCAGTATCTATAGAGGGGAGAGATTGGCCATCGAATCTTATTGTGGTCGACATCTGCGGTGACGATTTAATTCTCGGAGATGATTGGCTCAACCGTTATGGAGCTGTATTGAATTACCGAGAGAGAGTCATTTCCATCATTGCTGATGACGGATCTGAACACTTATTCCGAGGATGGAGACCGGGAAGCTCGGGGAAATTGATCAAGGCAATGAAAGCTGTGAAATTATTGAAACAGGGATGTCATGGACTTTGGTGTTATGCCATGAGGAAAGAGGAAGGAGTAGAGCTCTCGTCTATTTCAGTTGTGAATGAATTCTCAGATGTATTTCCTGACGAGCTACCAGGGTTACCTCCGCAAAGAGAAGTGGAATTTACCATCGAATTAGAGCCTGGAGCAACCCCTATTTCCAGGGCACCATACCGCATGGCGCCGACCGAGATGTATGAACTCAAGAAGCAACTGGAGGAATTGTTACAGTAGGGATATATTCAACCGAGCGTTTCCCCTTGGGGAGCGCCCGTTCTCTTTGTCCGAAGAAAGACGGATCCCTCCGACCGTGTATTGATTACAGGAGCTTAACAAGATGACGATCAAGAATAAGTATCCTATACCTCGGATCGACGACTTGTTTGATCAACTGCAAGGGGCGAGGGTATTCTCGAAGATCGACTTGCGATCAGGATACCACCAACTGAGAATTAAGGAATCAGACATACCGAAATCGCTGCATCCCTAAGACGGCATTATGAATTTGTAGTAATGCCATTTGGACTTACAAATGCTCCTGCGGTATTCATGCAATTGATGAATCGGGTATTCTTGGAATACTTGGATAAATTTGTGGTGGTCTTCATTGACGACATTTTGATATATTCGAGGGACGCAGAGGAACATGCTGAACATTTACGTGTGGTTTTGAGCATCTTGAGAAAGGAACAGCTGTATGCTAAGCTTTCTAAATGCGAATTCTGGCTTAAGGAAGTAACCTTCCTTGGGCATGTGATATCATCCGACGGAGTTCAGGTGGACCCGAAGAAAGTCGAAGCAATCTTGGAATGGGAAGCTCCTAAGAACGGGAAGGAAGTCCGAAGCTTCTTAGGACTAGCTGGATACTATCGCCGCTTTGTAGAGGGATTTTCCAAAATTGCTCGTCCGCTCACCCAGCTGTTACAGAAAACTCAAAAGTTCGCGTGGAATGAGAAGTGCCAGGCTGGTTTTGACGAACTTAAGAAGAGACTGACGACAGCACCTATATTAGCGCTGCCAGAAGGAACTGACGGATTTTTGGTATACAGCGACGCTTCGAATCAGGGTTTGGGTTGTGTGTTGATGCAAAAGGATAAGGTAATTGCTTATGCCTCTCGGCAATTGAAACCGTACGAAGTTAATTATCCGACTCATGATCTGGAGCTAGCAGCTGTAGTCTTTGCCTTGAAAATCTGGCGACATTATTTGTACGGCACTCATTGTCAGATATTTACAGACCATAAGAGCCTCAAGTACATTTTCAGTCAGAAAGAGTTAAACATGAGGCAGAGAAGGTGGCTGGAATTGATCAAGGATTACGACTTGGAGATTCTCTATCATCCGGGGAAAGCAAATGTAGTAGCCGATGCTTTGAGTCGTAAACCTGTTTCTCTTCGAGTGTTGGAAGCTCTTACGCCCCAGACCAGCATTCAACAAGAACTGATCCGCGAAGGGATTGAAGTATGGGCACCAGGAATCCAAGGGCGACTTTATGTGATGGAGCTGACTTCATCACTAGTCGAGAGGATCAAGTCCAAGCAGTTGGACGATTCTCTGATCCTTCGATTATGTGATGAAGTAAAGAAAGGAAAAGCCCCAGGATTCGTGATACAAGATGATGGAGTTCTGAGATTTCAGGATCGACTTTGCGTTCCCGAAGATGATGATTTAAGAAGGACTATTCTGAAAGAAGCTCATAGCGCGCCCTATTCTATTCACCCGGGCAGCAGTAAGATGTATAAGGATCTTAAACAAAACTTCTGGTGGGGGAATATGAAGAAGGACGTAGCAGAGTATGTTGCGAAGTGTTTGACTTGTCAGCAGGTCAAGATTGAGCATCGACCACTGGGATGTTAAAGCCGCTCCGATCCTCGAATGGAAATGGGAGGATATCTCGATGGATTTCATCACCGATGCCAAGGACAAAAACGGGAATGAACATGATTTGGGTTATAGTTGATCGACTAACCAAGTCGGCTCATTTCCTAGGGATCAAAGATATTTGGGGACCCGAAAGATTGGCGCGAGTATTTATTGCGGAGATAGTCAGATTGCATGGAACGCCGAAGACCATTATTTCGGATCGAGATGGTCGTTTCGTGTCGCACTTCTGGAAAGCAGTTCACAAGGCTTTGGGGACTGAGCTCAACTTTAGCACAGCTTATCATCCCCAAACAGACGGTCAGTCCGAAAGGACTATTCAAACTGTAGAAGACATGCTTAGAGCCTGTGCGTTGGATTGGTCAACTGATTGGGAGGTTCACTTGCCCTTGATCGAGTTCACCTATAATAACAGTTGGCATGCTTCTATTAAGATGGCCCCATTTGAAGCTTTATACGGAAGAAGATGCCGATCGCCCCTGTGCTGGGATGATTCTTCGGATTTGATCGGGACGGAACCGGAATTGATTATTCAGACTCAAGAGAAGATAGCCTTGATTCGAGAGAGACTGTTGACTGCCCAGAGTCGGCGAAGTCTTATGCAGATGTACGTCGTCGCCCTCTAGAGTTCGATCTGGGACCACGTACTATTGAAGGTGTCTCCTACACGAGGGATTTTCCGTTTTGGGAGAAGAGGCAAGCTTAGTCCAAGATATATCGGACCATTTGAGATCCTAGAGAGAGTTGGGGATTTAGCATACCGGTTGGCCTTACCGCCATCGCTGAGTCACGTTCACAGTGTATTTCACGTATCCCAACTACGGAAGTATATACCGACCCGATCACGTTATTGATTTCGACGAGATCGAGATAGCTAATGATGGCACCTTCAAGAGAGACCAATCAAGATACTTGAGAGCCGGATCAAACAATTGAGGAATAAACCAATACATTTGGTTAAAGTACAATGGTCACGACATGGAGTCGAAGAGGCCACTTGGGAAACGGAGGACGGTATAAAGGCTAAATATCCGGAGTTGTTTTCATCCTAAGTTTCGGACGAAACTTCTTTTAGGGAGGAAGGATGTAATACCGAGATTTCGTTATGTAATTGGAAACCGTGATATTGTAATGATTGTGCTTTTGCACGAGTATTTTTCTCCGTATTTCATAATTCGATGTCGTCGAGCATATAATTTCGTGTATGTAATTTCAAAGGATGAAATTGCAGGCATGTAGCGCACGCTACTGAGGCTAAGGGTAGCGTACGCTAACATGGTTTTATAGCGCACGCTACCAAGTGTAAGTAGCGCACGCTATGCGTGGTCGACCGATTGAGACGCGTGCGGTAGGTGAGATCGGCCGGGGCCTCGCCGATCTGTCGGATGTACCTGGACGGCTTTCGGGAAAAGCCGGGTCAACGCCTTAGCGCACGCTACAGGAATATGCGTAGCGTACGCTAAGTACCGAGTACAGTTTAGACTGTGAGCCGTTAGCGCACGCTACGAGCAGGTGTAGCGCGCGCTAATAACCATTTATTATAAATAGGACAACATCCTATTCGTGATTTCAGTCCTTTCTTCCCCCATAACCCGAACTCTTGCACTTGAAACATAACTCCATTCGTCCTAAACACTCCATATCAACCTCCTAGTTCGAGATTGAAGATCATATACCATTGGAGATCGGTGTTCAAGCCGTGGGTGTGGGATTGCTTCATTTTCATCCGTGTTCTTCGTTACTTTGAGGTAGGTGATTCTTCACCAATGATTAGTAAGGTTCCTAAGGAAGTTTGAACCATGTTTGGATAGCAAGTATTTCATTTTTATCGGTCATCGCATGTTAGAAGGGTACTTTTGACGAATAGATGCTAGATATCGAATGAACCTTTGAACCACCTTATTATAAGGACTCCTCAAGATGTTTAAAACGATTTATGATCAAGTAATCGGATATTACCCAGTTGATACGCTGTATACGTTGGAATCATGTGTTTTGGAACGTAAGACGATGGAACTTAGATTTATTTCTTGAAGATCGTAGAGAAATTGTGATATCGAGACAACTATCCGTATATTGGTATTTCATAATCTTAAATCTTCCAGAAACCTTATTAGCATGTTATGCCTGAGGATAACTTGTAATATCACCATAGGGTTCATGAGTTCTTCATCATTCAACCCAGTTTTCGGTTCGTAGTATTCTGCCATGCAAGATTAGCGCACGCTAACATGTGTAAGTTAACGTGCGCTATCGAGGTTCGGTTTTCGCACAGAACGTACGTAGCGTACGTTATGAGGCAGCCGAGTCAGACTGCCAGTTTGTGGCTAGCGCACGCTAGTCTTATACGATAGCGTACGCTAACAGTTCAGCTTAGCGCACGTTATGTATAGTACGTAGCGCGCGCTAAGCAATCCAGGCAGCTTGTTTAGTTTGAGCTTTTCGGCCGTAGGTCGAATTGTTAGGCCATTGTTCGACTCGAGGTGATTTGTATATCGTTCCTTGTGTTAAGGTTCGAGCTTGTTACGTTGATCGGAGGGGGGCGGCCTTCGAGTGCGTCGAGAGCATTGAAGTATATCGTTCTTGCCATCTTCGAGGCAAGTATCGTGATATGTTAATATCGGTATTTTTGGAGTATACGTATGATTATGCATGTTGTTGAACATGATATTTACTTCATTGATTTTCATGATATTCGTTGTATATTGTTTATATGTTCATGTTGGTGAACATAATGATTTGGCATATGTGTATGCATGAGTTGTGTTTGTATACGTTGTACGATCTATGCTGAGGGCGCTGGATCGGATGTACACCTCGTGTTGGTCCGACGGGATCATCTTGGGATCTATGCTGAGGGCGCTGGATCATTGGACGGGTTATTTCCACCTCGTGTTGGTCCGACGGGATCATCTTGGGATCTATGCTGAGGGCGCTGGATCATTGGAATACCCATGCTGTATAATGAAATCTTGTGGATTTGCATTGTCGGATTCCGGTAGCGGAAGTCCGTGTGGTGTATTTTGTTATGTATTACTGATGCATATTCGAATTGTTTAACATGATACTTGTACTAGCATCGTTTTGCTAACCCCTTCGGGGGTGGACATTGTTTTGATGTTCAGGTAGCCGAGGAGCGGGGAGGCAGCCACAGTACCGACAGGACGATGAGATGGCTCAGTGATGTGATTGTTGTTATTGTTGTCGAGAGTTGTTTTTATTGTTTCGTTCAGTACTCGAGTACGTCTGTTCTGATAATGTCCTTTCGATATGGTTGTATAAATTAACTCTTTGATCGGTTGAGTCAAATATGTCTTTAAACTTCAGTTGTACGATTGGTTTATATTTACACACTTCTTAAAATTAGCCTTGTAAATCCTTACCTAAAGGGTTTACGGCGCTGTAATTATTCCGAATATCTCGGGGTGTTACAGTTAATTGATAAAATTGGATGAGACTATCCCATAGCCACTAAACACCTCCTCACAGCCTTCTATCGCGAGTCTAACCTGAAGCTACTATTGGATGAATACTGGTTCATCTCAAACTTCAAACAAAACATGGACCAGTTTATTTTTAACATTATAGAAGGAGTAACTCAAGTGAAGTTCTTTGATGATGAAGAAATTAAAGAAGGAGAAAGAGAGAAGCAGGTGCAAGAAGAAAAAGAAGTTGTTGAAAAGGAGAGAGAAGAAGAAGAAGTTGTTGAAAAGGAAGGAGAAAAAGAAGTTCATGAAAAGGAGAAAGAAAAGGAAGAAGAAGTAAAAAAGAGAAAGTAGATGACAGATAAGGAGATAAAGATGTTGAAAAAGAGTAGGAATAGAAGGAAGAAGAAAAAGTAGAAGAAGAGAAAGACAGAAGAGAAGAAAACAAAAAGGATGATGAGCACCATGATCAGGATGCACCAGATCAGGCCTCCAGCTCAGCATAACCCACAACAGACGAAGAATCAGGGCAGCCAGAAAAAACCCCATCTGATCAGAAAGCAGCTGACAGGAGAAACCCTCTCTGAAATCCATCACTCAAAAGTCAGTTGCACAGGAGAGCTCAGCTGAAAATACTCATCAGGAAGACGCGCTAGCATATCAGCTGCTTCCTAACTTCACTAAGATGGTCAGATCCATAGTTGAGGAAACAGTAGCTAATATTCTGGCAACAAAGGTAGAACCTCACCTGCTATCCTTAAAAACCAATATGGACTCCCTATTAAACTAAAAGGAACCCTCTCCACCACTTTCATCTTCAAGGATGCCTTTGTAGGTCACAAGTCATCAGGAATAAGTCTGGGGGGGGGGGGTGAATAGACTTGTTAAACTCTTTCCTGAATCTCAGGTGAGTTTCTCAGCTGTGATTAAGTGTAGATGACTTAAGTTGACTGTAACACCCCAAACTAGGCGGATATTACAGTGCCGTAGATCCCCAACTGGGACCCACCAGGCAAATGAAAATGAATGAATTACACAAGATAAATGTAGTACCGAACTACATTACAACAATAATTACTCCGATGAGGAGTTTAGTTACAACACACCAGACAACACTCAATACTAGTGTTTTTTATATGAAGATTAATTACACAACACCGAATGAAACGGAGTATTCAAATAAAAGTCTGCAGCTGAAAATAAAGGACAATAACATGAATAATCAAAGATCGGGGCCCCCTACTAGTATCACTAGGACTCCTCGCCGTCAACGTGCTCTCCCCGTGCGTTTGCCTGGCCATGACCTGAAAAACAAAATCCCCAAACGGGGTCAGTTACAAAGAACAACAATCCTCAAGGGTTGAAAATACACAATCATGATTATATCTGAAATTATGAAATATCCTGTCGAAACATACGCAATCAAACATGCTATATGAATCAACTAACAGTACGGCTCAAAGGGTGGCGCCACACTACGCCCGGGATGGAAATGTGTCCGTGCACAAGCCACCAATGATCAATACACGCGTGGTCTTGTACCTAATCAGTCTCACGAAACAATCAATCTCGTGTGCACAGTCCAATGTGAGGCCATCAACCAACACACGACTATAATGTGCCCGACATGAAAATCCTACACATACCAACCGGCACGCCAGTATGACCCGGAATGCCACGATATAACAAAAGTGACATCGAAAATGAATAATGACTCACCGAGGTGGAATGGTAACGAAATAAATGACAGCTCAATGAAAAGATTGGAACCGCTGCTCCTTATGATCAAACGATTAATTGATAACAACAAGTTTTGATATGATTAATATAATGATGAATGAGTTATGATTATGAATGAACAACAACAAAAGGGATGGATATCCTTTTAACCGAGTAAGAATTAACTTACTCGACAACGATGAAGAATGTCCGTCCACGAACAACGTCCTAATTGAGATATCGGTCGCTCGAACAACCTTGAATAAATATAATTACCAACAATCCGTTCAATATACGAATCAAACACGAATATAACGAACTCAAAACGTCGATACGATTAAACTAAGTCCATAGAGGCATTAAATCAAACACGTTGCGACCAAACTCCGATTGTTTACAATCAAACCTCAATATACCAATATCAAATCCACCAAGAAGTGTTTCAAACCAACAAAACATCTCCAATACGATCAATAATCCATTATGAATATCCAAAAACGTGATTATAACAACAATTAGTCGAAAATCCCCAATTCCAACTCGATTTTCAAGGTGTTCTCGAATAATTCCTCAATAATCCAATGAATCCTTATACAAACTCATAATCATATACATATCCCTTCATATAACATGATTATAACGTCCAAAACATCATATCTCAACACAAAATCGAAGTCCAAAGTGTTGAAGGAATTACCTCTTGATGATACAAGTACTTTAATCCGAAGAACACGCGTTAGATTGATTATCTGGGCTTCACGATCGAAAGGAGATGAAGAAAATCAAACACCCAAATGATTTGTGAAGGAAAAACCCTCCCTCAAGCTTACTCTCTCGGTTGAAGGTGAAGAAAAGGGGAAAAATGGCTGAAATGCTGAAAAAAATGAATTTAAGGGAGTTGATCGCACGGACACGGCCGTGCCGATCGGCACGCGGTCGTGTCGCACCTGGCCGACATTGGCCGACAGGACTCGACCGTGTCCTCGCTTGACACGGTCGCGGCGCGAGGGCCTCCGTGATGACCCGTCCGACAATGACTTCGGCATGACTCGATCGGCCGTGCAGGCGACACGGCGGGCGTGTCGGCACGCTCGCTTATCCGGAAGGGTTCGACTCGGCCGTGCCAGACGACACGGTCGGGTCCTGAGGCAGACACTTCGGCACTTTCCGGACGAGTACGGCACGGGCCGTGTCGGACAACACGGCCGAGTTCGTTCGGCAGTGATCGGCCAAAACTGAAAAATGAGCGGTTGAGCTAAAACGACCATAACTCTCTCGTCCGGACTCCGATTGACTCACCGTTTGAACCTTTGGAAAGCTAACTCGATGCTCTATAATATTGCAAAGATTTAGAATTTTTGGAGTTACCAAAAATTAATGGTGATCTAACAAAGTCGAACTCATATGAGGAAAGTTGAAACAATGAACAATAACGATACACAACTCGAAGTTTTTCCGAACGGTGAACACGGTGAAAGAACATGATTAATGAATGATTATAATTTAGTGAAAATCCACAGAGTGACAATCACCAAATGAAATTACTGAATGATAATGACTGAATTACAATCGGGTATTACATACACCCCCCCTTAAAAGAGTTTCGTCCCCGAAACTAGGGGTCAAACAACTCGGGATAACACTCCCGCATATTCTCCTCAGTTTCCCAAGTGGCCTCTTCGACTCCGTGACTAGACCACTGAATCTTGACCAAAGGGATCATCTTGTTCCTCAACTGTTTGATTCGCCGCTCTAACACTCGTACAGGACGCTCCTCGTACGAATGATCATCCGCGATCTCGATTCGCCGAATCAAGTATGTGACTCGGGTCGGCAATGACTTTCCGCAATCGAGAGACGTGAAACACATTATGAATCTGCTCAAAGCCGGAGGTAAAGCCAATCGATAAGCTAACTCGCCTACTCGATCCAAAATTTCAAACGGTCCAATGAATCTCGGACTAACTTCCCCGTTTTCCGAAACGGAAAATACCTCGACTGGGATACCTTGACCAAAACATGGTCACCCGTCTCGAACTCTAGTGGTCGACGACGATTTATCGCATATGATTTCTCCGACTCGAAATGTCAACATACGACTCTTGATCAAAGCTACCTTCTCCCTGGCGGCTATAAGCATGTCGGGTTCGGTGCCGATTGATTCTGACAAGTCATCCCAACACAAAGGAGATCGACAACGACGACCGTACAAGTCCTCGTAAGGTGCCATCTTAATGGAGGCATGCCAACTATACTGTACGTGAACTCGATCAGTGGTAGTTGGGCTTCCCAATCGTCCTTCCAATCGAGGACGCATGCCCTCAACATGTCCTCTAATGTCTGAATAGTTCTCTCTGATTGTCCGTCGGACTGAGGATGAAAGGCAGTACTGAGATTAAGCTGAGTTCCCATAGCACGATGAACTGATTTTCAAAAATGTGACACAAACCGTCCGTCACGATCGGAAACGATACTTTTAGGAGTACCGTGAAGTCTCACTATCTCTTTGATGAACAACTGGGCCAGTCTCTTGGGACTCCACATATCCTTGATTTCAAGGAAATGAGCTAAATTAGTAAAGCAGTCCGCGATCACTCAGATCGTATTTATGCCCCGACGACTCGTCAGCAATTCGTGATGAATTCCATAGAAATGTCTTCCCACTTCCATTCTGGAATAAGGAGCGGTATCAGCATACTCGCCGGTCGCTGAGGTTCCATCTTGACTTGTTGACAGGTTAAGCATCTCGAAACAAATTCTGCGACTTCTCGCTTCATATTACTCCATCAGTAATTTTGTTTCAAGTCTTTGTACATCTTGCTGGACCCCAGATGAACAGAATAAGGGGTAGCATGAGCTTCTCTCAAAATAGAGTTTTTCAACTCGTCATTCGCCGGTACACACATCCGATTCTTAAATCTCAAAAGTCCATCCTCGTGGATCACGAATCCAGGGGCTTTTCCCCTGAGCCACATCCTCAAGAATGCGCAACAATGCTGGGTCTGAACCCTGATTCTCCTTGATTGCATCCTCAAGAGATGATGAAATCTCTAACATACAAAGTCGTCCCGACTCGAAGCTGCACCTCGATCACGGGTCTAAGGAATTCCTGTTGGAGCTCCTTCTGAATCGTTAAACGAGCAAGCATCTGCTCCTGAACGGACTTACGACTCAAGGCGTCGGCGACAATGCTCGCCTTGCCCGGGTGGTAAAGGATATCGATATCAAAATCTTTGATTAATTCCAACCACCGTCTCTGTCGCATATTTAACTCCTTCTGAGTAAATATATACATCAACTCTTGTGATTGGTGAAGATCTCAGTGATGCCATAAAGGTAACGACGCCAAATTTTCAACACGAAAACCACGGTTGCTAGCTCCGTCCGTGGGTTGGATAATTAACCAAATTAACTGAGGAAACATCGGATTTCCTTAACATCTTTCGGAGGTTGCAAATCTCGGATAGCCTCCGTCTTCTCGAGGGTCGACACGAACTCGCGGATGAAATTACATGCCCGAGAAAGTCACTTCGGACCTCCGTAACTCATATTTGGAAAACCTTCCATAAAGTTGCTCGTCTCAACACGCCGAGAACCTGATGAAGATGAACCTCGTATTCCTCTCGGCTACGAGAATAAATCAAAATGTCGTCGATGAAGAAAACAACAAACCGATCCAAAAAGTCGATGAAAACCCGATTCATTAACCCTCATGAATACCACAGTGCAATAGTTAGCCCGAACGGCATAACTACGAACTCATAATGACCATAGCGTGTATGAAACGCTGTCCTCGCGATATCCGACTCTCGAATCCGCAATCGGTGATATCCGGATCTTAAGTCGATCTTGGAAAATACTCAAGCTCCCTGAAGTTGATCTAAAAGATCATCGATACGAGGTAAAGGATACTACTCTTGATCATTACCCTTTTCAACTCCTGGTAATTAATACACACACGAGACGAGCCATCCTTCTCCTTGACAGATCACACTGGTGCTCCTCACGGGGACGCAATCGGTCGGAGATAACCTTTCTCGAACTATTCCTCAAGTTGAATCTTCAACTCCCGCATTCAGTCGGGGCCATCCGATACGGTGCCTTCGATAAAGGGGACGACTGCCCAACTCACTCCTGAAGTCCCTTACTCTATGTGAAGGCAACCAGATAACTCGTCGGGAAATACATCGTCAATCGATGACAATGATACCACGAATGATTGAACATTTCGATTGCCCTAGAATGGTCAATCAATAAAAAGAGATACCAATAATGATTGAACAACTCGATTGCCTTAGAAAGGTCAATCGATGAAGATGATACAATGAATGATTGAATAACTCGATTGCCCTAGAAAGGCCAATCGATGAAAATGATACAATGAATGATTGAATGACTCGATTGTCTTAGAAAAGCCAATCGATGAAAATAATACAAGGAATGATTGAATAACTCGATTGTCCTAGAAAGGCCAATCGATGAGAATGATACAATGAATGATTGAATAGTTCGATTGCGGAATTTCTCTCGCTTCGTCATAATAATACTTCTTCGGAACAACGGGATTACTTCCTGAAGCACACATTCAACAACCAACGACGGAAAATAGCGACCAAACGCTAACAAACACTGAGGATAGTATTAAGACGGTTAAACCAACTAATACCGAAATTACATCGTCCTAAGATAAATTCACCACGATTAGGTCCACCAACCAATCGCGGTTACTAAGCTTAATTAGGTATGATTCCGAAAATTCTTCCATCGTCAGGTAGACCGATGGTATGAGATCCACAAGCAATAGGACTATCCCGAAATAAGTCTATTCAAGCATGATTCGAAAATGAATGAATGCGGTGTACCAAAGATCAAAAGGTACACACAAGTTGAAATAAAATTACGAGTATACCTGAAATCGTTCGGGCCACCAGATCGTCGATCCTCCTCATCATATGAATCTGGGACTTGCCGGTCCCCGAACCGGACGCTCCCGTCTAATAAATACGAGCTCCAACTCTATTTGCTTCCATTGCCTTAAACGACGATGACAAAGCGCCGATTTCAACGCTGTTGCTTCGGGCCCGAGATGCCACCGAGCCGACTTGGAGTCCTTTCGGCAAAAACGGGCCTTATGCCCAAAATTCCCACAATTATAGCACGTGATAGACGGTTTCGAGACACTCGCTGAAATGACCCGCTGCCCACAATTGAAACAGTGATGGCCGAATCGCCGCCGGGAATGAGATCCCGCACGATTATGCGCCGTAGAAGGTCGCCGAAACGATAGGGCTCACACGAGGCTTCTTGAAGGTTGATCGACCGCCTTTGGGTTGATTACGCCGTTGATTTCTTGCCGAAAGATGAAGGTTGTTGTTCAAGACTTTCCTTAGCACTGCCTCATACGGAGAGTTCTCTCGATTAATCCGGCCGAGTGGCGCAATGATGATTGAGCAATCGCACATGGGTCATCATGGCTCGCATAAAAGTGAGTGGATCAACCCGAACATCTTCTCGTCGAGCGAGTCCTGGGCACGATTTCCTCGGCGAGTGATTATTTCTCGGGTTTCGTCCGCACTGCGCCTCTCCCCGCATCCTCGACAGCCTCTCTCCATACTCAAGTAGGAAGGTCGCATAATGATTATATTTCCGCATGATTAGCACGTTATGATTATGTCATGAGATGATGAAAATGAGTATACATGTCAGAACTTAGTGATTATATGAATGATTTAATCAAGTTAAATGATTATCCGATGAAATTCTTGAAATGATTATCTTGAATAACTTAACAAGATTGATAATATGATCATCCGTGATTGACAACCGAGTAATGAAATGAATTGAGTAATTAATAAGTTAACATGATCGTCTCCGATTATTAATCGAGTAATGAAATGAATTAAGTGATTGATGAGTTAATATGATCATCCCGATCATAATGAATGATGATGTTTGAGGATTGTTAAATGATGAATGATGAATGAATGACTATTGCCGAAATTATACCATGGCGTTAGAAGTCTTACGCTTCTTTTCTTTCGATTGGCTCGGCATCTCGCACAGTCACACGTGACGCGAAAGTCCAATGATACTAGTCCGATGACGATGATTTCAAATGAGACATGACTTGGAGGGTAGTATTCAAAACCACTCTCCGATACCAACTCGTAACACCCCAAACTAGGCGGATATTACAAAGGCCGTAGATCCCCAACCGGGACCCACTGTGCAAATGAAAATGAATGAATTACACAAGATAAATGTAGTACCGAACTACATTACAACAATAATTACTCCGATGAGGAGTTTAGTTACAACACACCAGACAACACAATACTAGTGTATTTTATATGAAGATAAAATACACAACACCGAATGAAACGGAGTATTCAAATGAAAGTCTCAGCTGAAAATAAAGGACAATAACATGAATAATCGAAAGATCGGGGCCCCTACTAGTATCACTAGGACTCTCGCCGTCAACGTGCTCTCCCGTGCGTTTGCTCGCCATGACTAAAAACAAAATCCCCAAACGGGTCGCCATAAAGAACAACAATCCTCAAGGGTTGAAAAATACACAATCATGATTATATCTCAAATTATGAAATATCCTGTCGAAACATACGCAATCAAACATGCTATATGAATCAACTAACAAGACGGCTCAAAGGGTGGCGCCACACTACGCCCGGATGGAAATGTGTCCGTGCACAAGCCACCAACGATCAATACACGCGTGGTCCGGTACCTAATCGGTCTCACGAAACAATCAATCTCGTGTGCACACCCAATGTGAGGCCATCAACCAACACACGACTATAATGTGCCCGACATGAAAATCCTACACATACCAACTGCACGCCAAGATGACCCGAATGCCACGATATAACAAAAGTGACATCGAAAATGAATAATGACTCACCGAGGTGGAATGGTAACGAAATAAATGACACCAATGAAAAGATTGGAACCGCTGCTCCTTATGATCAAACGATTAATTGATAACAACAAGTTTTGATATGATTAATATAATGATGAATGAGTTATGATTATGAATGAACAACAACAAAAGGGATGGATATCCTTTTAACCGAGTAAGAATTAACTTACTCAACAACGATGAAGAATGTCCGTCCACGAACAACGTCCTAATTGAGATATCGGTCGCTCGAACAACCTTGAATAAGTATAATTACCAACAATCCGTTCAATATACGAATCAAACACGAATATAACGAACTCAAAACGTCGATACGATTAAACTAAGTCCATAGAGGCATTAAATCAAACACGTTATACCAAACTCCGATTGTTTACAATCAAACCTCAATATACCAATATCAAATCCCCCAAGAAGTGTTTCAAACCAACAAAACATCTCCAATACGATCAATAATCCGTTATGAATATCCAAAAACGTGATTATAACAACAATTAGTCGAAAATCCCCAATTCCAACTCAATTTTCAAGGTGTTCTCGAATAATTCCTCAATAATCCAATGAATCCTTATACAAACTCATAATCATATACATATCCCTTCATATAACATGATTATAACGTCCAAAACATCATATCTCAACACAAAATCGAAGTCCAAAGTGTTGAAGGAATTACCTCTTGATGATCCAAGTACTTTAATCCGAAGAACACGCGTTAGATTGATTATCCGGGCTTCACGATCGAAAGGAGATGAAGAAAATCAAACACCCAAATGATTTGTGAAGGAAAAACCCTCCTCAAGCTTACTCTCTCGGTTGAAGGTGAAGAAAAGGGGAAAATGGCTGAAATAATCAAAAACGAATTTAAGGGAGTTGATCGTCACGGACACGGCCCGCCGATCGGGCACGGCCGTGTCGCATACCGCCGACAGCTGGCCGACATGGACTCGACCGTGTCCCGCTTGACACGGTCGCGCGCCGAGGGCCTCCCGATAGTGACCGTCCGACAATGACTTCGGCATGACTCGACCGCGCTGCACGACACGGCCGGGCGTGTCAGCGATCGCTCGGCTTATCCGGACAGTTCGACTCGCCGCGCTGCACGACACGGCCGGGTCCTGAGGCGCATACACTTCGCACTTTCCGGACGAGTACGGCACGGCCGTGTCGGACGACACGGCCGAAGTTCGTTCGGCGCTGATCGCCAAAATCAAAATGAGCGGTTGAGCTAAAACGACCATAACTCTCTCGTCCGAACTCCGATTGACTCACCGTTTGAACCATTGGAAAGCTAACTCGATGCTCTATAATATTGCAAAGATTTAGAATTTTTGGAGTTGCCAAAAATTAATGGTGATCTAACAAAGTCGAACTCATATGAGGAAAGTTGAAACAATGAACAATAACGATACACAACTCGAAGTTTTTCCGAACGGTGAACACGGTGAAAGAACATGATTAATGAATGATTATAATTGAGTGAAAATCCACAGAGTGACAATCACCGAATGAAATTACTGAATGATAATGACTGAATTACAACCGGGTATTACATTGACTGCAGATAGATAGTGCTGAAGAAACAGCTGGTAATAATGCAGATAACAAGTATTGACTATAGATAACTTTCTAATGGGACAGTAAATATGTATGCAGCAGTTATGTATGATGTTTAAAGCAGTAAATCACACAAGCACTTATAATGGTTTCAGAGGTGGGTAATCCTCTACTAGTCCACTTCTCTCCAAATGAGTTGGAGATAAATTCACTATAATTGTCAACCAGTGATAAAGGTTACAATGAATTCTTCTTTGTTACAACAACTTCTAACCAGTGGAAATCCATGGCCGTTTCAACTCCCTTGACTGCCAAACACCTCTTGATCGAAAACCCGTGAATGCCTCAACAACTCTCGAGGTGTCAATCACCTTCCAATCAAGATCCTATGGATGCATTTACAGTCTCTTTACTTTTAAGAACCTCGTTCAAGAAAGCAACCCCGTACTCAAAATTTAAAGACAAGAGTTTTTGTCTTGTCCAACTAAAGAGCTTCTCAGAATATGATTGTTTAAGCTTTGGTCTTTCACGATGATATAGATCTCTATGATAGCTTTGTTTGCTTTGATTACTTTGTTCGCTTGTAAGTATTGTTCGCATAGTACTTTGCTCAATTCATATCTTCAGATATTTATAGTACGATTCTCTGAGCTTCCTTCATAGCCGTTGCATCACTGTAACAAATCCATCCATTAGAGAGTGGAGTTCTTTGTTTACCTTATCATTCTGTTGCACGACTTGATTCCCTTTTCATTTTCGACCATTTGAAACTCTCTTCATTAGCGCCGTTATTTATGATTTAAAATAATCATAAGTCTTCAAACCGCGGATCTCAAGGAATATTTTATTCCTAGCTTTTCAGGAATCTTTCAAGTTTGTATCTTTACGTCTGCATGTGGCTTTCCGTTTTTGTTGACTTTCAACGCTCGATGACATGTACTGAGTTACTTGGACTTGGTTGATATCTTGACTGAGAACTTATCTGATATCTCTTAGCCAAACCTATCTGATGTGCGGTCAACCGTCTCTGATGTAAAATTCTCTGATATATCTTGGTAGAAGTTCTTTGAGATAAAGTTCTCTGCTCTGATGACCGAAGTTCTCTAACCTGATGAACATTCTCTGACCTGATGAACATTCTCTGATCTGATGGTTAGACTTCAGCTGATATTTATGTTGACCATTTCTCGTCTGATAACTCGATTGTAGATAGGTTTTTGTCAAACCTCTCTGATATTCTGCGTTGACCAAAACTTGTCTGATGTAGCAACTTCTCAGAACTTAACTACAGCCTGGTTTTGGTCAAACCTCTCTGATGTTTTGCGTTGACCAAAACTTCTCTGATAATCAACTTGCCTGAAAACTTCTCTGATAGATGGCAGTTCTATACTTAGACAATTTTCTTACTGATCAACTTTTGATCAAGACTTAGCCTAATTTTTAAGGCCTATAGAAGATACTCATTTGGTTTTTCTTTACAATGCCAAGTACTTAGATTCATACATTTGAATAATTACAATATAGGGTTGACATCATCAAAATCTAACAAGTATTCCTAACAAATTCCCCCTATTATGATGATGGAAAAACTAAAGCATTTCAAATGCAAACAAGTCTGCACAAAATAAATTGCAAGACACAAGTAAAACTCAGTCTGTTTTGAGACAACTAGTGGTTGACATTCAAGTGACTGTTATAAACTTTTATTGATGTTTTACATTACAGTGTAGTTGAATGAAACAAAATACAAGTCAAGAAATTACAAGTATTACAAAATTATGAGTAAATTTCAAAGTAAAAATTACAAGTAAAAAATTTTATCTTCCTCTCCCTATGACTCTGGATGGAGGGAGTGTCTTCAAGGTTTGGCTCCAATTGGTGTTTTGGTTACTGGGGCTAACTCATATTTTCTTTTGATAACCAATGAAGCAAACTCTTGCTGCTCTGGAGTTGTGAAATTATTTCCCCTGCAAAGTTCTCTGATTTCTTCCTGAAGAGCCATCTCATCAAGTTCATTGTTCATCAGGGTAGGTGATTCTTCAGGTCTGAAATCAGGAATTCGTGGATAGGCATTGAAGTTCTCTGCAGCATACTTCCTCAAAGCTGCCCAGAGTTTTGGAAAGTTCATGTCCATGAAGTTGATAAATGTCTACTGTGGGGAGCAGTATTTGTCTTGAAGCATCTCCCAGAGATAGTACTTCTCTATGAACTGCTTCCTGGCGCTTCCCCACATTGGTGCTGCCTCTACAGGTAGGTTCTCTTCAACATATTGAAGTTCCTTTCCTTCCCATTGTTACCTCACCTCAGATTCATATCCTGTTCTCTTTCTTTTGGCTGCAGGTGGGTCTGATGGTGCAGCAGGTTCTTTTCTCTTGAGGTGAGAGGTTCCTGCCTGTAGAAGAGGGAGGTCTTGTCTGGCTATTTCTTCTCTGCCTTCCCCCTGCCTGATGTTTTCCCCTTTGCCTTTATCTTCCCCCTTTTTGCCAGCATCAATAATAGTTGCTAGCTTCTCCTTTACCCTTGTCATGAAATCAGACATGCCAAGAGGCATTCTGTTGTTTGGGGGTGTTGGGGAAGGTTCCTTCTTGTTGATCAGGGTATCCATCTTGGCATTTAGGGACTGCAGTTCAGGCTTGACTTCAGTTGCTAGAAGCCTGGCAACTGTTTCTTCAACAATGCCTCAGATCAGCTCAGTGATATTTGGGGGTAGCTGATACACAGGTGGCTCTGCACGAACAGAATTTTCTCCTGAATCCTCTTGTGCGGTTGGTCTCTGAGAAATTAATTTCTTGGAAGAGACCTGCCTATCAGCTGGCGCCTGATCAGATGGGGTCTTCTCATGAGTTCCTGATTTTCCATCTGATAAGTCCTCGTCTACAGGGGACTTTTCCTTCTTCTCTGCAGAGGACTTCCTCCCTGCAGATGACTTCTTGTTTTCAGAGGGGGTTTTCTCAACCTGTTCCCCCTAGTTGTCTGCTTCAGCTTCTGGAACTTGATAAGGTGATTGTTGATCCTGATCCTCATCTTCATCTCTTCTTTCTTCTTCCTTCTTTTCTTCATATTTTTTCTCCTCCCCATCTTCCTCTTTATCCTCTTTCTCTTTAACTTCTTCTTTTTCAACTTCATCGATTTCTTCTTTTTCGACTCCTTCTTCTCCTTTATCTGTATCATCCTTTTCAACTTCTTCAATTCTGATTTCTTTTTCTTTCTCTCCTTCTCTTCTCTCTTCAACTTCTTCTTTTCCAAGGGATTTTCCTAGAGAAACACCCTCCATGATGTATAGGATGAACTGGTCCATATTTTATTTAAAATGGGATATGAACCAGTTCTCCTAAAGCAACAATAATATATCTGTCTTTCGACAGAAAAACATGAGGAGTTGCTCAGTAGCCTGGGGGTGTTCCCAGTTACTTCTCTCAACATACTCTTTTAATTGAGTGAAGGAAAGAGATTTTAAGTCCTTCCACTCGTCAAATATATTGATAAAAGAAAACTTTAGAGCTTGTTGTTTTACCAGCTTTAATTGATATGCATTCAGGTTCAAAGGATTGTTCTCCCTGAGGTTTAGGGAGTATCCATCTTCTGGTATCTCTATTGTTTCTTCTGCTTCTTCCTCTTCTGTCATGCTAGGGTGAGTGAGAAGGGTAACGATTTTAGCCATCAGCTCTGATTGATCTGGCTGATGTGATGACTGATCTTCAACAGGAGCAGGTGCAGGTGAAATGATGATCTGCTTCTGGGCTGAAGGTTTTTCAAATGGTGCAGGTGCAGGTGATCTTATTGTTTACAGTGCTTCTTCTTCAACTCCAAGTGGCTGGTCCTCCAATCCTCTCTTCCTCTTGGGGGACTTATCTGTAGATGAGGTGATGTGGACAGCCTCCTCTGCTGCAGATAGCTTCCTTTTCGATAGCTTGGAAATAGGTAGGTTGTCATCATCGGACTCATCTGCAGGTAACTCTTGTATTTTAGCTACAGAGGGGGCTGATATTATCTCCTCTGCAGGTAACTTTTGGGAGGTTTGGCCAGCTGCATCAGAGAAGACTTCGTCTGAGTCCGTAGGCGCTATGTAGGGAGAAGTTCCACTTGTTATCTCCCTCAAGATTTTGGCTGCCTTCCTCTGATCGCCCAATTTCTTCAAAGTTTCTTGGTCTAGATCACCAAGTCTCTTGCTGCCATGGAATGTGTCTGCAACTCCCTTTGCCTTTCCCAGAAACTCCAAGATCCAACTGATCTAGGTTCCATATGCAAGCTTCTATTTAAACTTCTTCTCCTCTGCGTTCCATCTTACCTTGTTCACTTCTCGGACTAACTGCCTGTAGATATAGTCAGGCCAGTTAATCCATTGTTGCTGGATAAGCGCTCCCATCACAATAAAATTGGCAGATGATAACTGATCATAACTGCCATCCATGCCCATGAAAATCTTATTGGTGATGTCAAGGACGTATCTGTAGTCCTTCTTCAGGCCGCCTCTCTTTGCAGTAAATTTGACCTTGTTGGGCTGTTCTGGTAGTTTGATCTCATACCAGGTTTCACCAGAGCTTTGTTTTAGGGCTTCGACTGCAATGCCCCTATTCTCCATGTTGAATGCGTCAGCAATGGTCTGGGGCGTGATGTTGATTTCTTCTCCGAAGATCGAGCTTGTGATACAGCGCTCAGTCACTTGTGCTTCTTTGAAAAAACAAATGACGGCCGCCTTGAACAACTTCTTCGGGTTGATGTCTAGGAAATGGTTGATACCATTTTTCTTCATCATGCGGATAACATGGCTCATTTCTCCGGTGTCTGCCATCTTTGCCTCGAGCAATCCTTCGAAATCTACCACGATACTGAAAATGATCTGTTCCTTCACCATATTTAGGTTAACTACTTCGAAATACTGAGTGGAGGCTATTTCTGCAAAAAATAAGCTTTTTGATTGAGTGCAGTGAATACTCAGAGGGTTTTTCTTGCTTTTGACAACTAGGGTTCTTTAGAGCTTGAAGACGGTAAAGTTTGTGAAATAATTTACACCCCCTTAAATACCCAGTTGAAAAGACTCTTTGAATTTTAATAATAAAATAATCAAGCGGCGGTACGAGTTTTGATAATTAAAGAATGACGGTTGAAGTTGATTGGACGTTGTGGAGGTAGTGGGATTATCCATGTGTAAATAAATTATTAAGTCGGTCTAAGAATGAGAAACTTAGCTATTTGACCGTTTGACTTCTTGTCTGCTCTGCATCAGGTAAGTTGTGTCGCATGCGGTTGACATCTGCTAACTTTCTGCATCAGGTAGCTTTTCTCATCTGATCTCCATATCAGATAGCTTTCTTGTCGTCTGGTCTGATCATCAGGTAACTTTCTTGTCTGGTTCAGATCAGATAACTTTTTTATTTATCTTCAGATCAGATGACTTTTCTTGTCTGTACTAGATTCCCAATCTAGTAGTCCAAGTTCCCTGCTTAACTCCAGAAAGCTTTCTTCTGGTAAAGGTTTTGTGAATATATCAGCAATTTGGAACTCTGTGCTGACTCTTTCCACTCTAACTCTCTTGTTTAGCACATGGTCTCTAATGAAACGATGTTTGATATCTATGTGCTCTGTCCTTGAGTGCAATACTAGATTGTTTGTTATTACAATTGCACTGTTGTTGTCACACCAGATTGGAACTTCATTTGCTATGATGTTTTAGTCCCTTAGCTATTGTCTAATCCATAAGATTTGAGCACAATAGCTGCCTGCAGCTAGGTATTCTGACTCAGTTGTGGAAATTGAGTTGGATACCTGCTTCTTGCTGAACCATGATATAAGTTTGGTTCCTAAGAATTGGCACGTTCCACCGGGGCTTTTCCTATTAATTTTACATCCTGCAAAGTCTATATTTGAGTATCATGATAACTCAAAATTATCATCCTTGCGATACCATAGTCCAACATTGATTGTAGACTTAAGGTATCTGATTATCCTCTTAGCTGCTTCCTGGTGAGACTGCTTTAGTTTTGACTGAAATCTTGCACATATTCCCACTGCATATGAAATGTCAGGTCTGCTTGTAGTGAGGTATAGAAGTGATCCAATAAGTCCTCTATAGTGGGTTGGATCCACTGAAATGCCTCCTTCATCTGCATCAAGGTGTAGGGATGTGCACATTGGTCCTCTTGCTGGTTTGGCTGAATCCATGCCAAATCTTTTGATTAAATCCCTTGTATACTTTGCTTGATTGATGAATATTCCTTTGTCCATTTGCTTGACTTGTAAACCAAGGAAGAAGTTTAGCTTTCCCATCATACTCATCTCAAATTCTCCTTGTGTGAGACTTGAGAATTTTTCACATAGCTCAGGATTGGTTGAGCCAAATATAATGTCATCCACATATATTTGAACAAGAAATATGTGCTCTTCATGTTCCACTCTGAAGAGGGTCTTGTCCACCTTTCCTTTACTGAATCCGTTCTTCTCCAGAAACATAGATAGTGTCTCATACCATGCTCATGGTACTTGGTTGAGTCCATATAGAGCTTTCAAAAGCTTGTATACTTTGTCTCCTTTGACAAATCCAGGGGTTGCTCCACATATACTTCTTCTTCTAGAACTCTATTGAGAATTGCACTTTTTACATCCATTTGGTAGACTTCAAAATCTTTGTATGCTGCATATGAAAGGAATAGTCTAATAGTTTCTAATCTTGCTACAGGTGCATAAGATTCATAAAAATCTATTCCTTCACATTGAGCATATCCTTTTGCAACGAGTCTGGCTTTATTCCTAACAACAGCTCCATCTTCATCACATTTGTTATTATACACCCATTTAGTGCCTATGACTTTCTTGTGATCTGGTCTGTCTGTTAGTTCCCAGACATTGTTTCTTTCCATCTGGTTGAGCTCTTCTTGCATTGCAATTATCCATGAGTAGTCCTCCAGTGCTTGATCTGTTGTCTTGGGTTCCATTTGAGACATGAAACATGAGAACATAGCCATTCCTGCTGGTTCTGTGGACAGTCTGGTTCTGACTCCATCAGTTAGGTTTCTAATTATTTGTTGAATGTGATGATCTCTGAGCCATTTGGGGATATCTTCTTCAGGGTTTGTTCCCCCTGTTGAGTTGCTTTGGTGGACTTCATCTCTCTCTGCATCTGCTTGGTTCTGGCCTTCTTGATCTGCATCTGGATCAGCTACGGTCTTGTCGTCTGCAGATGGGGATCATGTCTGCTCTGCAGGTGCGTCTTTTCCAGCTACAGTTGGGTCTTCATCTGCTATAGTTGGATCAGTTAGATTTTGGGATCCTATCTGATCTGCAGTTAAGTCTTCAGACTGATCTGCAGTTAGATCTTCAGGCTGGTCTGCAGGTGAGTCCATCATTCCTGTGTCATGAATGATAACTTCTTCTAGGGTGGCGGATTTGGGCTTTTCCTCAATTGATTCCACCTGTTTCCTGTACTCAACAGTCGACTCATCAAACACAACATGAGGTGTTTCTTCCACAACTAATGTTATTTTGTTAAATACTCTGTATCCATTGCTTATTTGTGAGTATCCCTTTAAGAGACCATCATCAGTTTTAGCATCAAAGGCATTCAGTTGTGTTTTACCATTGTTGTGGATGAAACACTTACAACCAAATATATGAAAATATGCAACAATTAGTGTTCTACCATTCCAAACCTCATAGGGAGTTTTGCCATGTCTCCCTACAATCATACTCCTATTCTGAGTATGGCATGCTGTGTTGACAGCTTCAGCCCAGAACCTCTTTGGCAGGCCAGCATCAGCAATCATTGACCTGGCAGCTTCCTTCAAGGTTCTGTTTCTTCTTTCAACAACACCATTTTGACGAGGTGTTCTTGCGGCAGATACTTCATGCTGGATTCCATTCTAATCACTGTACTCAGTGATTGCCTTGTTGAGAAATTCTCCTCCTCTATCTGATCTCTTGATGATTGAGAGGGATTTCTCATTCTGAATCTTCCTCAGCAGCTCAGGTAACTTTGATAATGTTTCACTCTTTTTATAGAGAAAAACAACCCATGTTAATCTTGAGTAGTCATATACTATTACTAGGGCATTCTTCCTTCCACTCAATGTCCTTGGCTTGATGTGGCCAAAGAGATCCATATGAAATAGATCTAATACTATGGTGGTGAGAGTGGTAGGCTGAACAGGCTTGAATAATGCTCTGGTCTGCTTTCTTTTCTGGCATGTATCACAAAGAGCTTCTTTCTTAAATACTTATTTTGGAAGTCCTCTGACCAGCTTTTGAGAGCTTATCTTGTTGATGGCTTTGAAGTTCAGGTGACATAATCTCTTGTGCCATAGCCATCCATTTTCAGCAATTGTCTTAGATAGAAAACAGGTGTTTGGAGTGCCTGTATTCCAATCTATCATGTAGATATCTCTTCTTCTGAATCCCTGTAGCTTCACTTCTCCAGATAGGATATCAATCACCATGCATTTCCAAATAGTGAAGACTACTAGATTCTTTTCATCACAGAATTGGCTTATGCTCAATAGATTGTATTTGAGCCCTTGACATAATAAACTTTGGATATGGTTATGTTCCCTCTTGCAGCTCTCCAAATCTTTTTGTCTGACCTCTAGAGCTATCTCCAAAGGTTACATCTGGACCTATTTCTTTGATGTAGTTTGAGAGCACCTTCTTTCCCTGTCATGTGCCTTGAGCACCCAGAATCTACAAGCCATTCTTCACCTCCTATTGTTGAACTTGAGGAGATGTGGTAGTAGTCCTTCCACCTTTTCTGCAATCAGACAAGCAGAGATTTAGGTACCCAAATTTGTGTGGGTCCTTTGAGGTTAGTTGGTTTCCTGGAGAATTGGTTTCTCCTTGGATTATAAAAGTTATGTTGACTACACGTATAAGGTTTGTGCTGTCTGGGTTTATAACCTTGGTTAGGATTGTGTACTGGATATGCCTCATAAAATCTGTGGTGTGGGACATTTCTAAATCTTAGCTGAGACCATTTGTTAAATTGTTGGGGTCTCTACACCTATTCATTTTAGAATTTTGGATAGCCTTAGGTTTCCATTTACCTCTCCCATTTTGAAATCTGTTTTTGGGGGGTCTTTGGTAATAGTTGGCATAATGTTTTGACTGCTGCTTTTGCCTTGGCCATTGCCTAGTCTCATGTTTAGGTGGCTGCCTTGTGAACCTTGACTGCTGCCTAAACTTTTGACTGGGCTGCTGCCTATTTTGAAATACAGGTTTATATATAGGCTCAGCAGTCTGGACAATTGTTTCTCCCTTGATAAAAGTGGTTTTTGAATTAGAGGGAGTGTTGGGGTCATATCCAAGGCCTGATCTTAAATAAAGTGGTCACTTGTTCATACACAGTTCATCCAAGGTTATAGATGCTTTTAAGGATGTTATTTCCTTAGCTTGTGTCTTACTTAGCTGTGCCAGTTTGGCAAACTCAGATTTGACATGAGCAAGTGCAGCTGATTTCTCACTGTTTAAAATAGTTATACTTTTAATCTCAGCTGTAGTATTGTTACGTATTTTAGTGAACGCAAGTGCACGTTATCATAATCAAGTAATAAAGTGATAAGAAAGATATCGTTCCCTAGAGGACTGACGTACTAATTAACAATTTATTTGTATTCTAGTTTTATTTGAACGATCGAATTAGGTGGTGGAAGAATTATTAAAAACTAAATAAAGCAATAAACTAAAAATAACTAATAAAGTCAATAGTCCGATAAAAGATGATCAAATAAGAGAAGAATCTAGG
Organism: Orobanche coerulescens; assembly: GCA_033398695.1. Taxonomy (NCBI): domain Eukaryota; kingdom Viridiplantae; phylum Streptophyta; class Magnoliopsida; order Lamiales; family Orobanchaceae; genus Orobanche; species Orobanche coerulescens. The sequence continues at coordinate 141,795,893 of CM065813.1, read as the reverse complement.
ATTGAGAATCCGCCTCGATTAATCCGAATTAATCTTGATTACTATAATTTATGTAATTTCCCAATTTATTGACAACGAAGATTTCTAAGATAATCTAAAACCTCTCTCGAGGACAATAGAATTTTTTAAGGTGAATAAATCACTCTATTCCTAGGTGAGTTAATTCAACAATAGCCAAAAAAGTCTAAAATCTTCAAACGAGCTACGTAATTCTTGTGAGTATATTCCTATCCCACAAAACAAAACGGTTCTCACCAATTTTTCCTACTAACTCTCGTCTCCCGATTCTAGTTGCGTAATTAAAACAATTCAATCATAGGCCACATAATTGAACGCATTGAGAACAACTGGGAAAACTCAATAGAAAGGGGAAATATATAAATATTGTAAAATCAAGAGTTAATCCGTCAAAATATCGGTATCATCACAATCGTAGAAAAGGAGGTCTAGCCCGACATGCTAGAAAACAATATACAAAGATTCAAATTCAACATAAGGAAGAAAAATCAAACACAATTGAAGACTGGCTTCTTCCGTTCTCTGGCCTTGCTTCCTGTTGCTAGGTATTTTCTCCTCCTCTTTGATGATTCTATTTTATGACCTTCAATGCCTTTTTATAACTTTTGTTCCACCTCCAAAATGCATCCAATAATTAGGTCGAAAACGGCCTTCAGAACAGCCAAAATCGTGGGCTGCAGTCATAAATCCCGCGCCGCGGGCCGTGGCGTGGCTTTAGTGTGCCGCGGCCCCTACCCTTGTGCTGCCAGGCCTGGGTGCTATTTTTCTTTACGGGCCGTGGCTCAGGATGAGTGTGCTGTGGCCCCCAGTACAGTTTGTACCGGTTAGCTTGGAGCAGTGTCTGTGCCTCGGCTCTGGCTCGTTGCGACGCGGCCCTTGACCAAAAAATGTCGTTTTTGCCCGTTTTTCTTCGTTTAAGCTCCCGGACTCTAATTTCCTTCAAAACATATAAACATAATGCATTAAAAGCTAATTTATGTAGATTTACACCTAAAATGGAGATAAAATAACGATAATTAAGCGCATAAAAATACATCTAACAAATACCCCCAAACTTAAGCCTTTGCTTGTCATAAAGCAAAAATCAATTTCAAATAAGACGATAAGTATCGTGGACAATCGTGCAAATCCATAGTGCTCAACTAATCAATACTATCCTGAAAATCTCAAAGAATAATATGGATATCGTACCATTGAGTCACAGTATGGACAATGATTCCACAAGGTAAACATTTCCAGTGCAAATCAATAGCTCATGAAGAAAATCAAGGCTCAAAGATTAACAAACGTGAATTGAGCCGACTGCCAATATGAATGTTTAGATTAAACAAGCCAACACGCCCAGTCCCAAAGTCTCATGGCAAAAACACAAGGATCTTATAATATTCCTTGGACAGCGCTCCCTTATATATAATCATTATAATGATTCGAGTTAACCACTAGGTTTCGACTCCCAGGATGTTTCATGAAATAACCCTAGGGTGGATTTCCATTCTCATGTATTGGAGAACCGTTTGACGTAAAATACACTCATGGGGCTCATGATTGCTTCTAGTTACTAAGTCTCCCTCTACAGCGAAGAAAAAACTCGAATAGCTATTACCGCACGTCCGACTCAAGGTTGCTGTTTTATGCGAGAGTAAACAACGGGTCACTCGAATACCCCCGGTTACTAGGCTTCCCATCATCGGAGATGAGATTTTTCTGAACCATTCATCTATTTAGGGTTGTCATTTTATGCGAGAGTAAACAACGGGTCACGTGAATACCCCCGGTTACTAGACTTCCCATCATAGAACAAACAAAATTTCTTAAATTTTGGGAATTACAACTGTCCGACTCAAAGCCTAAACTTAGGTACTTAATTTAATGCCAACAAGACTAATGTTACTGGACGACTAGCTAAGTGAAAAGCGCAACCAAACATATAGACGATGGCTCATGTAATGAAGACACTACAATCATGTATGTCTCATTTCTTATATGCCAAGACTACCACAATGATGAAAAAAAATTCAGATCGAAATGAATACTCGAGGGAAACAAAAATCGCATAATGCGTACTCGACCAATACTCATCCGTTTCTTCAAAAAGAAACCAGTATCATATAATCAGTCTTACACAAGGCTGCACGAAATATTCACGAATGCAAATAAAGCCCAGAGTATAGAAGACAAGCAAGGCTAGAATCAATAACAACGAAAAAATAAATAGCAACTAAAAAGTACCCCCCCAAACTTGGGATGTACATTGACCTCAATGGACAACAAATAATAATAATATGCAGTAAGAGAAAGGTCAAGTACTCCCCTAAGATAAGCTCAGGCACTGGCATCTGCCTCGTCCGGCGAAAAGGGTGGTGTAGGTGGCCTGACCGGAGGAATGAAAGGTCTGTCCGGGCGAAGGGTGTGGTCCGTCCAAATAGCTAAATAGTCCAGGTGATAGGCGTCTCTCGCAGCTAAGCGTCTCTCCGCATGCCGGTTGGCCCAATGGATCTCCTCTCGAACGGCTGCGAGGACGCTGTCTCTCTCCGCTCGCATCTCCTCCTTCAAGCTGTCAAACATCGCCTGAAGGACCTGATCTCTCGTTGGCGGCGGGGTGGACTCAGTATCAGCCGCCGGCTCATGTGTCAGAAGAAGCGGCTCGGGGTAGTGCTCATGTGGCTCATCCAAAAGAAATCCTCGTCCCCGTGGATGTGCCTGCGCCCCACCCCACTGGTCGAAGTGAGAGATAATGCGATGATCGATCAGACCATGGGGTGCTAGCGTCGGCTCGTCATCCGACCAAGTCATGCCGGAATGGCGGCATAAGGCACAAATGAGAGAGGGGTGTTTCAGCCCCATCTTGGCCCCTCCCTGGATGCACTGTAGAATAGAACGGACCAGCCGTGGGGTTACATCGAATTGCAGTCCGGCCATAATGGCATAAAGAAGTCGGGCACGAGGAAACAGGACCGAGCGGATCTGCGAAGTCGGGTCGACTCGCGAGCAGAGAAAATAAAGCCAAGCTCGCCCGAGCAGACTGAGGCGGGAACTCTTGAAGAAGAAGGCCGATGATCCCGGGACGCGCGTTTCCCAAACCGAATCCGGCTGAGCAAGTGCCTCTAGTAAAGCTTCCCTCGAGAGGCTACTCACTGTCTGCGTGTATACCGATTCGTCAACCTCGGGAAGGTCGTATAAGCTCTGTATCGCAGATGTTGAGAAATACACTTTCTAGCCACGGACGACGACCTCAGTATGTGTATCCGGTCGTCCCATCATCTGCCCTGCCTGGATATGCCGTAATAACGTGCTGGCGTAGAATTCTTGGACGATAGAAATGACCGCCGTCTCGGGCTGTGCATTGAATCGAGTCTATCCCATTTCATTAATCATCGTTAATAGCTCGTTGTCTTGCGGAGCGGGAGTGAATCCCCACTCAGGAATTATAGGACGAGGAAAGATTCTCTCATTGAAAATTCGATAGATTTCGGGGTCGGAAAATTGGTGGGTTGCCCCTTCCGCTCGGTTTTGTGACGTTTCCCCTCTCGTGGGGGATGATCGCGTCCTAGCCCTTTTGCTCAACTTTCCCTTCTGAGCCATAGCGACGTCCTGAAAAATAAATGCAGGATAGTTTAGACGACTTTAAAATAACACTACACAAATCTCAACTTATGACGTGCGGGAAATGAATATAGCAACAAAACTTGCACTTACGTACGAGGGATATGATGCAAAAATTTAAACTCAAACTTGACGTAAGGGTTGGGGGGACATATTATTCCGATAATCGTATTCGTTGCAAACAATTTGGAGATGTTTAGATCAAGAAATTTCATTGGGGTATTTCATCGAACACTTTGCGTGCGTAAATTTAAATGAAGAACAAAAGTAATCATTGCTCAATTCAATCCCCAACAACAAACAACATCTCAAGAATCATGACAAAACAACGAAACATAATCCACAATCAATTGATAATCAGCATATTCTGATAAAAAAATCATGGTAGAACTTTAGGAAATAAAAACGAATTCATGAATGAATGAAGAATATTACCCCACTTCTCAATCCATGTTGCGAATCAAGATAAAGATTAAGGAGTACCTTGTGTTGGATTGAAGAAAATTATATGAAGAAGAGATTCGAATGGAGTCCTACAGCGCCGCAAGGAAGAGAGAAAGATTTGTGATACCTTATTTGTTTCGGCCGATTGAATTCTGAGCAGCCCAGCCCTTTTTAAATTTTCGTCAGGGGCCGCGGCACGTAGAAAGTGAGCCGTGGCCCATAATACAGTGTGTTTTGGGCGAACAAGGCATATCGTAGCGTGCCGCGGCTCATTGCAAGGGTGCCGCGGCTGGAAGGGTTAGTGTGCTGCGGCTCAACACCTTCGTGCCGTGGCACAGAGTACAGGTTGCTGGGCTCATTTGTGGGACTTCGGCGTGCCGCGGCCTGGCTTCATCGTGCCGCGGCTCATGGGGCAAGTGTTCCGCGGCTCAGAATGAGCATACCGCGACACAGAGTACAGGTTCTTGGCTGAATTTTTGAGACTGGTGTGTGCCGCGGCCCGCTCTTTATGTGCCGCGGCCCATTTACTTTAAATTTTCGGTCATCTTTTTGTACTTCCACTGCTCCGTGTGGAAATACTTGAACTACAGTGAACGGTCCCGACCATCGTGAACGTAATTCCCCAGGAAACAACCTCAACCAAGAATTAAATAATAGTACCTCTTGACCCGGAACGAACTCTCGATGTGTATGTTCTTATCGTGCCAATTCTTGGTCCGCTCCTTATAGAGTTTCGCATTCTCGTATGCATCATGATATATCTCCTCCATCTCGTTCAACTGCAAACAACGCTTTTCACCAACTGATTTAAGATCAAAACTTAGTTTCTTTATCGCCCAATATGCACGATGTTCCATCTCTACAGGCAAATGACAACTTTTCCCAAAAACCAATCGATATGGTGACATGCCGATAGGTGTCTTGTACGTCGTACAGTATACCCAAAGTGCATCATCAAGTTTAAAGGACCAATCTTTTCGAGATGAGCTGACTATTTTTTCTAAGATCCACTTTAGCTCTCGATTGGATATTTCGACTTGACCACTTGTCTGGGGATGATAGGCTGTAGCAACACGATGAGTGACTCCGTATTTCTTTAAAACCGCATCAAGGAACTTGTTGTCAAAGTGTGAGCCACCATCACTGATAATAGCACGTGGAGTCCCAAAACGCGTGAAAATATTTTTTTTTATGAATTTGATCACGACATTGGACCCATTGTTGGTAGTGCCACCGCTTCGACCCACTTCGAGGCGTAGTCCATTGCTACTAGAATATAAAGGTTCTTATTTGATGGAGGAAATGGACCCTTAAAGTCGATCCCCCATACGTCGAACAATTAAACCTCAAGTATGGTGTTCAATGGCATTTCATGTCATTTTGAGATGTTTCCCGTCCGTTGGCACCAGTCACACGTAGACACAAAGGAATGAGCATCCTTGAATAATGATGGCCAATAGAAACCTGATTGCAAGACCTTTGCGGCTGTTCTATTTCCACTAAAATGCCCTCCGTATGGTGATGTATGGCAATGATTCAGCACACTGCGAATTTCTTCCTCCGGAACACATCTGCGAATGACTCGATCAGGACATCTTTTAAACAAAAAGGGGTCGTCCAACAAGTAATACTTAGCGTCTGAAATCAGCTTCTTCTTTTAATGATGTGAGAGATCATTCGGAATTATTTTGCTTGCAAGATAGTTCACTAGGTCAGCGTACCAAGGTGCTTGTTGCGAACCCACCTTGTAGAGCTGTTCATCGGGGAAGTTTTCAGCAATTTGTGGATGACTCTCCACCTTTTTGAGGGGATTTTCTAAGCATGAAAGGTGATCGACAATGACATTTTCGGTCCCCTTCTTGTCTCGAATTTCCAAATTGAACTCTTATAGGAGAAGCACCCACCTAATCAACCTTGGTTTAGCGTCCTTCTTCTCCGAAAGGTATTTAATCGCCGAATGGTCAGTCCACACGACTACTTTCATTCCCAATAAATAAGCCCGGAATTTATCAAAAGAAAAAATCACAGCTAATAATTCTTTTTCTATCGTGGCATAATTTCTTTGGGCGTCGTCAAGAGTTCGGCTTTCATAATACACGACGTGGAACACTTTCCCTCGTCTCTGTCCTAAAACAGCCCCAATGGCAAAATCGCTAGCATCACACATCAACTCGAATGGAAGGCTCCAGTCTGGAGCGACTATGACCGGGGCGGTGCTTAGAGCCTTCTTCAATAGGTTAAATCTCTCTTTACACGACTCGTCGAAATCAAACGGGACATCCTTCATGAGCAAATTGCACAACGGCTTCGTGATCTTCGAAAAATCCTTAATAAAACGGCGGTAAAAACCGGCGTGTCCCAAAAAACTCCTCACCCCCTTTGCCGAAGTAGGTGGAGGCATCTTCTCGATTGTTTCAATATTAGCACGGTCGACTTCAATCCCATGGGCAGATATGCGATGGCCTTGAACAATGCCCTCCTGGACCATAAAATGGCACTTCTCCCAATTCAACACCAGATTAGTTTCTTCACATCGTTTCAGGACTTTTTGCAAATTCTGCAAGCATAAATCAAACGAGTCACCAAAAACCGAAAAATCATCCATAAAATTTCAGTACAATGTTCAACCATGTCAGAAAAAATTAGCCATCATACACCTTTGAAAAATGGCCGGCGCATTACATAAACCAAAAGGCATGCGCCTATAAGCGAAAATGCCATAAGGACATGTAAATGTCGTCTTTTTTTGGTCTTCTGGGGCTATATAAATCTGATTATACCCAGAATAACCATCAAGAAAACAATAAAAATCGTGTCCGGCTAATCTATCCAACATTTGATCAATAAATGGTAAAGGAACATGGTCTTTTCTAGTAGCTTTATTTAATTTCCTATAATCTATGCACATACGCCACTCCGTAACAATTCTAGTGGGAATTAATTCATTATTATCATTTTGAATAATCGTTATCCCACCCTTCTTTGACACAACTTGAACCGGACTTACCCACTTGCTATCACAACTAGGAAAGAGCATACCTGCGTCGAGGAGTTTTAAAACCTCGACTTTTACCACCTCTTTCATGTTTGGATTTAAACGACGTTGGTGCTCCACAGATGGTTTGTAGTCTTCCTCCATCAAAATCCTATTCATGCAAATGGACGGGCTGATTCCTTTGATATCCACAATAGACCATCCAAGGGCAGGTTTGTACTCCCTCAAAACTCTCAATAATTTTTCCTCTTGATCCCCCGCCAAAGTGGCAGAAAGAATGACCGATAGGGAATCATCGGGTCCCAAAAATGCATATTTTAAATGATTCGGTACCTGCTTGAGCTCTAGTTTTGGGGGCTTCTCAATTGATGGGACGGGTCGAGTTGGTGAACTACCGAGCTCCTCACATGGTCGACGAGTGAAAAATGGTGGTGAAGCATCCTTGTGTCGTAAATAGGCTACATGATCTGGATTTAACTCGGTAGAGGATCCAACTAAAACGGACTCCAATGGATCTGATGGATAGCTCTCCCGAAAAGCTCTTCTTACACATGAGTCAATAACGTCAATTTGAAAGCAATTCTCAACATCACTAGGATGTTGCATAGATCGAAATATATTAAATGTAACTTGCTCCTCTTGAACTCGTAGTGTGAGCTTCCCTTTTTCCACATCAATGAGAGTTCGGTCAGTTGCTAAAAATGGTCTTCCCAAGATAATTGGGATGTCATGGTCCTCCTCCATATCGAACACAATAAAATCGGCAGGAAAGATAAATTTATCGACCTTGACCAAAACGTCTTCTATTACCCCCTCGAATACTTGATAGATCTGTCAGCTAATTGCAAAGAGACCATAGTCGGCTTGGCCTCCCCAATACCTAGCTTCTTAAAAATGGAAAGGGGCATAAGATTAATGTTGGCTCCAAGGTCACATAGGGCTCTATCAAAGGACGAATTTCCAATGGTGCATGGTATAGTGAACTTCCCAGATCCCTCAATTTAGGTGGGAGTTTCTTCTGTAAAAGAGCGATGCACTCTTCCGTCAATGCCACTGTATCATACTCTTCGAGCTTCCTTTTGTTCGATAAGATCTCCTTCATAAACTTTACATAGCTCGGCATTTGTTCTAAGGCGTCGGCAAATGGAATATTGATATGTAATTTCTTGAAGACGTCAAGAAATTTGGAGAATTGCTTGTCCAATTTTTGCTTTTGCAGGTGTTATGGGAATGAGATTGGTGGTGTGGGATGGGTAGTTGAGACTACTTTTGACTTGGGCTCTTTATCCGTCGTTTTCTCACTGGGGCTGCCCTTTCCCTTGCTACTCTTGGGCTGCTCGTGTAGCTCCTTTACACTCCGTAGTTCGATAGCTTGCACATTTACCTTGGGATTCATCTCGGTAGCGCTTGGCAATACACCTTGAGGTCGAGAGGATAATAAATTTGCGATCTGCCCCATTTGTACTTCCAAGTTTCGAATAGAAGCGGAATGATTTTGTAGAGTAGTCTCCGTGCGAGTCATGAATTGGCTCGTGTTAGCCGCCATTTGAGAAAGAGCATCTTCCAAAGAGACTTTCGGTGGTTGAGGGGGCTGCTATGGAGGCTGAGTGAATTGATCTTGCGGAGGTTTATTTAAAGCTTGCCCATTCCTCCACGAAAGATTGGGATGATTTCGCCACCCTTGGTTGTAAGTGTTAGAATATGGATTGTTCTGGCGATTTTTGTTCCCCACAAACTGAGCTTGTTCCATCTGAGATTGCTCGAAAGGATTTACGACTTGGTATTTAGCACTAGGATGAGACCCGTTGCACCAATTACATGTTTCCATGGTGTTGGTAGAAGGGGTATGTGAAAAAGTTTGCAATTGTTGAGTTAGAGCTGCAACTTGGGCTGATAGTGTAGAGATTGGATCGTTTTCGAAAATTCCCATAACTCGCTTTGGGTTCACCCGTTGAGAAGGCCACTGATAGGCATTTGCAGCCATTGCTTCCAATAGAGAATGAGCTTTAGCCATCGTCTTGCCCATTAAAGCTCCTCCAGCGGCTGCATCAACAAGAGTGCGTGTAGAAGCACTCAATCCATTATAGAATGTCTGAATTTGTAGCCAATCCGGTAGACCATGGTGTGGGCATCTCCTTAGAAAATCCTTGTATCGCTCCCAAGCTTCATGAAGCGATTCCATCTCAAATTGCCCGAAGGTCGTTATTTCATTCCGAAGTCTCGCTTTCTTTGCCGGCGAAAAGAACTTAGCCAAAAAGGCTTGTGCTAACTCCGCCCAAGTCGTTATAGAGCCCGACGGAAGCGAATTCAACCAAAACTTAGCTTTATCCCTCAAAGAAAATGGAAAAAGCCATAAACGAATAGCGTCATCAGAAACTCCATTATTCTTGAATGTATCGCATATCTCGAGAAAGGATGCAATATGAGCATTAGGGTCATCATTCGCTAGTCCGCAAAATTGGCTTGCTTGTAACATTTGGATTATAGCTGGCTTAATCTCGAAATTGTTTGCTTAGATGGTTGGATGACGAATCCCCGCAAAATTTGCGTTGATTTATGGCAGTGCATAATCACGGAGTGCCAATGCCGGTTGAGCTTGCTGAATGGGATTGTCGATCCCTTGGTTTCTGGTGTTGTCAGCCATGGTAATCGTAGTTTACAACTCACGCCTTTCCTTCCTATTTTTTCGCAAGGTGCGCTCGAGTTCGGTATCCAAAGGGAGTAGACCTTCGTCACCAAATTTTCTCATGCACTAAACGAAACTCCAGAAAGGAAAAATAAAAACAAATTCACACAAAAATAAAATACTGTTCAAATTAAGACTAAAAATACTGAAATTGATATTAGTAAAAACAATCAGTCCCCGGCAACGGCGCCAAAAACTTGTTATGTATTTTAGTGAACGCAAGTGCACGTTGTCGTAATAAAGTGATAAGAAATATATCGTTCCCTCGAGGACTGGCGTACTAATTACCAATATATTTGTATTCTAATTTTATTTGAACGATCGAATTTGGTGGTGGAAGAATTATTAAAAACTAAATAATGCGATAAACTAAATATAACTAATAAAGTCAATAGTCCGATAAAATATGATCAAATAAGAGAAGAATATAGGATTGAAAATCCGCCCCGGTTAATCCGAATTAATCTTGATTACTATAATTTATGTAATTTTCCAATTTATTGACAGCGAAGATTTCTAAGATAATCTAAAACCTCTCCCGAGGACAATAGAATTTTCTAAGGTGAATAAATCACTCTATTCCTAGGTGAGTTAATTCAACAATAGCCAAAAAGTCTAAAATCTTCAAACTAGCTACGTAATTCTTGTGAGTATATTCCTATCCCACAAAACAAAATGGTTCTCACCAATTTTTCCTATTAACTCTCCTCTCCCGATTCGAGTTGCGTAATTAAAACAATTCAATCATAGGCCACATAATCGAACGCATTGAGAACAACTGGGAAAACTCAATAGAAAGGGGAAACATATAAATAATGTAAAATCAAGAGTTAATCTGTCAAAATCTCGGTTTCATCACAATCCTAGAAAAGGGGGTCTAGCCCGACATGCTAGAAAACAATATACAAAGATTCAAATTCAACATAAGGAAGAAAAATCAAACACAATTGAAGACTGGCTTCTTCCGTTCTCTAGCCTTGCTTCCTGCTGCTAGGTATTTTCTCCTCCTCTTTGATGATTCTATTTTCTGACCTTCAATGCCTTTTTATAACTTTCTTTCACCTCCAAAATGCGTCCGATAATTAGGTCGAAAACGGCATTCAGAACAGCCAAAATCACGGGCTGCAGTCATAAATCCCGCACCGTGGGCCGTGGCCCGGCTTTAGTGTGCCGCGGCCCCTGCCCTTGTGCTGCCAGGCCTGGGCACTATTTTTCTATACGGGCCACGGCACAGGATGAGCGTTCCGCGGCCCCCGGTACAGTTTGTACCGGTTAGCTTGGAGCAGTGTCTGTGTCGCGGCTCCGGCTAGTTGCGACGCGGCCCTTGACCAAAAAATGTCGTTTTGGCCCGTTTTTATTCATTTAAGCTCCCAGAATCTAATTTCTTTCAAAACATATAAACATAATGCATTAAAAGCTCATTTATGCAGATTTACACCTAAAATGGAGATAAAATAATGATAATTAAGCGCATAAAAATATATCTAATAAGTATTATCAACTGGGTTTTTCAATTAGTTTTCAGCCTGTTTTTCAAATTCAGATTTGATTTTTGTTAACTCTAGGCTGAGTTTTTCAAAGTTGTTTTTCAGTTGTCTATTCTCATCTTGCAGTTGTGTTTTCTCGGCTGTCACAGTCAAGTGTGCAGATTTTAATTTGTCAAAGTTTTTAAGGAGCTGATTGACAGATTCATGTAAGTCAATATCTTGAGATATGTCTGAGCTGTCATTATTAGAAATTTAAGGTTTAGATGTTACCTCTTCATCAGCTCGGTTGGCCATCAGACAGTTGTATTCATCATCATCATCAAAGAAGAATCCACCACTTGATTCTACTCTTTCTTCAGTCTAGTCTTCTCCAATGAGAGCTTTTCTTTTGTCCTCATTTCTGCCCACTTCTTTCTTGCCTTCATCTCTCTTGAGATCAGGACAATCAAATTGGATATGTCCTGTCTTATGACAGTTATAGCATTCAACCTTCCAGTTTCCAGCCTTTTGATTCCTCCTTGGATTGTCTTTGTAGTTCTTCTTGTATTTGGAGTAGCTTTTCCGGAAGTTGCTGAATCTTTGCATAATGAATGCCATTTCTTCCTCAAATCTAGAGGATTTAGATGTTTAACTTCAGACAGTTCTTTGCAGGCGATTCTGCTGCAAATGCTATTCCTTTTTCACCAGGTTCATTAGATGATGAACAGGGCAGCTCGAACTCATATGCCTTCAGATCAGAAAACAGCTCCTGGATCTTTATTTTGTTGAGATCCTTTGGTTCTCTCATGGCCACAACCTTCATGATCTATTCAGGATTGAGAGATCTTAAAAATTTAGGGCCATCTCCCTATTTCCATATGTCTTTCCAAGGGAGTTTATTTCATTTATGATCTCAGTGAATCTTATGTCCACTTGGTCAATTGATTCACCATTCTTCATCTTGAAGTTGTCAAACTTTTGAGTGACAATTGACAACTTATTTTCCTTTATCATCTCGGTTCCCTCACACATTACAGCTAATGTGTCCCAAGTTTCTTTGGCATTCTTGCAATTCTTGATCTTGACTGTGGTTGCTTTGTCAAGAGTCTGTTACAGCACATTTCTGGCCCGGTTGTCTAGGTTGGCCAGCTTTCTTTCTTCAGGAGTCATCTCTGTCCTCTTATTGGGAATCTTCGCTGGCTTGCCACCAGCAATTTATTCTGGTGTATTATCCTTCTCAAATATGAAGGGTCCTTCCTCAATGATACACCACATGTCATCATGAATGGATGACAGATGAGCCTGCATTCTTATTTTCCATAAGTCATATTCATCAACAGAGAATACATGTAATCTAGAGTGCATGTGTTTCATGTGTTCCATTCTAAATGAGAGATTAATATATATATGCTCAGATATATGGATCTGGTTCTGTAAAAATTGAACAAACCTCTTTGATACTACTTGTAGGTCACAAGTCCTCAGGAATAAGTCTAGAGGGAGGGTGAACAGACTTATTAAACTCTTTCCTGAATCATAGGTGAGTTTCTCAGCTGTGATTAAGTGCAAATGACTTAAGTCGACTACAGACAGGTACTATGGAAGACACAGCTGATAATAATGCAGATGACATGTATTGACTGCAGATAACTTTCTAATGGAACAGTAAATATGTATGCAGTAGTTATGTATGATGTTTAAAGCAGTAAATCACACAAGCACTTATAGTGGTTTCAGAGGTGGGGTAATCCTCTACTAGTCCACTTCTCTCCAAACCAATTGGAGATAAATTCACTATAACTGTCAACAGTGATAAAGGCTATAATGAATTCTTCCTTGTTACAACAGCTTCTAACCAGTGGAAATCCGTGGCCATTGAAACTCCCTTGACTGCCTAGCACCTCATGATCGAAAACCAGTGGATGCCTCAACAGCTCTCGAGCTATCTATCACCTTCCAATCAAGAACCCGTAGATATGTTTACAGTCTCTTTACTTTTAAGAACCTCGTTTAAGAAAGCATCCCCGTACTCAATTCATATCTTCAGATATTTATAGTACGATTCTTTGAGCTTCCTTCATAGCCATTGCATCACTGTAACAAATCCGTCCGTTGCATCACTGGAACTTCAACTGCTCAGAAAAGAAAATCAGTCCGTTGCATCACTGGAACTTCAACTGCTCAGAAAAGAAAATCCACAGTTGCACCACAAGAAGAAGGTCCATCGGCTAAAAAGAGAAGAATTAGGCATGATCTTCCTCAACCACTTCAGTAGGAAGGGAAGGAATTATATTATGTGGAGGAATTCTTGCCTGCTGAAGCTGAACCAATGTGGGGAACAGCAAGGAAGCAATTTATTGAAAAATACTACTTATGGGAAATCATTCAAGATCCTGACTGCTCCCCACAGTATATTTTCATAGACTTCATGAAGCTTAACTGGACCAATATATGGGAAGTTTTGAAGAAGCATGCTGAGATGGAATTTAATGCATACCCAATGATCACAGATTTCAGACCTGAAGAATCACCCACTCTAATGAATGGAGAACTGGATGAGGTTGCTCTTTAAAAAGAAATCAGACAGGTGTGCATTGAAAACAAATACACCTCACTAGAAGAAAAAGAGTTTGCTTCTTCAATAGTCAAAAAGAAGTATGGGCTTATCCCAGTTACAAAGAGACCAATAGGAGCAAAACCACTGAGGTCTCTCCCTACAGCAAAACCAAAGGAAGAGGAAGAGGAAGAGGAAGAGGAAGAGGGAGATTTTAAGTTTTTTCAATCAGTTGTAATTTTTTACATGCAATTTTTTGTTGTAATCTTTCATTGAAAAACTGCACTGTAATTCCAATAATAAAAGTTCATTTTTAGTCGACTTGAATGAAAACCACTAGTTGTCTCAAACAGACTAAGTCTTTACATTCAGTATTTTACTTATATGTACGATGATTTTATTACAGTTGATCATTATGTTTTGCCATCATCAAAATAGGGGTAATTAGTTAGGAATATAATTTTAAGATTTTAATGATGTCATACATGTATTCAAGATTACGTCAAATGTATGTATTTGACATTGTAAAGAAGAACCTAATGAGTATCTTCTATAGACCTTTAAAAGATTAGGCTAAGTATTGATCATGCTGATCAAGTAGAAAATTGGCTAAGTATAGACGAGACATAAATTGTTGAGTTGCTTAAGGTCGCTGCATCCCTTTATGGTAACCCTATGCAGGTGGCGTGGGATTCGAGTCTCTTTGGTGTTGAGCATAATGTTCCATTATACCTTTCCCACAATGACATTTTGGAGATATTTCACGGCAGTATGTGGATAAGCATATCGATTATATAGTTTTGGATCTTGTAAGTTCTAAACTTTTATGTTTTATTAGGTAATTCATTGCTTTTATATTTTATGATAGCAATATTATTTATGTAAAATTTATTTGAACACATTAGGTTTCTACATAAGTTAAGTGTGGATATGAAGAATGATGATGTGTACGGATTTCTTGAGCCCCAATCTATACAATATATGGGGAACAAAGAAAATGAAGTCTCCAAGTATATTCTAAAACATATGCGGGAATCAAACAAAAAGATTTACTTAGGAGCTTATCATCATAGGTAAGTACAGTCACCACATAATTAATTTAATTATATTAAAAAAATTATGTATTTCATTTGTAAAAATATCTTATTGTAATGTAGGAATCATTGGCAGCTCTTAATAATTATTCCTCACGAAGCATTGACTGTGTGGCTTTGTTCACTACATGCCAGGCCGGAGGCCGCTTTGAAAGCCAGTACATAGGTAAGTTTTATATGTAATTTTAGTATTTTTAGTTTAATTGGTTTGTATTTGTAATTACTTAATGAGAATTGTCATCAATACCAGTGTCGTGATCCCTTTTAAAGTGCTTGGTGGTATACACAACAACAAATCGAAGCATAGCCTTATTTGGCTTTATCCAAAAGTAAGTCATGTTAGATTCAATTTAAATAGTTTTACATGATGCTGTAAATTTTTTAAAATAAACTTTAAATTTAATTTTGTAGTGTAATAAACAAGACGGATTTTGAGAATGTGGATATTACGTTATGTAATGGATGTTAAATATTATTCGAGCAAGTGTCAAGAACAGCTGGCAGGAGGTAATTTTTTTTTAAAACAGCCACATATTTTATAATCTTATTTGGTTATTCTACGATTCTTCATAATTTTTTTATTGTATGTTATAGATATTTATCGATACTAGTGCACTTCCTGGAACGAGCAATAAAGAGATCCGTACTCAGTGGGCCAACCATTTTTTGGAATATAACAAATGAGTATGTACTTTTTTATTGTTGTTAGAGATGATATGGTGATACGACTTTACAATACTTGTGGAATATATGTGGTTTTCATCATGATATATGTATTATACATCTACATATTATTTTTGCCATATCCCCCATACCCTTTTCCCGTTCCCATCCCCCCCTCAAAAATGTCGTTTCCCCGTAATGGTACCCGTCTCGGTGCTCCATGGGTTTAAATTTTTTAGTAGTCCTTATCTTGTTTGTCCGCCTGCATATTGGAATAGTTTCAAACTACGTAAACCACCAAGATTACACAACTTTCACTAATCCTATGTTGAAGTTGTGCATACTCGCACTCCCTTAACATTTTACAAATACTATTTATTTATATTTACTAATACACCCCTAATGTATTACAAAATATCCCTTTTGAGGATTGTATTTCCTTTATATCCTTTAGTGGGTATAATTTTTAACTTGAAACATTCTTCAAGAGGTATATTTGTAATGTAAATGTATCTTTTTTTCCTTAATCAATGTGCGTTTATGATTTAATCGAAGTGGAAGGGTGGCGGGTCGTGGTGGCCCCAGGGGTGGCCGCAACAATCAAGCGTAGTTGGGAGTATTTGTTCTTTGTTTGCTCTGGGAAAGTTTCTTGCCTTGGCCTCAGTTTTCATCAGTTGTAACTATGTCAGAAAAGTTGTGGCTTATTTTTTTGCTCTCTCTCATATTGGAATAGTTTCAAACTACGTAAACCACCAAGATTACACAACTTTCACTACTCCTATGTTGAAGTTGTGCATACTCGCACTCCCTTAACATTTTACAAATACTATTTATTTATATTTACTAATACACCCCTAATGTATTACAAAATATCCCTTTTGAGGATTGTATTTCCTTTATATCCTTTAGTGGGTATAATTTTTAACTTGAAACATTCTTCAAGAGGTATATTTGTAATGTAAATGTATCTTTTTTTCCTTAATCAATGTGCGTTTATGATTTAATCGAAGTGGAAGGGTGGCGGGTCGTGGTGGCCCCAGGGGTGGCCGCAACAATCAAGCGTAGTTGGGAGTATTTGTTCTTTGTTTGCTCTGGGAAAGTTTCTTGCCTTGGCCTCAGTTTTCATCAGTTGTAACTATGTCAGAAAAGTTGTGGCTTATTTTTTTGCTCTCTCTCTCTCTCTCTCATGCGCAACTGATTGATTTGTTTCTCTTATGTAAGCATTGGGTTTTATAGGAATGTTTTGTTTTAACAGGATTTCAGCTGTTTAGGAATGATTTGTTTTAACAGCATCTATTCTGATTTGTTTAGGAATGTTTTGTTTTAACAGGATTTCAGCTATTTTGCTTTACAGGATTTTGATATTACAGGTTGGTATATATAGAAACAGCTAAAATAAAAAAAATTGATTTACATCGGTTGCTTTGAACTGATGTAATTTTTTTTACATCAGTTCTATGCACAATTGATGTAAAAAAGTGCACATTTTACATCGGTTGTAAACCTATGTAAAAAAGTGCACATTTTATATCAGTTTAAGCACAATCGATGTAAAACTGTTTGAAATCGGCATTTTTTACATCGGTTGTGCATAAAACCGATATAAATATGCACTTTTTACATCGGTTCTGCTTAAAATCGATGTAAAACTGTTTGAAATCTACACTTTTTACATCGGTTTTTTGAAACCGATGTTAGGATATATGTTTGACGATGATATTTAAGACGGTTTGAAAGGAACTTATGTAAATTGAATTTTTTACATTGGTTTTCAAACCGATCTAGATTTATCGTCTATTTTACGATGATACATTTTACATCAGTTCCATAACCAATGTAAAATGTATGAAATAACCGTAGTAAAATGTATTTTTTGTAGTAGTGGGGGTTGAATAATGGTGATACGGATAAATAAAACTCCTCGAGAAGGACTAAGTAAAATTGCTAAAAGTAAACGACACAAAGATTTATAGAGGGTCGGCAACTTGGTTGCGTCCTCTCTTTGTTTTCTTTTTCTATTGGCTTAAGGACAAACCACACTTTACTTTGCCTCGACTTCTATTGGTCAGGACAAAACCGATACAACTCACTTGTCTTCTATAGGTCCAAGCTCAACCGACTTTAATTAATATAAACTTTCTCTAGTATTCGATCAGAACTAGAAGAACCTTGCTAGGAATTTCTAGTTGTCTTAGCCACACCGGTCAAGGGCCTTTTTCGTCGTGTTTGGGAGACTACTCAGAAAAACTATAAGAATTCAATCCTAACAATGCCAGATCAATGATCTTAATAACACCGGATTGATTTTCCTGATTCGATTTGTGTAAGAATGATGCAACACTCTAACACAATAAAAAACACAATATATGATAGAAAATGTAAGTACAATGTTTGGTGTCTTTTTCTTACACAACTTAATGATATAGTCTACCTTTAAAGTAATATCAATATTCAGAGCTCAGTATATGCGTATGTTTGCTTGGAGTTGTATGTCTTGAGTTACCCAAAGGTATGGGTATTTACAGCAATCAACCACCTTTGTTGCTTGGAGAACAGCACTATTAGCATGCGCTAATAGTACTCTTAGCGTGCATTATGGCAATCTGACTTTAGTAAACTGAACAATCTTCATTCTGCCCAACGATAATAATTTAACTTTAGCGTGCGTTGATATGTCCTTTAGCGTGTGTTATCGAATTAGTCGAGTATCTTTACCTTTGACTTTGAAAAGGAAAAGTTCTTGTTACTTAGCGTCTCTTTCTAACGGATAAAATTCGAACTTAGCATGCGTTATGAATCCTACATAGCGTGCGCTAGTTGGTCAATCTTTGCTTTCCAGATTTAGTGTGATTTCCGTGTTGAAAATGTTGTCCAACTGTTGTATGTCCAACGGTATATTTTCAAACATAACGTGCACTAATGTTAGCCATTAGCGTGCGTTACCTGTATCTTTTGCAACAGTCAGATTCTTCGTTTAGCGTACATTTCTTCATGCCTTAGCATGCGTTAGCTGCTTGCATGTACGAATTCCAGAACTTACTGTCTTGAGGCTTTAGCGTGCGTTAAATAAACACTGGTGTGCATTAATGATTTCCTTATGAAATATGCTAAGCTTAATATCTTGGCCCGTTAGCGTATGTTACATGACATTGTAGCGTACGCTACTTAATTTGACAAACCTTACTGTCTTGTATGAAGTTACAAGTAGCGTGTGTTAATATATGTTGATAGCGTGTGCTACTAACTTAATGATTCCTCGGAGTAGCAGATTGCGTGCGTTACTAGCTTCAACGTGATAACCATTATAAACTTGATAGCGTGCGCAAACATATATGTTTAGCATGAGCTAGTAATGTTGTTTTGAAGATTTTAACTGTTTAGCGCGAGCTAGTAATGTTGTTTTGAAGATTTTGACTTTAATGCAATACGTGTCTTTGTTGTCTGAACGAGTCTTGATGTTTTTCTTTTAAATATTTTGAGAGAATTCATCATCAAATTAATTTGTTCAACAATCTCTCCCTTTTTGATGATGGCAAAACATTTAGTAAAAAACACCTGGAAAAACTGTTATGACGAAATATCTGAATCAAAGTTATTGCTTTGTTCTATTGTATTAGAGGCTCTAAAAAATCTAGAATTTTTCAGGAAGGAGTCTTAAAAAGTTTGAGCTTTTTCTCCCCCTTTTTTCAGAAGCAAAAAGGTAGACATACATAGCTCCCCCTTGAACCGAAGCTCCCCTTCAACTGTGCAGAAAATACAGCTTATAGGTTGTAGCTTATTTTTAAGCTAGAAGCTAACACTCAGAAAAAGATGTTAGATATAATAGGATAAATCGAAGTACAATGATCCAAGACGTACCTATATCATAAATCTTCTTCATTTCATTTGAGGGATGAAAGCCCTGAAGTGTACCTATATCATCAAAAAATTCTACCATTCAACTTCAATCTTATTTGTTCTAATATTATAGATACGAAAAGCTTTGTTATTTAGAGAATAGCCTAGAAATATAACGGGTTTGCATTAAAATTTCTCAAGTTCTCCTTTGTTGTGCGGCGATTAATACGCCTCGATAGGCGATCGGCATCACGATCAGGGAAGCCAACCATGGAAGACATACTCTGGAAAAACGCCCAGAGTTCGGCACAATACAGCGACCGTCTTTTGGTACCCAGCGATCGTCTTTTGATATCTGACGATCGTCTTTAATGAGCGAACCAGAGGCGATCGTCGCGTGCCACGTATGGATCCAGCATCCGTCAAAGTCGTCGAAGACCGAATATTGGACGGTGTCCCACGTGCGGATCTTCAAACTATACCGACAGATAGGACCTTTGACCCCAGCCTGTCACCTACCACACCTACCGACAAGGCCGCCGAAAGGTACAAAGTGGGTCCTCCCCGGACAGCGACTCAAGACGCGTGCTGGCTTCCCATTGGTTCGCCCAGCTGGCCACCAGCAGTGACTTCGGACCTCAAGGGAATAGGGCCACGTGACGGGACGATCGGCCATCTTATTTTAATATAGAAAACGGCGGTCGCCCACGATCGCCTGAGGAGTCCCAACTACCTTGTCCCCTATAAATAGAGAACTCACTGCAATAGCCAAAGAGAGGCGAATTTACTACGAATTCAGTGCAAAATACATACAAAAAGAGAATCAAAGACTCTTTTGGTAACCACTTATACATTCATAGTGATATTCATACACATTTTATCATATATCCCAAGCAAGAACTCACAGATTCTCCTATCTGGTTCTTCCGGCAATCTACGCGCTCTAAAGCCTAGATAACTAGAAGTCTTTACACTCCTTGTAATAGATTCTAACATTAATATTTGTACTCGACGGTATATTTATTAATAACATCTCGCGAGAGCATTCAAGCCCGGGATTAACAACCCCGGCAAATCCCGTGTCATCTATTTTCTCACGGAAGTGTTCTCGCATTTGTTTGTTACTCGATCATTCCAGCAATACTATCTCCGGATAATATTTTGGGTAACAACAATTGGCACTAGAGGAAGGACGGGGACTAAACCTTCATTTTTATTCCTACCGTCTTGAAGAACACTCATTGTTCTCCAGACATATACTTAAAGAAACACTCACTGTTCTTCAATAGAAAAGCCTTCAGAAAAATGACATCTGCAACGACCTCCAAGAGAGCCACCCTAAGATCCGCCGGAAATCTCGTTCCGGCCCGGACCGAATCCCAGCCCACGGCGGAAGGCGATCGTGGCGACGCTAGGCTCTCACTCCCTCCCCCGAGGGACGGTTCAAGCCTCTCACTCGATCAGTTCCAGACCGCGGAACAGAGTGAGGAGGCTATAGCCATCCTCAGGGAACGACGGAAGGCCTACGACTCGCCCACCATCACTCCATCGACCATCCGCCGGGCAGGCAAGCGGAAGCTTAAGGGGACCTATGTTGAGAAATCGACAGAAAGCCCTAAGCCGTAGGAGAAGGCTCTCGTGAGGCGGGATGATTCCGTCTTCAGCCGCCTAGGGAGCGATCCCTCATGGCGACCCAGGCACTCAGGCCCCAGCCGGGAGACATCGGAATCCGAATCCTTTAGCAGGAGTTCGACATATTCGACTCCCAGGAGACAAGTCGGTCAACGAGCCCCTGCTCGCCCAAGGAAGGAACCCACTGGCAGGGAGCTCGTCATTCACCATGGGGCTAGGGGATCAGTACACGATCGCCTAGGTTCGCGCTCTAAGAGTCAATCGGCGAGCAGTCAGGCGACGGCGATGGCCGCCATGTAACGCCAGCTCGACGAGATGAAGACGCTCCTGGAAAATGGGGCAGGCGCCAGGAGACCGATCGTTGGGCCAAGCAAACCACTCACGGCTCAGATCGAGCTCGCCCCGGTCCAACCAACAATCAATCCCCCACAAACACCCCTATATGAAGGGAGATCGGATCCGGAAACCCATTTGAGCAAGTTCCGGATCTACATGACCGAATGCGGAGCGTCAGATGCGACCAAGTGTCGGATGTTCCCATTAACCCTAGGCGACCTCGCCCACAGGTGGTACATCTCACTACCACCCCGCTCAATCCATTGCTTTGAAAAGCTGGCGAACGACTTCACGACGTACTTCGCTGCCAAAGTTGTTCGGCCAGAAGGTCCCCACCGCATGATGAAAATCAGGCAGGGGAAGGACGAGTCAGATGAAGATTACATCGACCGGGTAGACGAGATAGTCCTCACCGGCGAGCCCATCAGCGACGAGCTCGCTCTCCACTCAGTCATGAGCGGATTCCAAGGGCGCTCGCCCATGTTCAGGCACCTCACAAAGGATATCCCCCCGACCTACTCGGTCTTCCGCGGCAGAGCCGCCGATTTTATGGCCAGACAGAGGATGCTCTCCCTCCGCTTAGGCGAGGGACCGTCCGAAGAAGTAAAGGCGCCATCCCATGTCCAGAAGAAGGCGGTCGCCAAGCCCAGAAAGGCGGTCGCGAAGCCGCCTGGCGAGTTCAAAGCCTTCGAGGATGTAGAGGTCCACCTTCTCCACAACCTCAACTTATCTTCGGCCCATATCTTCAACGCAATCAAGGGTCGCGAGTGGCTTTCCAAACCAAATCCGATAAGGGACCACAGTCATCTAGACCATAGCAAATTCTGTGCCTACCATAAGAGTCCCGGCCACAACACCAGCCAATGCCGCGACCTCCTCAGACAGCTCTGGCGACTGTTCGAGGAAGGCAAACTGGACAATTTGATTACCAAGCCAGAACCCAGGACGGAGAGAGCCGGAGGGCGCACCAAACGAAAGAACTCCTCCCAATCCGGTCGCCAGAATTGAGCATGAGCCGGAATACTCTGATGAGTCGATCCCTCCGATCAACCCGGGCGGTCGGATCAACATGATTCAAGCAGGAGATGGAAACCTCGGGGGTCTTTCCCCGGTTTCCACCATGTCAAACAGGAAGCGAAAGGCCGAGCTGAGGGCGTTCGCCGGGGTCCATACCGTGGTACCTCCGGAGCCGACCATTTCTAAAGACGCACTCATCACCTTCTCCAACAAGGATAGGGAGGGAGTGCAGTGCCCCAAAGAAGATGCACTGGTGATCTCCGACTGCATCCTTGGGAAGACGGTCGATCGCGTGCTGGTCGACAATGGGAGTTTCTGCAACATCATATTCAAATCCGCCGTAGACCAACTCGGCAACTTCATCAAATTCATCAAGCCGTTCGACACCGTGCTCCAAGGGTTCGGCGACAACACAGTCCAAGCCTACGGGAGGATCAAGTTCTCCATCGAGCTAATATGCTTTTATGATCCCAAGGTTAGGATTACTAGAAACCTAAGTTTTGTAATCATAGATAGTCCTAGCATCTATAATGGGTTCCTAGGTCGCCCCTTTTTAGAAACCTTTGAGGCGGTCGCCTCGTCTTTCTTTTACTGTATCAAATTCCCCACTGCCGATGGGACGGTCGGTACTGTAAAAGGAGATCAGCTAATTGCAAAAAGATGTTTGAGTTACTCCTATGTCGTTACTGCTTTCAATACTTCCCATAATATGTGTAATATTGAAGCGATCGACGGTCAGCCCATGGAGGTCGACGAGCCGAGCACATCATACCAACCCGACTCAGGGGACGCCATCTCGGTTCAGTTACTGGACGACATCGAGCCAAGGATCGGTTTCAAGCCAAGTCTCGACATCGATCCAAGAATCGAGTCCAGAAATCGTTCCAAACGAGAGGCGACCGTCCTCGTCGAAGAGTTGGAGAGTATAACGATAGATCCGGATCATCCAGAACGGGAAGTACAGATCGGCGCGAGCATCGACCGCGAACTAAAAGGGGATCTGATCAATTTGCTACGTAAGAACATCGGAGTCTTTGCCTGGTCCCATCAAGATATGGTCGGCATAAGTCCTAAGCACGCTTGCCACTATCTAAAGATCGACCCGGCAATGAAGCCTGTTCACCAAAAACGTAGGAAATTCGGTCCCGAAAAATACGCGGCGCTCGACGTAGAAGTCCAAAAATTACTCAACAACAAATTAATCGGGGTAGCTACGGACGAACCACAATGGGTCGCCAACGCGGTACTCGTCAAGAATCCGACTGGTTCCTGGAGGTTATGCATCGACTTCACCGACCTCAACACGGCATGCCCAAAAGATCACTTTCCGATTCCTCATATTGATCACTTGGTCGATAGCACAGCAGGTTGCAAAATGATGTCGTTTATGGATGCCTTCGCCCTATATCATCAAATCCCCATGGCGGAGAAAGACATAAAACACACATCTTTCCACACAGAAAAAGACATATAATTTTGGGTCCGAATGCCGTTCGGCTTGAAAAACGCAGGGGCAACCTACCAGCGACTAGTCAACAGAATGTTCGCCAATCAGATCGGCAAGACCATGGAGGTCTACATTGACGACATCGTGGTCAAAAGCCTCAAGAAGGAAGATCACCTCAATGATATCTCCGAGACGTTCTCCATCCTCGAAAGATTCAACATGAGGCTAAACCCCAAGAAATGCAACTTCGGGGTGGGCTCCGGGAAATTCCTGGGGCACATTGTGAGCCAAAGGGGGATCGAGGCGAACCCCACCCAGATACAGGCGATCCTTGACATGCAGGAGCCGCGAAACATCAAGTAGGTACAACGCCTTACAGGTTGTCTAGCCGCCCTCAACCGTTTCATATCTCGACTCGGCGATAAAAGCAAGCCTTTCTTCGCGACCATCAAGAACAAGAAGTTCGCATGGACGAAGGAAAGTCAGATAGCGTTCGCCAAAATAAAGGAATATCTATCTAACCCCCAGATCCTGGCAAAGCCGATCCCCGGTGAGAAACTATTCCTTTACCTGGCAGCCTCGGAGGTCGCACTTAGTGCCGTTCTGGTGCAAGCGGAGGGACAAGCCCACTTGCCGATCTACTATGTTAGTCAAGCGCTCCACGATGCTGAAACACTCTATACACCATTGGAGAAGATCGCCTACGCCCTTGTCATGAGTGTCCGTAAACTCAGGGCTTATTTCTTCGAACATCAAGTGGAAGTCCTGACAACTCTACCTCTAAGACAAGTTTTGCATCGACCAGACACCAACGGGCGACTCCTCAAGTGGTCGCTGGAGATCGCCCAATACGGTATCACTTACGCTCCTCGCACGGCGATCAAAGGCCAAGCTCTGGCGGACTTCGTGGTGGAACTGACGTTCCCTCACAGTCAACCAGTCGGCGACACACTGGAAGTTATATGTGGATGGTTCGGCGACCAATTCGAGAGCAGGGGCAGGGATTGTCCTCATCAGCCCCGACGGACAAAGTTTCACTAATGATGTGCGTTTCAGCTTTCGTGCGACCAACAATGAAGCCGAATACAAAGCCTTGGTAGGCGGGCTCGATCTAGCCCTCGCCCTAGATGTTCGTCGCCTCCATATCTTCATGGACTACCTTTTGGTCGTGAACCAAGTTAAGAGAGAATATGAGGCGAGCGGCGAACAGATGGTCAAATACCAAGAACTGGTCGCCGAAATGTGCACAAAATTTGAAGAAGTTCTAATCGAACAAGTCCCGAGAGAACACAACTCCCAGCCGATGCCCTTTCCAAACTTGCATCATCGGATGGGGCAGCCGACTTCTCCAATATCCAAATCACGAAGTCAGCAAGGCCGGCGATCGACAGAAGCCTGGTTACCACGGTCACCATTGCCGAGGAGAACTGGATGACTTCATTCTTCAAATACTTAAAGGACGGAACGGTCCCTGACGACCGTGTTAAAGCTCGCCAACTCCAGCTCCGTGCGACCAGATATACCCTATTGGACGACCGGCTTTACAAGCGAGCCTTCAGCCTTCCCCTCCTCAAGTGTATCACACCGGAGGAAGGTCGGCTCGTTTTAGCCAAGATCCATGACGGGATTTGCGGAAACCATGTGGGCGGGCAAGCTCTCATCCATAAGACAACCAGGCAAGGTTTTTTCTGGCCATCACTTCAGAAGGATGTGATCGCCTATGCCAGATCATGTCATAGGTGTCAGATAATGGGCCCCAACATTAAACTATCCCCCGAACAACTCACCTCCATGTATAGCCCTTGGCCATTTGCGCAATGGGGCATCGACCTTATAGGTCCCTTGCCGAAGGCTCCAGGGGGCTGTAAGTTCGCCATCGTAGGGGTCGACTATTTCACCAAATGGGCTGAGGCCGAACCGCTCAACAAGATCGGCCAAGAGCAAGTGATCAAGTTTATATGGAGAAACGTCGTATGCCGATTCGGTCTGCCCCAGGCCATCATCTCCGACAACAGAAAGCAGTTCGACGGCTTAGAAGTCATGCAATTCTGTGAAAAGTGGGGAATCAAAAGGTTATTCTCAGCGCCCTATCACCCTCAGACGAACGGGCAGGTAGAGGCAGTGAATAATATCCTCAAACACACGATTAAAGCGCGACTCGAATCCAGGCAAGGACGATGGGCGAGCGAGCTCCCAGACGTTTTGTGGTCCTACCGGACGACGACCCGCAATTCAACCGGCAAAACCCCATTCGCCCTTGCCTTCGGAACAGAAGCGGTGATTCCTTCGGAGATCGCCGTCCTCAGCCATCGAACCGAACAGGAGATGACGACCGACAACGATGTGGCCCGACGAATCGACCTAGACATGCTCGAAGAACGACGACTGACCTCAGAAATGAAGAACACAATCCACAAAAGGAGAGCCGAGAAGTTCTTCAATTCAAAGGTCAAAGAAAAAAGGTTTCAAGTGGGCGATCTCGTCCTCAAGAAGATCCAAACCCACACAGACGTTTCGGTCCGAATCGAGGGACCTTTGAGTATCCAGATGGCTAACTAAAGGAGTCTACGAATCGGAACATCCCGACGGTACTCGGATCAATACCCCTGGCCGTGCATCTGAAAAAATACTACCAGTGATAATTTTGTATTCAATTTCAATGATGTACAAGGAATATAATGAGAATTTTTCCTATCCCATCTATTCTGGCGATCGCCCCACCAGGCATATCGCATACCGCCGACGATCGTTGATCATGACGATCTGAGGAAAAATCAATGCAGCCATGGTCCTAGAGGTCGATGGAACCGACAGCTTCGCCCATGCAAGGTTCCTTTGGGCTGAGATTGCCCGCCCTTCATTTAAGTACGAGGCCGGCATAGCCAAAGGACCCTCCAAAATAATCAGTAGACACGATCGCATGTCCTCAAGGTACATCATCTAACATGGTTAACCCGGACAATGCGACATGCCACTACCCCCGTCTCAACGTACACCGTTGAGGGTCGCCATCTTCATGGCGGGCCGAGGTGGAAGCAGAGCTGACAAGCCGCGGACGTGGAGTCGAATAAGCCGACGACGCCCCGCGCAAGGACTCCTCCAGACCAAGATCGCCCGCCTTTCGGTTTAACATAAGGCAGGCGTAGCCTAATGGAGAAAAAAATTCCTACAACACTTCCTAGCCGTGTTCTTCATAGAACGGAGTATTGTAGATTTTTCCGGGCAACTTCCGACGCGTGTGAAGTAGAGGCTTCGAATTTTCGGTGCTTGGAACGAAGGGATTTCGTGTTCGGGACGGGATCGTGATCATCGTCTACACTTTACGAAGATTTATTTCAAAGGCTTCAAGGGTATGAATCTTTATCTTTGTATATTATTTTTCATATATACGTTACTTGATCGATCCTGTTTGGGATTCGTATTTATTTCCGCTGCGTATTTCATTTTATTTTCGGAATCCCAACAGTGGTATCGGAGCGAGGTCAATGATATCGTATATACGATTATTTGTGCATTTTGAATGCTTTTGGATGATGATTATGATTTAGAATCATATTTGGAATAATTTTAGATTTTAAATTGTTCGTTGTAGCATCACGTTTTTGGAAACGGGCCGAAAAAAACGAAGAAACGGTCATGTCGGCGGTCTTTGGCGAGATCACTGCCCGGTCAGCCGCCGAGCATGCTCGGCCATGATCGCCATGTCTCGCCACGGCCGAGAATGATCGCCACTGCCGAGCGATGGCTCGGCAGCAGCCCTCGGGTTTTTGGCCCGATTTTGAATTGGGCCGCGGTGGGCCTAAAACCGGATTATCCGGACTCCGTTTAAGTTTATATTTTGTTGTAATTATTTCCCAAAATTTAAATTGGATTTTAATTTGACTAAATTAATATTTGGAATATTTTTTTGTTAAGGGAAATAAATTAAACGAAAATATTATTTTGGCGGATTACTTGAGCAATTAAAATGACAATTATTAGTATTAATTGGATTAATACCAAGAAATTGAATAGATTAATTTTATATTGATTGGATTAATATATGAATTGATTAGTTAATATTAATGCCACTTAATAGTAATTGGATTAATATAGTAGAAATTGAATAGATTAATTTATAGATTAATTAGATTAATTTATATTAAAGATTAATTGTTTAATTTCGTTGGCATTACATGTTGTATGGAATCCTTATGTGATGGTGATATAGCTCGTGGACTTAGTTTTTGATTTGTTCGATTCGATTGGGTTGTAAAGGCCGCTTTGAGCCTATTTATATTTACTAGAAAAACTTGTATAGGATGCAATTTTTCAATGATGTAATTATTATTTTGTGTATGAAGAAGACCGAAGACAACCGACCGAGAAGACGAAGTATCAAGACTTTTTTTTATTTATTGTGTAATTCGCTTGGCAAATTACTTAGGAATTATGTCCATGAGCTATATTTTTGTAGTAACAAGGTTACTATTTTCTGCTTTTCCATTTTGAATGATTGACAAACATACAAACGCGCGTATAAATGAATTAATGTGCAAAGTGTAACATTAATCGCGAAATTCTCCCGACAACAAACAGACTAAGTTTGAAAAAGGTTACGAGGTTTCCTACCCTCCATCAAACTCGTAGAAAATTGATACCCGAAATGGTGTGCTATGCTTCCGAGTTATCGGGGTAGTACATTTGGTAGAGGTTGAAAAATTCTTGAGTGCATTAGATGCCTTCGGTTGGTGATAAATTTCGCCCTAGAAACCCGATAGGTTGCGGGTGAGATTCAATAGTCAAACCGATAGACGTTGATGGTCAACAACTTAGATAGTCCGGATTGCCAAGAAACCCGATAGGTTGAGGGCATGAAGACTAGGGGTAAAAGAAGATCAAATCATCCGTTAGACGGGTTGGTGTTAGACACCACTTTACGTAAATTAATTGGCAAGAAACCCGATAGGTTGCGTCATAAAATTTGTAAAGAACTTGATCACCACTAAGAAATCGATCTAACCATGATTTCGGATTATAACATGGGAGTGTATAATTCCGATAAAATTAGTGGGAGCCGAGACAAGAATTATACAAGCCCTTAAGTTCTATACTCGGTCATAATTAAACAAGTCACTAATTCAATCTTGTCTAAATCTTTGCGTAAAACGAAATTGAATCTCTCTAAAATGGCTAAAAACCCACTTGCAATACTACTTGAAAAGAATCTCCTAATCGCCCTAACTTTGTTGGATCAAGTTGCGAATCGATGATTGTACTCGGTATGGAGTCTCGGGATACGTCTTGAGGCGGACATTCCACCGACTCCAATCCGACTAGGGGTAATCAGAAGACATTGATGTCCATGAAAAATGGGTCAAGGATGATGTGCTAGTCCGTGGTTTTATGATGGGCTCAATGACTAATGAGCATGAGCTGCAGAGAGCGCACGAGAAAATGACTTCTGCTAGGCAGATTCTCGCACACTTGACCGAACTTTATGGAGAGCACAGTAGGACTGCTAGATATGAGATATCAAAGCAGTTGTTCAGTGCTAGGATGAAAGAAGGGGAGAAAGTGGGAGACCACGTCCTCAAGATGATCTCTATGATTGAGAGGCTCGAGGTGCTCAACTTTAATATGGATTTATCCCTTCAAATTGATCTCATCCTTCAATCTCTACCTGACTCTTTCACGCAGTTTGTAATGAATTTCAACTGTAATGAAATTACATGCACATTAGCTGGGCTAATGAATAAACTGGTGACGGCGCAGTCTAACATGAAGACTAAACCGAGAGAGGCTGCTCTTGTGATTTCTTCTGGGCCTAAGAGGTCCAAGAACAAGAAGAAAAAGACCTACGAGCAGTACAAACCCAAGAAAGGGGTGCAAAAAGGAAAGGGCAAGGCCCGAAAGGTTCAAAAGGTAGGCGGTCCAAAACCTACAGACAAATGCCTTGAATGCGGTGAGCTGGGCCACTGGCGAAGGACTTGTCCCAAGATTAATGGCGCATCAGCACGGAACTTTTTGTTTTTGAAACTAATTGTTCCGCTACAGTATATTCGCTTCGTGGATTCTCGATTCAGTGCCACTTCTCACATTTGTACTATGAATCGGGATCTGGAACGAAGTAGAAAACTTGAAGTCGGGAAATAATGATCACTGTTGGAAGCGGACAAAGTGTCGAGCCAACCGATATTGGATCAATCCTTCGGGTTTAGAATCGTTTTATTTTGACATTAGATGAAGTACTTGTTTTGCCCAAGGGGCATAAAAACATTGTATCCATTCCAGTCTTGGACCGGAAAGGATTTTGTTTCTTCATTGGCAATGGCGGTTGTAAAATTTATTTTCGAAATAAATTGGTTGGAACAAATACATTGTTGAATGGTTTATATCATCCGAACATGCAAAATAAAAAAGAATGAACACTATAACTAGGAAACGTGGTAGGCAAGATACTAATCAAGCTCTTAAATGGCACCTTAGACTTGGTCATGTTGGTCGGACCAAGGTTCGAAAATGGAAAAAGATGGACTTTTAAGTCCATTGGGTGTAGAACCCTATCCAACTTGTGAATCTTGCCTTAGAGGCAAAATGACTAAGTTCCCCTTCACAGGACTTTTGAAAGGGCCGCCGATAAACTTGGATTGGTGCATACCGATGTTTGTGGTGCTTTAGAAGTAGCCCGAGACGGATATCAATATTTCATAACGTTCACAGATGATCATACTAGGTATGGGATTGTGTACTTAATGAAACATAAATCAAGCCTTTGCTAAATTCAAAGAATTTAAGGCCCTAGTTGAAAAACAAACCGGATGTCATATCAAAGCACTTGGTCGGGCCGAGGTGGCGAATATATGAGCACCGAGTTTGATGAGTTCCTTAAGGAACATGGAATAGTTTCACAATTTACGCCTCCGGGAACCCCACGGTTAAATGGTGTTTCGTAAAGGAGAAATCGGACTTTGTTGGACATGGTTCGCTCCATGTTAAATTACACCGATTTACCTATTTACCCGTGGGGTATGCCTTACTAACCGCCTATATCCTAAATAGATGTCCTTCCAAATCTATTCCTATCACTCCGCATGAGATGTGGAAGGGTAAGAAACCAAGCCTTAATCACATAAGGATTTGGGGATGTCCACTTATGTCAAAAGGCTAAGGTGGACAAACTGAAGCGAGGTCCATAAAAGGACGTTTCATAGGATACCCAGAGGACTCGATGGGTTATCTATTCTACATGCCGAAGACCATAGGTCGTTGTGGCATTACAAGCGCACTTCCTTGAGGATGAATTCATTCGGGAAGGTGGCTCGGGTAGAAATATCTCTTTGGAAGAGCATAATGAAAGTCCTAAGGAGACATCGATCGGGGATCAAGAACCGAACCTATTGTAACACAACCTCCACTTCGAAGGTCTGATAGGGCATCTCACTTACGAGAGGTATGGCTATACACATGTCGAGGAACCGGGTCTCCACGACACACCCGATAGCGTGGAAAACGACCACTGTCACCTATGACCAAGCGATAGTGGATGTAGACTCCGATAAATGGCAAGAAGCAATGAAAGCTGAGATAGACTCGATGCATACCAATCAGGTCTGGACTCTAGTAGATCTTCCAACTGGCATGAGGACTATTGGAAATAAATGGATCTATAAGAGAAAGACTGATGGGGATGGCAAGGTTGATGCCTATAAGGCCAGGCTTGTGGCAAAGGGTTATACCCAAAGGGAAGGAATCGATTATCATGATACTTTCTCGCCCGTAGCTATGATAAAGTCGATTCGCATGATGCTTGCCATTGCTGCCTATTATGATTATGAAATATGGCAAATGGATGTCAAAACGGCTTTTCTAAATGGATACCTCGAGGAGGAAATCTATATGGAACAGCCTAAAGGTTTTGTGTCCAAAGCTAATATTCATAAAGTGTGCAAGCTGCAACGAGCCATTTATGGTCTGAAGCAAGCTTCTCGGAGTTGGAACCTTCGATTTGACGAAGCAGTTAAGGACTTTGACTTCGAACGAAATGAGGAGGAACCGTGTGTTTACAAAAAGGTCAGTGGGAGCAACATTGCGTTCTTAGTACTATATGTAGATGATATTCTGCTTATAGGAAATAACGTAGCAATGCTCAGCACTGTGAAAGCTTGGCTTTCTAAAACGTTCTCCATGAAAGACCTGGGAGAAGCTTCCTATATTCTAGGGATCCGTCTTTACAGAGATAGACCACGAAGAATGATAGGACTTTCCCAAGCCCTTTATATCGATAAAATCCTTAGAAGATTCAAGATGGATGAATCTAAAAGAGGGTTCCTTCCCATGCGACATGGAATTCATCTCACCACGAAAATGTGTCCTCAAAGTGAGGAAGACAAGAGAGAGATGAGTAAGGTACCCTATGCCTCGGCGATGGGTAGCCTCATGTACGCTATGTTGTGTACGAGACCAGACTTAGCCTACGCTGTGAGTATGGTAAGTCGATTTCAAGCAAACCTGTGAAGGGAACATTGGACCGCCGTAAAGAACATTCTTAAGTACTTAAGAAGAACTAGAGATTTAGTTCTTACTTATGGTGGTGGAGAACCGAAGGTGATTGGATTCACCGATTCGATTTTCAAGGAGACAATGACGACTCTAAGTCGACATCTGGGTATTTATTTACTCTCAATGGAGGAGCAAGATCTTGGAGAAGCTCCAAGCAAACCGCTACTGCAGATTCCACCGCCAAGCGAGTATCAAGCGCCTCGAGGCTAGCAAAGAAGCATTTTGGATGCAGAAGTTTATACAAGAACTTCAAGTGGTGCCTAACGCGGAGTTGCCTATATCACTATTCTGTGATAATGATGGAGCTGTCGCCCAAGCCAAGGAGCCGAGGGCTCACCACAACACCAAGCATATAGAGAGAAAGTACCACATCGTTCGAGAGATGGTGGAAAAAGGATATGTTTCATTGGAAAGAGTAGACTCGAAGACAATGTCTCGACCATTGACTAAGCCATTATCTCAGGCCGTCTTAGAAAGACATCTGAAGAACATGGGTATTGGATACCATGATGTGTGGCATTGAGTGCAAGTGGGAGATTGTTAGGAATATGCCCTCGAATGCCACTCAGGGGATGATAGAGTAGGGGCATTGTACTTGTAATTATGGAATAATTAATAAAAAGGCAATACGATTCATTCACTGTTTATTGTATTTCAATTGCATTCTTGACTTGGTAAGCATTGAAGTGAAGTCCATGTAAATAAATCGAACATTCCATTCTCGTTATGGGATAAGAGAAAATGTACTGGAAGTGTTTAAAGTTTATTTACGTAAATTGTTCGCAAGTCAATAAACTTAAAATGGGCATTAAGTTTTAATATGACTTGTATAACTGATGCTAGGACGTGTGCACGTCTTGATAGCATAGTTATAAGTATATTGGTGGGGCAGATACTCGAACACGACTCATACTCGATTCATCACACGGTATTCACTCTCGGAGAGTCGATGACGAATCGAAAGGTTGTGATAGTATACGTGGACCTTTGACTTGAGGGTTCGATAGAAGATGTGCCGTGACGTTTAGTTTGTCATTAGAGTAGTTAGACTCATTTGCTTAATTCTTGAGTCGACCTCGAAGTGCGGACTATACGGGCGTAGCGATCTTTACCGTACGCCAAGAAAGGATTCTATCTCCTGTTAGTGAGCAGCGAATGTCTATACGGTTAATGGCAAATAAGATCATAAGTCTTTGGCAAAGCATTACGATATAGTCGTATTAGATACACTATTAATCGTCGGTCTTGATTTGCATTAACACATGTATAGAGTTTAGTCAATAGTAGGGTTTGACTTTACCGTGACCGAAGACTTGACCGGGACATCGATGAAGGGTCTATACGTATATAGTATTCACGACATAATGATTACGGAATGATCCCTTCATTCGTTCTCGATCGGGGTTTACTGATGCGGCCCGCTAGTGGCTAAGTCCGCCCGCACTCATTGGTTCCTCCCAATGCCGGCCGAGACGGACCTACGAGTCGCGCATCGAGCGTTGACGGATAAATGTGAATTTATTATCTCTCTATTAATATTAGATATTGGATATCTAATTATGATTTATTAGATAAATCAAAATAGCGGTCTTATGAATTAAAATTAAGTTACGGTAATTAATTTAATTCATAAATTATATTTCTTAGAGAAATATATTTGTATTTGATATTATTAATTAATTAGATTAATTAATTAATATAAATACATTGGTGATTAAACGGAGTGTATTTAATGGAGTCGTTTGACGAACGTCCAGTACGAGCGAGTGACTCGGCTCGTTTTCTAGGAAACTTCCACCATGGGCCACCTTCCCTCTCCCCACATCACATGGAATCATTTCCATGCATGTGT
Organism: Orobanche coerulescens; assembly: GCA_033398695.1. Classification (NCBI taxonomy): domain Eukaryota; kingdom Viridiplantae; phylum Streptophyta; class Magnoliopsida; order Lamiales; family Orobanchaceae; genus Orobanche; species Orobanche coerulescens. The sequence goes on along the minus strand of CM065813.1, from coordinate 141,761,708 downwards.
ATGTGTTAGTTGTATTTTTGTTATTATGTGTTGACATTTTATCTCAATTATATGATTTGTATTATATGTTTGAGATAATATATAAGCAACATAATATAACAACTACAAACACACATACTAACCAGCAATTGAGAGTTGCCTGCCGTGATTTGAAGTGAGGAGAGAGAGAAAAATTTTCTTTCTTCATTTTGTTCATCTTTGAGGTGAAAAGAAGTAAGAAAAATTAAGAGAGAAAAAAATTCCTACAACACTTCCTAGCCGTGTTCTTCATAGAACGGAGTATTGTAGATTTTTCCGGGCAACTTCCGACGCGTGTGAAGTAGAGGCTTCGAATTTTCGGTGCTTGGAACGAAGGGATTTCGTGTTCGGGACGGGATCGTGATCATCGTCTACACTTTACGAAGATTTATTTCAAAGGCTTCAAGGGTATGAATCTTTATCTTTGTATATTATTTTTCATATATACGTTACTTGATCGATCCTGTTTGGGATTCGTATTTATTTCCGCTGCGTATTTCGTTTTATTTTCGGAATCCCAACATTATGATGATGTTTTGAGAATCTAGGGTATTACTTAAGGTACCGTATGATGTTGTGTTCGAATTTATTGGTTAATCGAGTACGAGATGTGAAATGTGATATTGGTTATTCTGTTGAGAATTATTTGAGTAAGTAAAGTTACTACGATAAGATTACATTGGTCGTATTCTTATTTTGTATTCTCATTGGTATGTAATTATTAAGGTGATGTGACGGTTATCATTGTTGGATATTATGGCTGACCCCGTCGTGGGCTTTCTTTTTAGGTTCTTGAGGTATCGAGCTTGTAGCGGTCGTGGATAGATGAGCTTCCCGGAGGATACTGGCTAGGGCATGTAATTTTGTATTGAGTTTCCTGATCAGTTGTTGTATTCCGCTGCTTGAGTATTTTTAATTGTTTGTCTTTCCGCTGCGTGAGTATTTTAAATGTCTATTTTGGTATCAGGTAACTTGGGTTACTTTAGGCAATCGTTTTCTAAACCATTTTTTCGGTACGTGTAAGCGATAGCTTAACGTATATTTTTAAACTGTTGAGTTCTGGCATTTCAGGCCTTGTCCTTTTAAACGAGATTTTACGACGGTTTTGATAAACAGATTTTATATAGTCTTCAAATGTTTTAAATATAGTACCGTCGTTGGCCTCTTGCGTATTTGTAGATGTTTGCGAAAATTTTCTTAAGCCTTGTGGGTTCTATCTCGGGGCCCACGACGCTGTAATATTCCCGGTCAGATCTGGGGGTGTTACAGAATATGGTATCGGAGCTTAGGTTGTGAAAATCTAGGCAGTCGGGTCGAGTTGGGTCGTAATTTTGTCATGTCATTCGAGTTTTCGATTGACAAATATTAGAGCCGTGAGTTTTTGTTGTTCACTCGGGCTAGTGCGTTATGTGATTTACCAGTGTAGCACTGGGGTTGTTGCAAACTTTTCCAAATGGTATTAATGTTTTTCTTCAGATAGAGCTGTGTTGTGTTCTCGAGTTGAACTGAGTTTGCAAATTGTGTGTTTTGAAAATACCTATGTCGAGTATTTTCTTGAGTCGAGACATGTGCCAGTATCACGGGGAATCGTCGACTTCACGATCTGTAAGTATTTGGATTCTTGAATTGCATTTAGATTTATTGCCGTTCTAAGTTGATATGCTTTGAGATTCAGCAGAATATTATGCGTTACAGTATAAGGTGACAGAGTTGGGACAGAATTGATGATCTTGAGAAACTATGATTTTGGAAATCAGTATGTTGGGTAGATTTTGGAACGGAATTGTGCATTTGGGAGAATGTTGCGGATGGTTGAGAAGAACATGTAGTCATGTTAGTACATTTTGAGATATATGAACTACTTTTGAGCATTTGAAAATGATACTTTTCAAAATGAATATTCCACATATGTTTTATGGAAAATGAATTTTGTGCCGAGACCCAATCGATTTTGAAATAGATTTATAACTCGGGACTTGGAGTCCGAAAAGAGTTTTCCATTTTTTTTAAAAACTTCTTGTAATGCGGAACGAGCTACGGGCTGAGACCCTAATGTTTCAAAAGGCTTTTCTATTTTCAAAAAAAAAAAAAAAACTCCCGAGTTTTGTAAAACACTTTATCGATCGTTTATCTGGTTTATTTCCGCCTTCGAGGTTTTGCTTTACTTGTTCAAATGAAACTTCTCGGGAAGTCTTTCATTGTGTTGATTTGTTTCAATGTTGTCATAGCATATTTGAGGTGATATAGGATGAGTTAATGGTTGACGTTGCGAGTCATATGTGGAAAAGGAGTTTTTGTCGGAGTCTATACATTAAGATTTTGGAACTCTATCGTGTAGTTTTCCGATGGAATATCAGTGGATATTGGTGACGAACCGAAGTGGTATACAGGAGTATGAATGTGGTCAATCATTTGCATAGTTTTCATTTTAAAACTTCGAAATCGTGAGGATTCGAAGGAAACTGTGTAATATCCGCAAATTCGATTTCCGGTAATTTCCCTTTTTTGGTGAAAGTCCGTTATGTCGACTCTCTTGGGACCGTTTCGTCATCCTGAGAATGATTAATTCTACACTTTTTGACATCCGAGTTTGTTTCGGTGTCGTTTTGTTGAGTTCCGTGCTTTTTAGCGACTTTTCCGCACTTGAGTTCGATTCTTGCGAATCTCGTTCGAAACTGTTGTTTCAAGTTTCCCGTAAGTCCGTTTAACTTTGTTATACATGTTGTGAATTTCGGTTTGGTTATTCGATCATGTACCGTGATTCTCGGGCGTTTTGGGTCATTTTGTAATTTACCCAAAGTTATGGGTATCCGTATCTGTACTTGCTGTCTCGAATCTTTTCTTGGTCGCGTATGATTAATTATTGTATTATTTTTTCATTTCGAGTTGTTGATGTTGCCCGCGAGCTTTTCGTCGTGTTCGTTCCGTGACGCTTTCTAAAATCGAGTCGCCGGGTCATGGCGGCCGAAAGTACCGCCGACCGGTGCGGCACTATCGGAAGTCTTGGGCATCGCCGAGCGTGCACGGCAGAACCGCGTGCGCGTGCGCTATGGCGGGAGGTCGCGCGCGCTAGCTCGGCAGCGTAGCGCACGCTGTCGAGCGCCCAGCCAGACGCCATCGGTCCAGGCAAAGGGGTTCTGAGGTTCTGGACTCGGGTAGGATCGACAGGTAGCGCACGCTACGGTCGGTCGTGGCGCACGCTAACCAGCAGGGGTAGCGCACGCTGTCGGCCGACTAGCGTACGTTACGTGGGCGAGCTTTTTAGTCCAGAGGTTACTGGACAGGTCGGCTAGCGCGCGCAGGCTTCCGGCCGTAGCGCACGCTAGCGGGGGTCGGGCGTACAGGTCATGGTCGGCAGGATTGGTCGGTGGTTCCGGGTCGTGCGGGCCCTGGCCGAGAGTGCTGGGCCGATACTGGCCGATAGCGCACGCTAGTCCGGGAAGGCTAGCGCACGCTAGTTCCGGCCCAGTATATAAATGACAGAGCAGCCACTTTTTCATTTGTTTTTCATTTCCTCTCTTTCTCTTCCGCACCTGGAGACTTGGAGATCTTGGAGCCATGATGTTTGTCAACAAATCCACGAAGTTCTAGAGGTTATATCACTGATCAATCATCCTATAACATCCCTTGATCCAGCGAATCAAGGTTAGATCTTTAGAACCCTACTTTTGGGAAGATTTGGGGGTTTTCGCGTTTTTGTCCGATTCGTTCCGTTTTGTTGATTAATTCATGATGAATATGATTAATCTTGTTGGTATTCTTAGTTTCCCTATGGATTCATGGTATATTTCGTGGTTTTTACGGAATCGAGAGGGTTTGGTTGTGGTCCGCCCTCGTTGTCGTTTTCTATACAAATATACATGAATCGCAGGTGGGTTTCCGGGTGTATTCCAATTCCGTATTCGTTTAGAATTGGTTGTGATTGTATTCTTAGAATCGTTAGGTTCGGTTTCGTTGGTTCCTAGCATTCGTCGGTGACTTTCCTTTCCGTTCGTTGCGTCGTCAACTATTCAAGGCAAGTATATAATTATGATTGTACGTTCTCGACTTTGAAAGTAAGAAATATTAATGGCATGATTATTTATATCCACTCTGGGGCGGGCCGACGGGTCCCCTGAGGGTTTCGTAGCCTCTTGGTGCGATTCCACGGATGATATGAACGAACCACTCTGGGGCGGGCCGACAGGTCTCCTGAGGGTTCCGTAGCCTCTTGGTGCGGTTCCACGGTATTCATATATGTATTGATGTGATGCTATGAGATTTAGTTATTCCGGAATACTAGTCTTGAATTGATGAATTGACGGTTACATTTACTTTATTGTCGAGGAGTATTGTATTTCATACTTGATATACTTGCACTAGCTATTCGACGGCTAACCCCTTTATGGGGGAAATACTTTTTATGTATTTCAGGTTCCAGGAGAACGGACAGGCGGGTATCGGGTCGGCATGAAGATGATGGGCAAGTGTGATACTGTGTATGGTCTCCGTTTATATTTTTTTAGATTCCCCCATTCAGTGTTGTTGTACTGGAATGGATTTTAAATACTCGAGTATTGTATTTCAGTTTCCTTGATGGTCCGGCCTGTGTTGCCGAGGTATTGATTTGTGTGGTGATGTATATGGTTACATTGGTTATGGTTTGAATACCATTTGTATTGTCCTTCTTTTCATTGTATCTAGACCTTCTCGGTCAAGTTTTACAGTTCCGCGCATGAATAGCCTTGTGGGTCCCACGACAGGGCTCACGGTGCTATAATATACCCTGAATAACTTGGGGGTGTTACAAAATATGGTATCGGAGCTTAGGTTTATGGATACCTAGGCTGTCGGTCTTTTGGGTCGATTGAGTAGTCATTTGCCCACAGTATCACTACTCTGCCATCATCACAGTGCGACCGGTACTTGTAAGTCCTCTCACTCTTCTTGTATTTTTCTTAATCATTTCGTTTTTAGCTTGGTATTCTTGGGAATTGGTCACTTTGAGAATGTGCGATTTGGATTATACTTACGCACGTGTGTGCCCTTCAGAATGTTGGCTGAAAGGAGGAAGAGTTGTGGCCGTGGTCACGGACGTGAACTCTTCCTTGAGATTTTGTTAAATTGCTAATTGTGATATTGGTGTGTATCGGTATTATGTTGAGACTTTGTTTGGGATTCGCATGCTAGTATCACGGGAGATCATCGGCTTCACGTACCTGTAAGTATACTGTTTTGGTTTTTCGCTTGTGGCGGTGTTTGATTGCTCTCGTGATGAGTTTGGAAATTTTGGATTGATCTGTTATTTGTGACAAGATTGCAAGTTTCGAGGACGAAACTTATTTTAAGGAAATATCCTGATTTCTACAATGTAATATCTGGAATTTCAGTATAAACTTTTCGCGTTATTTTATCTGAGATATACTGGATAGCTTAGTGTCTATACAGTATGGATAAAATAATTTGAAGACTGAGACAGTTGTATTAGTGTAATTGTCGTAGTTGGTCGATAATTACATTTGAAGATATCGTGTATCATGTTATCGTACTTTTGATATTGGGTATATCATATGAGAATATTATCAGGTTGTATATATGTATTCAGTATGTCGTGTATATACATCTAGTATATCAAGACGACGGACAAGAATAGCGGAAAATGGCTAAGTACAGCCACGTTAGCGTACGCTACAAGGTATGCCTAGCGCGCGCTAAGATATATACTTAGCGTACGCTACGGTGCATACTTAGCGCACGCTAAGAGGTTTGAGTTACGTACGCCAAGGAGGACCCCTAATGTACGTAAGGTATTCTGTATAAGGCCCGGAAGGTGGCCGACAGGTAGGCCCAGACTGTTTATTATCGGCGATTAGCGCACGCTAATGCATGTTGGTAGCGCACGCTAATTTCAGATCGTCAACAGGGAATCTTAGCCTTATTGGTTTCTTTCGGCGTGTAGGACCCGGGCATCTTCTGGGAAGGTACAGGTTGTCGGGTCAACGACGATTAGCACGCGCTAAGGTCGAAGAATAGCGCACGCTACTGAGCATTTCACTGTAGCAAGTCAATGCCTGTTTGCGTACGCTAATGCATGGGCATTACGTACGTTAGATGAATTTCGAAGCAATGCAGTAGCTTCTGGACTGCCCGATAGCGCACGCTATCAAGGAAGGATAGCACACGCTAGTTCTGTAGCGCACGCTAAATATAAGGTCTAGCGTGCGCTAGTGATGTGTTTATTTTAAAGAGGATAGACGAGTGTTGAGAGGCATTTTGTCCATTCTCCTTCCTTCAGTCGATAGAGAGAGCCTTGGGAGGTACTTGAAGTTCCTAAACATTACGAGATGATCCTCTTAAACAAGATTAAGATGGAGAGCTCGGATTTAAGTATTGTTCTTGAAGTTCTTGATGATTCTTGGAATGGAGTTCAATTGTTATTCTTCGTGGTTCGTCCATACAAGGAAATCCTCGTATCCCTTTGATAGGGGTTCGTTTTTTTTTAAGGATTACTACTTGGGAGGGAGCATGTTGGGATCATCATGTGATAATGTTATATGAGATGTATTGGAATTGTAATAAGAGATTTCGGATGTTGATATGATTATTGACATCTTCTTCATATGGTGATAATGGTTTTATTGCGATTCTTGAGGTTATATGAATGGCATGATGAAGAAAATGGTAATATGGATATATATATACCTCGGATATGTTGTTCTGAATGTGATTTAGGATATTTCATGTTCTTGAAGAACTCTTGAATTATATGAAATGATGAACATTTATAAGGAGTGTGGTGTTTTTGATATGAATATGGGATATTCATGTCTAGAGCTGAATTATGTGTTTGATATAATATTCGCATCGTGATACGAATATGATTACGAGTTTGATGAAACTATTATTCATCTCTGAGTTTTGAAGTCCATACATATTGAACAAAGGTTCAAGTCGAATGATTGGATTGTTTGATAACCTTTTTAATATGATTATCTATTGTTTTAAACCAGTCGGATGGTTCGGATTAATGACGGTCATAAGTAAATTTTAACAATAGATTTACGAGAAGGGAACCTTGTCAATTCGCATTTAAGAATTGAGTTTGTAATCGATAACATCTAGACCCTTGTTGGTCCGAATTGGTTGCTGATATGATCATCATATTTCGACTCGTACTGTGGACGGGATTTGTCTGTGTCTGAGTTGGATTGTTCAGACTGTGTTTAATCGAAATATGGTGAAACGGTTGAGTTTGTGGTTTGCTGGTATTGATATCGATCGTTATCGAACTTGTCGATTATTAATTCTTCTTTATAAAATAAGTTGTGATGTCTGATCGTGGATTATGACTGTTGTTATGTGGTTGAGGTTGAAGAGTTCATAGATTACTTTGGTCGGGGCTGAGGAACTCGTAGACGAAGCAACTCAATTAGTAACAGTTCGTGGCATTGATATCGAGGCAAGTTTTATACTTGTACTAGTCAATGAGATTAATGTTATCATGTATGTGTATGAATGTGTGTATCATTTCGAGACTTTGTCTCTTTATTATTTTTTTGACATCAAGGGATTGTTTGATACGATACCCTTCGGCAAATTATGCCAAATATTATTGTTGTTCGTAAATGGCCGATTTAAGGCATTGCGATACTTGTTGGTAATATATTTGTCGATAGCCGGTTCGCGGTATCGACATATCGATTGTTATTGTTGATTGATGTTCCTTTGAGATATTGTTGTCGATAGCCGGTTTGCGGCATCGACGTATCGATTGTTATTATTGATTGATGTTCCATCAAGATATTTTTGTGAATCGTCGTTATTGATATCAGTGTTTTTCTATTGATGTCGTTTTGGCCGATTGAAGGCATTGACGTACTCGATTATCATCTTCGTTATCGGTAACCGATTAAAGGTGCTGAGACATCCGTTGTATCGTTGTTATCGATTGGCCGTTCTACGATAATCGAAGTATTGAATTAGGACTGTCGAGGATAGTTCTCATCCATTGAATTATTATTGTTGTGTCGGCCGACTCAAGGCAGCACACTATTATTCTTGTGAACTCGGTAATTTTGTGATCGTTGAGGGTGGAGGATTTCACGGATTGTTGTGTTGTGATTGTTGCTCGTATTAATCGGTCCTTAGGGATTTTGATCCCAGGATGGTTGTTTTGGATATTGTTGGTCGTGTCGATCTTTCATTATTCGTGTGTCATCGTTCACTTGGTGAGTTGTATGATTCATATTGGATATGTTATCCTTTGAGTTTTGTTGTCATGTTGTATCGTGGCGTATCTGGAATCATATCTGCGTGCCGATTGGTTATGTGTAGGATTTTTAGCCAGGCACACGATGGTCATGTGTGGATGTTTCCGCATTGGACCGTGCACGCGAGACGTAGTTCGTGAGGCTAATTAGGTACATTGTCACACGTATATTCTGGATTCCGTATACGGGGTGGACATGTGCACGGACACATTTCCGGATCGGGCGTACTGTGATGTCCCTCTTGAGACTTATTGTTGGGTCGTTTGTAGTCCATGTTGTATTGGATATGTCTGACGATTTGCGACTGGTTGTTCGTACGCCGAGGGGTATGTCCGACAGTCAGGTTTGTTTCTTTGAGATCTGTATTGTGATGATTTACAGCTTCGGGCTGTTCGGCTTTCAGGCCATCGTGATATACAGCTTCGGCTGAGGGGGCTTGCAGGCCATTGTGATGTATCGGTATTCCTGTTGGAGCCTTCAGACATTGTGATTCGTATTTATTGCGTAGGCTTGGATTACCTTCGGGTAATGTGTCGTTGTGTTGCTTGTAACGTTTCGCCGTTGGGCATAAGTTGAGTTTTCCTGGCGGGATATTGCTTCTCCCTAGTTGTTTTAAGTTTCGGGACGAAACTTCTTTTAAGGAAGGTAGTATGTAATATCCGCAAATTCGATTTCCGGTAATTTCCCTTTTTTGGCGAAAGACCATTTTGTCGACTCTCTTGGGACCGTTTCATCATCCTGAGAATGATTAATTCTACACTTTTTGACATCCGAGTTTTTTTCGGTGTCGTTTTGTTGAGTTCCGTGCTTTTTAGCGACTTTTCCGCACTTGAGTTCGATTCTTGCGAATCTTGTTCGAAACTGTTGTTTCAAGTTTCCCGTAAGTCCGTTTAACTTTGTTATACGTGTTGTGAATTTCGGTTTGGTTATTCGATCATGTACCGTGACTCTCGGGTGTTTTGGGCCATTTTGTAATTTACCCAAAGTTATAGGTATCCGTATCTGTACTAGCTGTCTCGACTCTTTTCTTGGTCGCGTATGATTAATTATTGTATTATGTTTTCATTTCGGGTCGTTGATGTTTCCCACGAGCTTTTCGTCGTGTTTGTTCCGTACGTTTTCGGAAAATCGAGTTTTCGGGTCATGGCGGCTCAGTAGCTGGCCGGACCGGTGCGGCACTGTCGGAAGTGCTGGGCAATGGCCGAGCAGGCACATCAGGAACCGGCGTAGCGCGCGCTACGGCTGGGAGGCTGCGCGCGCTAGTTCGGCAGTGTAGCGCACGCTGTCGAGCGGCCCAGCCTACGCTATCGGGTCTGGGCAGAGGGGTTCTGAGGTTCTGGACTCGGGTAGGATCGGCAGGTAGCGCACGCTACGGTCGGTCGTGGCGCACGCTAACCGGCAGGGGTAGTGCACGCTGTCGGTCGACTACCGTACGTTACCTGGGCGAGCTTTTTAGTCCAGAGGTTACTGGACAGGTCGGCTAGCGCGCGCAGGCTTCCAGCCGTAGCGCACGCTAGCGGGGGTCGGGCGGACAGGTCATGGTCGTCAGGATTGGTCGGTGGTGCCGAGTCGTGCGGGCCCTGGCCGAGAGTGCTGGGCCGATACTGGCCGATAGCGCACGCTAGTCCGGGAAGGCTAGCGCACGCTAGTTCCTGCCCAGTATATAAATGACAGAGCAGCTACTTTTTCACTCGTTTTTCATTTCCTCTCTTTCTCTTCCGCGGCTGGAGACTTGGAGATCTTGGAGCCATGATGTTTGTCAATAGATCCACGAAGTTCTAGAGGTTATATCACTGATCAATCATCCTATAACATCCCTTGATCCAGCGAATCAATGTTAGATCTTTAGAACCCTACTTTTGGGAAGATTTGGGGGTTTTCGCGTTTTTGTCCGATTCGTTCCGTTTTGTTGGTTAATTCATGATGAATATGATTAATCTTGTTGGTATTCTTAGTTTCCCTATGGATTCATGGTATATTTCGTGGTTTTTACGGAATCTAGAGGGTTTGGCTGTGGTCCGCCCTCGTTGTCGTTTTTTATACGAATATACATGAATCGTAGGTGGGTTTCCGGGTGTATTCCAATTCCATATTCGTTCAGAATTGGTTGTGATTGTATTCTTCGAATCGTTAGGTTTAGTTTCGTTGGTTCCTAGCATTCGTCGGTGACTTTCCTTTCCGTTCGTTGCATCGTCAACTCTTCAAGGCAAGTATATAATTATGATTGTACGTTCTCGACTTTGAAAGTAAGAAATATTAATGGCATGATTTTTTATATCCACTCTGGGGCGGGCCGACGGGTCCCCTGAGGGTTTCGTAGCCTCTTGGTGCGATTCCACAGATGATATGAACGAACCACTCTGGGCGGGCCGACAGGTCCCCTGAGGGTTCCGTAGCCTCTTGGTGCGGTTCCACGGTATTCATATATGTATTGATGTGATGCTATGAGATTTAGTTATTCCGGAATACTAGTCTTGAATTGATGAATTTACGGTTACATTTGCTTTATTGTCGAGGAGTATTGTATTTCATACTTGATATACTTGCACTAGCTATTCGACGGCTAACCCCTTTATGGGGGAAATACTTTTTATGTATTTCAGGTTCCAGGAGAACGGACAGGCGGGTATCGGGTCGGCATGAAGATGATGGTCAAGTGTGATACTGTGTCTTGTCTCCGGTTATATTTTTTTGGATTCCCCCCTTCAGTGTTGTTGTACTGGAATGGATTTTAAATACTCGAGTATTGCATTTCAGTTTCCTTGATATTCCGGCCTGTGTTGCTGAGGTATTGATTTGTGTGGTGATGTATATGGTTACATTGGTTATGGTTTGAATACCATTTGTATTGTCCTTCTTTTCATTGTATCTAGACCTTCTCGGTCAAGTTTTACAGTTCCGCGCATGAATAGCCTTGTGGGTCCCACGGAGGGGCTCACGGCGCTGTAATATACCCTGAATAACTTGGGGGTATTACAAACTATTACCGAATACTTGGCATCAGCGAGCCAGTTTAACTTTTTGAAAATTGTTTTCGTGGTCTTACGAAAATTTATGTTTTGAGTTTTGAAATATTTGAAAGAACTTTTGAAAATTTGTCTTCTTGACAAGATTGCATGATTTCAAACTGATTTTGAAAATGTGACTGATATACATACGCATTTAGTACATAATGCATATCGTGGTGAAGTTATGAGTGTGACTCACGAACTGGATAATACATCAGTATGGTACGAGGAAAAGAGATTCGAACTTTAGTATGGTAGTTTGGTTATCCAGGGATGATCGGTTGGTTGATCAGACGAGGGAAATATGCTGCGTGTTGTAGATTCATGCACAGGATGTAATTTTGGAACTTTGGATTTTATGAAACCAGGACATATGTACTATGTGATTCCATTGGTATGGTAGTAGCGATTTTACCATAGTAATTTTTGAATGATTTCTTTGGAAGTGTAGGTTTGGGAATGGTGACCCCATGCTAGTTGTTTTGGATATTGAGTGGTCGTTCCCACCCCATGTATGATTTGCTATGTTCACCGATTTGCGATTGGTGGTTCGTATGCCGATGGGTATGATCATTAGTCGGGTATGTTTATTGAGAATCCGCTGTATGTGATTTGTTTAGCGTTTTGAGAATTTTGCTCTTTCGTGTATCTGTTTCTATGGTTTCGTGTTAATCGTGTTGGAGCTTACCGTGTGAAGGTATTCTCAATTTTTATTGATCGTTCGTTGGTAATATTGGAGTTTATCATATTGATGATACTCTCGATTGTGTTTTGACCTTTGGATTGGTCGTATTAGAGTTTATCATGTCGATGGTATTCTCGGTTAATTTATTGATTGATCATTGCTGGTGATCATCTGAACGTTCAGATTTTGTGTCAATGTTTTGGGACTCGTTGCCACTGTGTTGGGCTGTTGTTTCATAGATGTATCTTGTATTATTGATTTGTATCAGAATTAGGACTTGTTTGGGTAAACAGGCGGGCAGGATTTGAATCGGATAGATTATTTCATCCGAAGATGATATATTTTTGTTGAGACTCATAGAATTGTGATTGTAAGCGTATTGAGGCTTTACAGCGAAGTCACTTGCTAGTACCTCAGGAGATCGTCGACTTTGCGCATTTGTAAGTATGCTGTTTTGGTTATTCGGTAATAATGATGATTGATCGTTGTCATGATGGTTTCGGAATATGTTGTTGAACGGTTTGTTTGTTTTCTATGACGAATTGGAAGTTTCGAGGACGAAACTTATTTTAAGTGGTGTAGTATGCTATATCCGGAATTTCTACTACTGTTGTTTAATATTATTTTATCCGAGTTATGTTGTAAAGCGTGGAATCTGTACAGTATGGATAAAATAAATGAAGGACTAAGACATATGTATTGGTATTATTACGGCACTTAGTTGACAGTTGTATTGGAAGACATTGTGTGTCGGGCTTGTCGTATGAGAATATCGTTAGAAAAGGTATATGTAATCAGTTTGCCATATGTTCATGTTTTGCATGTCGAGACGTTGGACAAGAGTAGCTGAAAATGGCTAAGTACAGCCACATTAGCGCACGCTATGATGTATACATAGCATACGCTAATACACCAGGATTACGTACATTAATAAGTATAGTTAACGTACGTTAAGTTACTAAGTGTTACGTACGCTATGCATAAGGCATTACGTACGAAACGAGAGGAATCAGATAGCTCAGGATATGGCTGACAGGTGGGACCCGCGGTCGGCAGTTTTCAACGAGAAACGTGCTTGGTCGAGTCAACTCTTGGTTAACGTACGCTACGGGTAATGCATTACGTATGTTAACTGAGGAATTACTTTAGCAAGTCAACGTACATATTACGTACGTTATGGAGGAAACATTACGTACGTAAGCGAGTGAACGAAACAAGTCAGTGAGCTCTGGACTGATATTACGTACGCTACGAAGGACACTTAGCGTACGTTAGGTTGCATTACGTACATTAATACTGCTGGATAACGTACGTAATAGGGGATGCAGTTTATAAAATCAAGTTCGTTCTTTCATTTCTTCACGAGAGAAAATCATTTCTTCCTCCAAAGTTCGTCCTTCTGAGGGTGTTAGTGAGAATAAACCTCTTCCAACTTGATTATAAACGTGAAAGCATGGATTAGAGGCTTGGATGTGAAGATATCAATAGTTCTTGAAGAGTTTAATTGTGTTATTCATGTTCTTGAGGTATGTTGATAAATTCTACACCTTGAATTCGGGTTTTGATGTTATTGTTGATGAATAATTCGTATAAAGATGATTATGATGTTGTTGTTACAGTTCTTGAGGTTATATGAACTATATGTTGAAGAGATAATGGTTTATGTCTTGATTATGTTGTCTTTCCGATTCTGGGAGTTAAATCATAATGTATATGCTTTATCTCGGTTATTGGCATATTCGGGTATCAAAGTTACGTTGCAATAAAGATGAGGATATGAATATCTATAGATCATGATACGTTTGGATCGCCGAGCATCGAGGATAATCGTCGGTGATGATTTGACATCGAGATTTCTCCTGAAGGACTCGGGATAAGTATCTTAGTTTGATTCGGTTTAGTGTTGATGTTGTTGCTCATGCAGGTTGTCATTCATGTTGCTGAACATGAAGTCATCCTAGTTGTTTCATCATAGTGTCGTTCATGTTTTGATTCATATGTTGTTCATGTTGATGAACATGTTGAGTTTCATATGTGTATGCATAATTGTATTGTTATGTTGTGTTGATCCTGTGAGATCATGTGATCTATGCTGAGGGCGCTGGATCGGATGTCCACTATGCGTTGGTCCGATGGGATCATCATGGGGATCTATGCTGAGGGCGCTGGATCGTTGGACAGGTTTTCCACTATGCGTTGGTCCAACGGGATCATCATGGGGATCTATGCTGAGGGTGCTGGATCGTTGGATTACCCAGTATTGTGTTGATGGAATCATGTGGATTCGCATCATTGATTTTATCATGTGTTGTTGTTGTGCATATATATATATTATGGGTTTGCCATAAGTATACATTGTCGTTATTGATGTGAGCATATTGCGTTGTCATATGAGTATGCATTTGTAGGTCTTGTGTTAGGACCATGTCCGTGTGTGGTATTGATCTGACCTCGGATTAGACTGACATGATTATCGTGGCATTTCATATCTTGAGGTATGTTCCATATTTCCTTTGGTATTCGTCTTTTGATGGACAATCGGTTATCGTCTTGGGATTTGATGATGCTATCCGATGGATCGAATTGGTCGGAGTTGGTATATTTTTCTGTATTGCGAGTTATGATGATGTTTTGAGAATCTCGGGTATTGCTTGAGGTACCGTATGATGTTGTGTTCGAATTTATTGGTTAATCGAGTACGAGATGTGAAATGTGATAATGGTTATTCTGTTGAGAATTATTTGAGTAAGTAAAGTTACTATGATAATATTACATTGGTCGTATTCTTATTTTGTTTTCTCATTGGTATGTAATTATTAATGTGATGTGACGGTTATCATTGTTGGATATTATGGCTGACCCAGTCGTGGGCTTTATTTTTAGGTTCTTGAGATATCGAGCTTGTAGCGGTCGTGGAGAGATGAGCTTCCCGGAGGATACTGGCTAGGGTATGTAATTGTGTATTGAGTTTCCTGATCAGTTGTTGTATTCTGCTGCTAGAGTATTTTTAATTGTTTGTCTTTCCGCTGCGTGAGTATTTTAAATGTCTATTTTGGTATCTGGTAACTTGGGTTACTTTGGCAATCGTTTTCTAAACCATTTTTTCGGTACGTGTAAGCGATATCTTAACGTATGTTTTTAAACTGTTGAGTTCTGGCATTTCAGGCCTTGTCCTTTCAAACGAGATTTTACGATGGTTTTGTTAAACAGATTTTATATAGTCTTCAAATGTTTTAAAGATAGTACCGTCGTTGGCCTCTTGGGCATTTGTAAATGTTTGCGAAATTTTCCTTCAGCCTTGTGGGTTCCATCTCGGGGCCCACGACGCTGTAATATTTTCGGTCAGATCTGGGGATGTTACATTTGCGACCTTTGGTGCTTGAGAATATCAAATATAATCGGTTTAAGGATCCCTATTTGTCTCAATAGAGAGAAGAAATTGAATTAGGAAAAGCAAGAGAACTTGGAATTTCATCAAAGGGAGATGTCAACTTTAAGGGACGATTGTGTTTTCCTAATGATAGTGGATTGAAGAAAGAAATACTCATAGAAGCTCATAGTACTCCCTACTGAATACATCCTGGAACCACAAAGATGTACAAGGACTTAAAGATGCACTACTGGTGGCCTGGAATGAAGAATGATGTAGTTGCATTTGTGGCCTAGTGTTTACCCTGTCAACAAGTGAAGGCAGAACATCAAAGACCGACAGGGATGATACAATCACTAAATATTATAGAATGGAAATGAGAAGACATTACAATGGATTTCATGGTTGGGCTTCCAAGAACTAAAGAAGGTCACGATGCCATATGGGTTATAGTTGATCGTCTTACAAAATCATCTCACTTTCTTCCGATATGTACTACCTATATGATGGACAAGTTTGTTGAGATATACATCAGGGAAATTGTAAGATTGTATGGCATTCCATCATCAATTGTGTCAGATAGAGATTCCAGGTTTACTTCATCATTTTGGAAGAGTTCACATAGGGTCTTGGGAACCAAACTAGCTTTTAGTACTACTTTTCATCTGCAGACCGATTGTCAATCAGAAAGAACTATTCAGACATTGGAAGATACATTGAGGGCGGGTCTACTTGATTTCTAGAAGTCATGGAATACATATTTTCCACAAATAAAGTTTGTGCATAATAACAGTTTTCACTCCACTATAGGCATGACGCCCTACGAAGCCCTATATGGAAGAAAACGTGGATTACCAATTCGCTTGGATGAGATGGGTGAGAGAATATTTCTTAGGCCAGAATTTGTACAGAAGACTGGTGAAGCTGTTGAAAAGACTATATAGCGGATGCTCGCATCCCAGGGTCGACAAAAGAGCTACGCAGATAACCGACAGAGAAATCTTGAGTTTGATGTTGGAGATAAGGTGTTTCTCAAAGTAGCGTCGATGAAGGGTATAATGAGATTTGAAAAGAATGGAGAACTAAATCCAAGATACATAAGACCATTTGAAATCCTCGAAAGGATTGGAGAAGTAGCATATAAGTCGGCACTACCATCACTGGCAAATATCCATAACGTATTTCATGTTTCTATGTTAAAGAAATATGTCTCAGATCCATCACATATCTTAAGTCACATACAATTGCCTTTAAGTGAGGACCTGGGCTATGAGGAGGTACTGGTCAGAATCTTGGATAGTAAGCAGACGAAGCTGACGAACAGAAAGATATCGTTCGTTAACGTGCTATAGAAGAATCATTCAGTCGAAGAGGCTGCTTGGGAAAAGAAGACAAAATGAGGCATAAATATCTATCATTATTCGGTAAGTAAATTTCGAGGATGAAATTTTATAAGGAGGGGATATGTGATGCATAAGGTTCTCACATACAAGATATAATCAATAATAATATTTTCTATAAACGAGCATGCAAGATTTTATTCCTATTTGCATATATTTATGATCAGGTACTCTGAAATTGCTATTGAGTGGCCAATAATGTGCTTGCATGATTATATATAATTTATGTGCTACTCATATTTATATTAAACTTTCTTGATAACTAAAATAAGATAAAGATGTAAAAATAAAACATGTATTAGATAGCTATATGTAGGTAATAATTGTTATATACATATCCTTGTATAAGATAACCACATTTATAAGTGGACTTAGTGGTTATTAATACGAGTAGGTGAGACTTTATGTATTTTTATGACTTAATAAAAGTATTTGAGCTTAAATGCAAACCTTTTAAAAGTTTTGGGGTGAAAAAATAATTAGTGAAAAAGTTAGATTAAAAGAAAAAGCAGCACACCGACTCTTTCACAGCAAATAGGCTCTCTGCCTCATATATATCGGCCCCAGCTCCTCATCTTCACCATTTTTTTTTTTCGTTTTATTCAACGAAGTACACAACTTCACCATCATATGTCTTCAGCTTGAAGCAGGTAAAATTTATCAACCTATATATAGATTTGTTTATTTTGATGAGTAGAACACGAATCTATGTTCACTTTTCCAAATTGATGCCGAAACCGTCGAAACGGGATAAAAATGTCATTTGTCTTTGGGTACTCGTACCGATTTTTCGGCTATCGGAATTTTACAAATTTTATACTATTACGAAGCTATTGTTACAAGGAACATATTTCTAATATTTATTTTGAGCTCCGCTAAGGTTTTGTGCACCATATAGATGCTGGTGTGTTGTGTGTATGTGTTTGTGTCTGCCGTGCGTGTGTGCGCGCTTCTGTGTGTGCTTGTGTGATGTGTGTGTTGTATGTGTGCTGTATGTGTGTGTGTGTGTATGTTTTGTGTATTTTACGTGCAACACTACTAAAAAAGGCCCGTAATAGCGTCACATTATTAGCTCACCGAAGAAAGTGAAGCTAAAGAATTAAGGGCGACAACCAAAATAAACAAAAGCGTCACATAAGTGACGCCTTAAAATTTGAAAAAATCAGTCAAAGTAGGTTAAATAAAGGCGTCACATATGTGATGCCGTTGTTTAAAATTTATTTTTTTAATTTTATTCCGGTAATTGCGTCACATAGGCGACGCCAAAGACTAAACCTTTAGCGTCACATATGTGACGCCAATAAGGACTAGTTGATTTTTTTAAAAAAAAAATATTATTGCTTGAATGGTGTCACATATGTGACGCCATTGAACTACTAAAAAAAGTAACACGCGTCACATAAGTGATGCTGTTATGAAATTAAATATATTTATATATACTAAATCTATTTTAAATGTATAAATTTGTATTTGTTTAAATATTAAATAACTATAAATAGTGAATTTAAAATTATATTTAATAGTTATAGTGTAAGAAATTTATAAACATTAAGAAGTTAAATTACAGTGTGTTTATTTATGTTTAACTATTTCGAAAATTGATTGAATTTAAAAAATAAATTAAATATAAGTACGAAATATCGTATAAGGATAAATAAATATAATGTAATATATTTACTAAATCAAAACATAGCTCAGTGGTTAAAGGCCACGTATTTATCCCCACAGGCGGGGGTTCGATTCCCACGCCGCCCACTGAGCTATGTTTTTAATTGTAGTTGTTCATCTTTAGCGTCACATGTAACACCCCCAAGTTATTCAGGGTATATTACAACGCTGTGAGCCCCTCCATGGGTTCCACAAGGCTATACATACGCGGAATCATAAATTTCGATCGATAAGGTCTAAACATAATCCAATAGAAGGCAATAGAAATGACACCAATGTAATAATCAATTCGACAGAGTACAATACATCGGGAATTAAAAACCCAGGGCAACACAGGCCAAAACATCAAGAGTATCTGAAGCACCACTCGAGTGTTCATAATCATTCCAAGTATAACAATACCGGATGGATACAATACAAAATACAGATAGAGGCGAGACACAACATCACTCTTGCCCATCATCTTCGTGCCGACCCGGTACACGCCTATCCCTTCTCCTGGATGTAATATCCGGTATTTTTCTTTCCCTTGTATTTTCATTTTTGGTATATTTCTCGGTCATAGTGACCCTCGTGTATCTTTCAGTATGTCCGTTCTGTCAACTGTTGAACTGTATTCTCGTTATTGTTCATTGTTTCAACTTTCCTCATATGAGTTCGACTTTGTTAGATCACCATTAATTTTTGGTAACTCCAAAAATTCTAAATCCTTGCAATATTATAGAGCATCGAATTAGCTTTCCAATGGTTCAAACGGTGAGTCAATCGAGTCCTGGACGAGAGAGTTATGATCGTTTCGTTCACCCGCTCATTTTTCGCCTTACGGCCATCGCTGACGGACTCGGCCGTGTCGTCCGACACGGCCCGTGCTGCACTCGTCGGATAAGCCGGAAGCGATCGCCTCAGACGACCGTGTCGTCCGACACGGCCCGTGCTGCACTCGTCCGGATAAGCCAAGCGATCGCTCAGACTCGACTGTCGTCCGACACGGCCGTGCACTCGTCCGGATAAGCGGAAGCGATCGCCTCGACTCCGTGTCGTCCGACACGGCCCGTCTGCACTCGCCCGTATAAGCCGAGGCGACGCCTGCAGGCCCGACCGTGTTCCGTGACACGGCCGAGTCATTGCCGAGCGCCGGACGGTCACTATCAGTAGGTCCCCTCGCCGCGCGCCGTGTCAAGCAAGACACGACCGTGCCGATCGTGCGATCGTGTCGGCCAGGTATGCAACACGACCGTGCCGATCGTGGACACGGTCGAGTCCCTTCCGGCCGATCTGCGCGCCACGACCGTGTCATGTCGGACACGGTCGAGTCTGTCCGCCCTATAAATTCGTTTTCTCGGCATTTCACTTATTTTTCCCCTTTTTCTTCACCTGCAACCGAGAGAGAGCTTGAGGGAGAGTTCTTCCTTCACAAATCATTTGAGTGTTGATTTTCTTCATCTCCTTTTGATCGTGAAGCCCGGACAACCAATCCAACGCGTGTTCTACGGATCTTAGTACTTGAATCTCCGAAGGTAACATCTCTAGAAACCCTATTTCGATTAATTTGGGGGTTTTGGGATTCTCTTCCGATTAGTTTCGTTTCGTTGGTGGATTCATGATGTACACGATTAATATTGTTAGTATGGTTAGCTTTCCTACGGATTCATGGATAATTTGTGGATTTTTACGGAATCGAGAGGGTTCGGTTGTGGTCCGCCCTCGTTGTTGTTTATATACGAAAATACATGAATCGTAGGCGGGTTTCCAGTGTATTCCATTTCCATAATCGTTTAGAAGTGGTTGTGATTGTGCTATTCGAATCGTTAGGTTCATTCTCGTCGGTTCCTCGTGGTTGTGCTTGATCCTTCCGCTCCGTTCGTGTCATCGTCTATTTAATCGAGGCAAGTATCCTTATGAACTTACAATCTTGACATAGTAGTTTTGTATGAGAAATTGTGTGTGTGTGTATGCTCACTACGGGTTAGACTCGACGGGGTCTCGGTAGGGTTCCACGAAGCCGTGGACCGCGAGCTTGCTTTTGACCACCGTGGGTTAGATCCGACGGTCTCGGCAGGATCCACGAAGCCGGGTCCGCGGTTAATTGTGGTGCATTTTTGCAAATGTGGTTTGATCATTGGCATTTAGGAAATGAGCGTTTTGAAAACTATGATTTCTTGATGGCATGCATTACTATATGTGTAAGATGTAAAATGTTCATTTGGTTACTTGTACTAGCGTAATTGCTAACCCCTCTGGGACCGTTTGGGAAATTCGTTTTATGAATTTCAGTCAGTTCATCAAGACGAACGGGCACTGGACCAAGATGCGGATGATGGCCGAGCGTGATGATTGTGCCTAAGTGACGTCTTAATGTCTTTTTGTCTTTTCGTCTTTTGTGGCTTTTAAACTAATGGTTGTACTCGAGTACTCAAGAGTTCTTGTCCGTCCGGATTGTATTGTTGCCTATATGTTTGTGTTGATTGATGATGCTATGTTTGGCCAGAAACCGGGTGGATTATTCTGCTTTGCGTCTTTATGACATGGTTTTGGTTTGTCGTTTATGTGAGTCGATGAGTATGATGTTGTTCGGCTGGTGGGTCCCATATAGGGATTCACTACAGTAATATACCTCGAATATCTTGAGGGTGTTACGTAAAATGGTATCGAGCACTAGGTTTATGGATACCTAGGCTTGTCGGTTAATTGGGTCTTGTGGTGTTTTGTTTTGCACATCATCGTCACGCCATGATTCCAGATTTACCAAAGGTCCGTAAGTTTTTCTTTCCTGTTCATTAATTCCTTGTATCGCACTTGATTCTCGACTTGTGATTGTTCTTTTCTTGTACCGATCCTCGTATGGCTTTTGCTACTTATTTAACTCAGTATGGATCTTGTAAGAGGTCGTGGTCGCGGTCGTGGTCGTGGACGCGGCCGGGACGTGGGGCACTGGGGCGGCCACGCCACGATCCGGGAGCCGTGCAGCATCTGGCGGCCGTCATAGCCATGCTTCTTCTCGAGCGTGCCGATCTTGGTATTGCGGCCGTTATGCAATGATGGTGAACCAAATGGCGGCAATAGCTCAGCGGTTCGAACCCGGATCGAGCCCATGCTAATCGGGCGGAGCGGACCGATGGCTCCAAGATGTCATCAAGATGCATCCTCCTCGGTTTCGGGAGCTTGGACCCGATTGGGCCGGGAAGGGTGGATCAAGGAGATATCTAAAGTCTTCGTTGCCACTAATCGTCCCGAAGACCGTAAAGTCCCTATTGCTCAATATTTTCTCACCGGGACGCTACGACCGGTGGGAGGCCGTTGGGCCCAAAGACCATCCGCTTCGTGGGCCGAGTTTCAAGAGTTGATGGAGATCAATATTGCCGTGGCCGCCGATGTGCTCGGGTACATGCTTTTTATGATGCTCAACCACGGGATATCCCCGTAGCTCAAGCCATTGCTGATTTTAATAAAGAGTTGGGTTATGTGAAGACCCAAGTTGTCGAGGAAAGTGACAAGATTTTCCATTTCTCCAGACGGATGAAGTTGCCGATTCGGGACTATATGTCGGGGCTCGTATGCACTACATTGAAGGATTATCAGAGCAGGGCCCTTGCTTATGATATGTTGGTGACGGCGAGTGAGGCGGCCCGCGAGAGTAAGAAGCAGAAGTCCGCTGGGAACTTTTCGGGCCACAAGAGTGGGGGTCAGCAGAGATCCCAATCTGCTAACTTCCCCGCCGGCGGTGGTCCAGCCTCGTTCACTGGGTCCTCGTGGAACTACCAAGGCTCCTTATCGTGATGTGAAGTGTTTCAATTGTGGTCGACGGCCACATCGGTCGTGTTTGTCCGAACCCTTTGCCGACGTGTAATCGGTGTGGCGGTCGGGTCACAAGGTGCTTCAGGCCGAGAGAGAGAAAATTCTTGGTGCCCGGGCTTCCATTCCAGCGCCTAGGGAACCAAGTGTGAATCGAGATCGTTTGTTCCTCGCCTCCGCCGAGTGCTAGTCGGGGGAGAGGTCGGGTCGACCCTCTAAGGGGGAGCTTCCAGGTCGGCTCAGCCCACCCGCGTGTCTATGAGATGCGGAGAGCCGATGATCCAAATGCTACCGTGGCGGCAGTGTACCGTTTATATTCTTTCTCATCCTGTCGGTGTGCTTTTCGATTAGGTGCTACGCATTCGTTCATATCTCTGGATTGTGTGCGTCGTTTGAGTCTCGACCGTTTGACGCCTTGTGAGCCCTTCATCGTTAAGCTTCCTAGCGGCGATAGGATCGTTGGCGATCAGGAGGTTCGAGACTGCTCTGTACTTATTTGTGAGAGGACTTGGCCCTCTAATCTTATTGTTGTGAGTATCGAGGGTGAGGATTTAATTCTTGGTGATGATTGGCTCGAGCGGCATGGTGCGATCATGAACTACCGCACGAGAATCATCACTATGTTAGCCGAGGACGGCACCGAGCACTCTTTCGCGGGGCGAAAGAGAGGAAACCAGAAATTCGTTATTAACGCCTTAAAGGCGATGAGTCTCCTGCGAAAGGGGTGTACTGGTTATTGGTGATATGCCTTGAAGGCGGAGGATGGTGGAGTCGAGCTTTCGTCGATTCCAGTCGTTAATGAGTTTCCTGATGTATTTCCTGACGAGTTACCGGGATTGCCACCGGATCGTGAGGTTGAGTTTGCTATAGAGTTAGAGCCGGGCGCGGCTCCTATTTCGAAGGCGCCGTATCGCATGGCACCTTCAGAGATGGCAGAGTTGAAGAAGCAGTTGAGCGAGCTTCTTGAGTCGGGGTATGTTCGACCGAGCGCCTCGCCTTGGGGCGCACCGGTCTTGTTTGTACGTAAGAAGGATGGTTCACTACGTTTGTGTATCGACTATCGCGAACTAAACAAGGTGACCATCAAGAACAAGTATCCTTTGCCGAGAATCGATGACTTGTTTGACCAGTTGCAGGGAGCTGCGGTATTCTCGAAGATTGATTTGAAATCGGGGTACTATCAGCTTCGGGTGAGAGAGTCCGACGTGCCGAAAACAGCTTTTCGGACGAGATACGGACATTATGAGTTTGTAGTTATGCCTTTCGGGTTAACTAACGCGCCGGCGGTGTTCATGCAGTTGATGAACAAAGTCTTTATCGAGTATTTGGATAAGTGTGTCGTCGTCTTCATTGACGATATTCTTATTTATTCGAGGAACGAGGAAGAGCATGCCCATCATTTGCGGGTAGTGTTAGACATTTTGAGGACCGAGCAACTCTATGCGAAGTTCTCGAAATGTGAGTTCTGGCTGAAGGAAGTGATGTTTTTGGGTCACGTGATTTCAGCCGAGGGAGTTCGAGTGGATCCGCAGAAAATTGAGGCAGTGTTGGATTGGGCATCGCCCACAAATGTGAAGGAGGTCCGTAGTTTCTTGGGTTTGGCTGGCTACTATCGTAGGTTCGTCGAGGGTTTCTCAAAAATAGCTCGACCACTTACACAGTTGCTCCAGAAATCTGAGAAGTTCGTCTGGACCGATGAGAGGCAGTCGAGTTTTGAGGAACTGAAGAAGCGTTTGACTTCAGCTCCGGTTCTGGCGTTGCCATGTGGCAACGAGGGATTCGCCGTGTATAGCGATGCTTCAGGTCAGGGTCTTGGGTGCGTATTGATGCAGCACGGCAAGACCATTGCCTATGCGTCGAGACAGTTGAGGCCGTATGAGCTTAACTACCCTACTCACGATTTGGAGTTAGCGGCGGTTGTCTTTGCACTCAAGATTTGGCGTCACTATCTTTTCGGCTCTACATGTCAGATTTTTACCGATCATAAAAGTCTGAAATACATATTTACTCAGCGGGAGTTGAATATGAGGCAGAGGAGGTGGTTAGAGTTGATTAAGGATTATGACCTCGAAATCCTTTATCATCCGGGTAAGGCGAATGTCGTGGCCGACGCCTTGAGTCGGAAACCGATTGCGTTGCGATCGCTTGAGATCCTTACGTCTCAGTCTGAGCTTCGGAGGGCCTTGATCGAGTTAGATGTTGAGGTCTCGTTGCCGGGAGCTGTCGGGCAACTTTGTGCTTTAGAGATCTCGTCATCCTTGATCGACGAAATTAAGCTGAAGCAATCAGAGGATCCGATGATTACTCAAATCCGAGAGAACGTTCTTAAGGGAAAGTCTCCTGGGTTTGTGATTCACGAGGATGGTATTTTGAGATTCCAGAGTCGGCTTTGTGTGCCGAACGACTCAGAGTTGAGGCAGAGTATTTTACGGGAGGCCCATGCTACACCTTACTCCGTTCATCCTGGTTCGAGTAAGATGTACAAGGACCTGAGAAGGAACTTCTGGTGGAACGATATGAAGGAGGAGGTCGCACGGTTTGTGGCGAGATGTTTGACTTGTCAGCAGGTCAAAATCGAGCATCAGCGACCGGCTGGGTTATTGCAATCACTTCCCGTTCCGTAATGGAAATGGGAAGATATATCGATGGATTTCGTTACGAGTTTGCCGAGATCGAGGTCGGGCATGAATATGGTGTGGGTGATTGTCGATCGTCTGACCAAGTCGGCACATTTTCTGGGCATCAAGGACACTTGGGGCCCGGAGAAGTTAGCTCGTGTGTTTATCGCGCAGATTGTGAGACTTCACGGTACCCCTAAGTCTATTGTTTCGGATCGTGACGGCCGTTTTGTATCGCACTTCTGGCAGGCGGTGCATAAGGCGTTGGGTACCGTTTACATTTGAGTACCTCTTTCCATCCCGATCGGATGGGACGGTCGAACGCACTATCCAGACGTTCGAGGACTTGTTGCGTGCTTGTGCTCTCGAGTAGTAGTGGGGAGGAACATTTGCCGCTGATCGAATTCACGTACAACAACAGTTGGCACGCGTCGATTCGGATGGCACCGTATGAGGCACTTTATGGGCGGCGATGTCGATCACCTATTTGTTGGAATGAGGCGTCCGATTTAGTCGGGACCGAGCCGGATGTCGTGTTAGAGACGAGACGGAAGATAGAACTAATTCGAGAACGGATGTTGACTGCCCAGAGTCGACAGAAGTCATATGCCGATGTCCGTCGTCGACCTTTAGAATTCGAGGTGGGAGACCACGTTTTGCTGAAAGTGTCGCCAACGAGAGGAGTTTTCCGTTTCGGGAAGAAGGGGAAGTTGAGTCCGAGATTTATTGGACCCTTCGAGATTCTCGAGCGAGTCGGTGGGTTAGCATACCGTTTGGCGTTACCCCCGGCCTTGAGTCATGTTCATAGCGTTTTCATGTTTCCCACCGAGAAATATGTTAGGATCCTAGTCACGTCATCGATTATGGCGAGATTGATATTGCTGAAGATATTACTTTTGAGGAGCGTCCTTTGAAGATTTTGGAGCATCGTGAGAAACGACTGAGACATAAGACCATCCCTTTGGTCAAAGTGCAGTGGTCGAGACACGGTGTCGAGGAGGCAACTTGGGAAACCGAGGATAACATGCGTGCTAGGTACCCTGAGTTGTTTGTTTCTTAAGTTTCGGGACGAAACTTATTTTTAGAGGGGTAGAATGTAATATCCGGTATTTTTCTTTCCCTTGTATTTTCATTTTTGGTATATTTCTCGGTCATAGTGACCCTCGTGTATCTTTCAGTATGTCCGTTCTGTCAACTGTTGAACTGTATTCTCGTTATTGTTCATTGTTTCAACTTTCCTCATATGAGTTAGACTTTGTTAGATCACCATTAATTTTTGGTAACTCCAAAAATTCTAAATCCTTGCAATATTATAGAGCATCGAATTAGCTTTCCAATGGTTCAAACGGTGAGTCAATCGGAGTCCGGACGAGAGAGTTATGATCGTTTTCGTTCACCCGCTCATTTTTGACTTTCCGGCCATCGCCGACCGGACTCGGCCGTGTCGTCCGACACGGCCCGTGCTGCATTTCGTCCGGATAAGCGGAAGCGATCGCCTCAGACCCGACCGTGTCGTCCGACACGGCCCGTGCCGTACTCGTCCGGATAAGCCAAGCGATCGCCTCAGAGACCCGGCCGTGTCGTCCGACACGGCCCGTCTGCATTTCGTCCGGATAAGCCAAGCGATCGCCTCAGACCCGACCGTGTCGTCCGACACGGCCCGTCTTGTACTCGTCCGGATAAGCCGAGGCGATCGCCCGAGGCCCGACCGTGTTCCAGGACACGGTCGAGTCATTGCCGAGCGCCGGACGGGTCACTATCGGTAGGTCCCCTCCGCGCCGCGCCCGTGTCAAGCAAGACACGACCGTGCCGATCGTGTCGGCCAGCTGTGCAACACGACCGTGCCGATCGTGGACACGGTCGAGTCCCTTCCGGCTGACTGCGCGCCACGACCGTGTCATGTCGGACACGGTCGAGTCTGTCCGCCCTATAAATTCGTTTTCTCGGCATTTCAGCTTATTTTTCCCCTTTTTCTTCACCTGCAACCGAGAGAGAGCTTGAGGGAGAGTTCTTCCTTCACAAATCATTTGAGTGTTGATTTTCTTCATCTCCTTTTGATCGTGAAGCCCGGACAACCAATCCAACGCGTGTTCTACGGATCTTAGTACTTGAATCTCCGAAGGTAACATCTCTAGAAACCCTATTTCGATTAATTTGGGGGTTTTGGGATTCTCTTCCGATTAGTTTCGTTTCGTTGGTGGATTCATGATGTACACGATTAATATTGTTAGTATGGTTAGCTTTCCTACGGATTCATGGATAATTTGTGTATTTTTACGGAATCGAGAGGGTTCGGTTGTGGTCCGCCCTCGTTGTTGTTTATATACGAAAATACATGAATCGTAGGCGGGTTTCCGGGTGTATTCCATTTCCATAATCGTTTAGAAGTGGTTGTGATTGTGCTATTCGAATCGTTAGGTTCATTCTCGTCGGTTCCTCGTGGTTGTGCTTGATCCTTCCGTTCCGTTCGTGTCATCGTCTATTTAATCGAGGCAAGTATCCTTATGAACTTACAATCTTGACATAGTAGTTTTGTATGAGAAATTGTGTGTGTGTGTATGCTCACTACGGGTTAGACTCGACGGGGTCTCGGTAGGGTTCCACGAAGCTGTGGACCGCGAGCTTGCTTTTAACCATCGCGGTTAGATCCGACGGGGTCTCGCGAGGATCCACGAAGGCGTGGGTCCGCGGTTAATTGTGGTGCATTTTTGCAAATGTGGTTTGATCATTGGCATTTTAAATGAGCGTTTTGAAAACTATGATTTCTTGATGGCATGCATTACTATATGTGTAAGATGTAAAATGTTCATTTGGTTACTTGTACTAGCGTAATTGCTAACCCTCTGGGACCCGTTTTGGGGAAATTCGTTTTATGAATTTCAGTGTCGTTCATCAAGACGAAGCAGGCTGGACCAGTATGCGGATGATGGCCGAGCGTGATGATTGTGCCTAAGTGACGTCTTAATGTCTTTTTGTCTTTTCGTCTTTTGTGGCTTTTAAACTAATGGTTGTACTCGAGTACTCAAGAGTTCTTGTCCGTCCGGATTGTATTGTTGCCTATATGTTTGTGTTGATTGATGATGCTATGTTTGACCGGTAAACCGGGTGGATTATTCTGTTTTGCGTCTTTATGACATGGTTTTGGTTTGTCGTTTATGTGAGTCGATGAGTATGATGCTGTTCAGCCTGGTGGGTCCCATATAGGGATTCACGGCGCTGTAATATACCTCGAATATCTTGAGGGTGTTACACTGGATCCTGAAATACATTAAAGGTAGTTGCCCCAAAAGGGGTTCACCATCGAATAGCTAGTACAAGTATATCGAATATGAAACAAAATACTTCTCGACAATAAAGTAAACGTACTCCTCATTTCATCAGACTCAAGAGTAGTATTCCGGAATAACTAAATCTGATAACATCTTATTTCAATACATACGTGATTAACCATTGAACCGCACCAACAACAACGCAACCCTCTGAGGCCCCGTCGGACCCTCCCAGAGTGGTTAACCCCAAAATATTCGTGGAACCGCATCAATGGAAACAGGACCCTCTGAGGCCCCGTCAGACCCTTCCAGAGAGAATATATACAAGCATTCATATACCTCACTTTCAAAGTCGAGAACGTACAATCATAAACAAATACTTGCCTTTGAGACAGTAGAATCAAAGTGAAAACGGTATTCAACCTTGAACACACTTCCGGGACTAAACGATTCATGAGGAAATATGATAATCAATCATCAATACTCAATTCTCAAGGAAGACTCCCGAACCCCCCCTTTTACGATTCATAAATCTTCAAGTATTCACATAGAGGTTGAAATCATCCAAACCCTCTCCACTTCAAGTAATACACAAAAATATTCATATAATCGTAAGAGAAACGTGGGTACGGGGTAGATACATCATAATTTCAAGTATTTCAAGCTTCAAAATGGATTAACTGGACGGAACTAAGAAAATTCCCCAAACTAGGGTTCTCAGGAATTTACCTTGATTCGGAGAGAAGAAATGGATTAGATGTTGTATAATCCTTGTTATCCAACCAAAGATGATGGTGGATAAAGAAAAGTTGTCCCAAATTGCCTCAAGATCGCCTCTCTCGCATGCTCTCATCGGAAGAGTAAGAAATGAGAAGAGAAATGACGCAGAATACGGCTGACCCACAACATTGCGTATGCTACAAACAGCATTGCGTCCGCTAACTACTACCATGTAGAAATTCCGAACTCACTGCCCAATTCACTAGCGTGCGCTACAGGCGATACTAGCGCGCGCTACTCAACACCAATAGCGTGCGTTAGCTCACGCCTAGCGTGCACTAACTGTTCGTCCAGAGGACATAAACTAACCTACTGCCACTGCCAAACCTGAATAATTAGCATGCACTACAGGCGATGCTAGCGCGCGCTACCATACACAAATAGAATGCGTTAGCTCACTCCTAGCGTGCGCTAACTGCTTGCCTAGAGAGTAGAACCCAGCTACTGCCTCTATCAAACTCAGACCATTAGCGTGCGCTATTGGCGAAGCTAGCGCACGCTACCAAACAGAAATAGCGTGCATTAGCTCATGCCTAGCGTACGCTATCTGCTTCACTCAATAACACTGCTGCAAAGTCCGATCAATACGAACATGTCCCGAAAGATACAAAACTCTAAAATCAACAACATCTCAATAAGCGCTTACAAGATCAACAAAAGTGAAAGAACGTCAAAGCCCAAAAATTCATGAAAACTACGGGTATTACATTCTCACCCTCTAAAAAGAAGTTTCGTCCCGAAACTTAAGAAATAAAAAGTTCGGGGTATCCCGATCGCATCTTCTCTTCCGTCTCCCAAGTAGCTTCCTCGAATCCATGTCTCGACCATTGCACCTTAACCAACGGAATGTTTTGTGCCGAAGCTGCTTCTCACGACGTTATAGGATTTTCACTAGTCTCTCTGGAAAGGTAAAATTCTCGGCTACATCAATCTCACTATAGTTGATAATATGACTTGGATCCAGCACGTACTTTCTCAATTGAGAAACATGAAAAACGCTATGGACATGACTCAAAGCTGGAGGCAACGCCAAGCGATAAGCTAAATCTCCAACCCTGTCTAAAATTTCAAATAGTCCGATATACCTCGGACTAAGTTTTCCCTTTTTTCCAAAGCAGAAAACTCCCTTTGTCGGAGACACTCTGAGCAGAACATGGTCTCCCACTTCGAATTCCAAGGGTCGACGACGAGTATCGGCATAAGATTTCTGACGGCTCTGGGCAGTCAACAACCGGTCTCGGATAATAGAAATCTTCTCCTTAGTTTCCATCAACATATCCGGTTCCATTCCGACTAACTCCGAAGCCTCATCCCAACATAATGGCGATCTACACCTCCTACCATAAAGTGCTTCAAATGGTGTTATTTTAATCGACGCGTGCCAACTATTATTGTAGGCAAACTCGATCAACGGTAAATGAAGTTCCCAATCATTACTCCAGTCTAAGACTCAAGCCCGCAATATATCCTCTAACATCTAGATTGTCCGCTCAGTCTGACCGTCTGACTGAGGATGAAAAGACGTACTCAATCTCAAATTGGTGCCCAAGTCCTGATGGACCGCTTGCCAGAAATGTGACACGAAATAGCCATCGCGATCAGAAACAATAGTTTTAGGGGCACCATACAACCTCACAATCTCAGCTATAAAGCTTCGGGCCAATCTCTCCGGTCCTCAAGTATCCTTAATACCAAGTAAATGTGCGGACTTGGTTAATCGATCAAGGATTACCCAAATCATATTCATTCTAACTCTAGATATCGGCATCCCCGTGATAAAAACCATGGAGATGTCTTCCCACTTCCACTCGAGAATGGGAAGCGGCTTCAGCAACCCCGCTGGTCGTTGATGCTCGATCTTGACTTGTTTACACGTCAAACATCACAATATGAACTCTGTGACATCTTTCTTCATATTATTCCACAAAAAATTTCGCTTCAAGTCCTTGTACGTCTTACTCGTTCCAGGATGGATTGAGTAAGGCGTAACATGGGCTTCTCAAAGAATTCTCTGTCTTAACTCCAGATTATTCGGGACACACAGCCTACCCTGAAATCTGAAAATGCTGTCTTCATGGACCATAAAGCCAGGGACTTTTCCCTTAATTACATCTTCCTTCAATTGGGAAATCATCGGGTCACTCCACTATTTTCCTTTGATGTCGTCAACCAAGGACGAAGTAATTTCGAGGGTACACAACTGTCCCTGCACTCTTTAAAGCCAAACTTCTATACCTTGCTCTATCAAATCCTAACGAATCTTCGTCTGGGATGTAAGAACCTCGAGTATCTGAAGTGATGCCGATTTACGGCTCAAAGCGTTCGCGATGATATTGGCCTTCCCCGAATGGTAAAGAATTTCCAAATCACAATCCTTAATCAATTCCAACCAACATTGTTGCCTCATATTCAACTCTTTATGACTGAAAATTTACTTCAGACTCTTGTGATCGGTGTAAATACGACACGAAGAGCCATACAAATAATGCCGCCAAATCTGAAGTGCGAAAACAATTGCGGCCAATTCCAAATCATGAGTAGGATAGTTCATCTCATACGGCTTCAACTGCTGCGATGCAAAGGCTAGAGTTTTATCGTGCTGCATAAGCACACATCCAAGACCTATCCTGAAGCGTCACTATAAACTGCAAATCCTTCACTACCCTCTGGCAAAGCTAAAATTGGCGCTGAAGTCAAACGTCTCTTCAGCTCATCGAAGCTCTGCTGTCTCTCAGCAGTCCAAACAAACTTTTCTGTCTTCTGAAGTAATTGCATAAGCGGCCGAGCGAGTTTCGAGAAACCCTCGACAAACCGTCTGTAATACCCAGCAAGACCCAAAAAGCTACGAACATCCTTAACATTATTAGGCGGTGCCCAATCTAGCACTGCCTCTATCTTCTGCGGGTCCACACGAACCACTTCGTCCGAAACCACATGGCCGAGAAACATAACTTCCTTCAGCTAGAACTTGTATTTTGAGAATTTTGCATAAAGGCGATCAGCTCTCAAGACATCTATTATCAAACGCAAGTGTTGGGCATGCTCCTCCTCATCTCGAGAACAAATCAAGATATCATCAATAATGACGACCACACATTTGTCAAGGTATTCAATAAATATCTTGTCTATTAACTGCATGAATACTGTCGGTGCATTAGTCAATCCAAAAGGCATGACCACAAATTCATAATGTACGTATCTCGTCCGAAAAGCGGTTTTCGGAACGTCGGACTCTTTCACTCGGAGCTGGTAGTACCCTGATCTCAAATCAATTTTAGAGAATATTGCAGCTCCCTGCAACTGATCAAATAAATCATCTACAAGGCAATGTATACTTGTTCTTGATGGTCATTTTGTTTAGCTCACGGTAATCGATGCATAAATGTAGTGAACCATCCTTCTTTCTCACAAAAAAACAGGTGCGCCCCAAGGTGAAGTGCTCGGTCTAATGTACCCTTTCTCCAACAGTTCTCCCAACTGATTATTCAATTCTTGCATTTCTGAAGGTGCCATACGATACGGTGCCTTAGAGACCGGAGCCGCGTCAGGCTCTAGATGAATAGAAAATTCTATCTCTCGACCTGTTGGTAATCCCGGAAGATCGTCTGGAAAAACGTCTGGATACTCATTAACAACTGGAATCGAAGAGAAATCGACTCCATTCCTTTCCAACTTCAATCATAACACCAATAGTCCATGCAACCTTTATTCAAGAGTTTTACGGTCTTCATGGTGCTGATAAGCAACTTAGGTTGGCCCGATTTACATCCCATAAATGAGTACTCGGAACCATATTTGGTCATCATAGTCATAACCTTAGTGCGGTAATTCATAATCGCTTGGTGACTCTCAATCCAGTCCTCACCGAGGATCAAATCCTCACCCTCGATATCAACCACAATCAAATAACCAATCAATACCTGCTATGCTCACCGGATAATTCTAATCTCTCGGTTCCCCACGATTCTATCCCACTAGGTAGTGTCACAAAGAAAGGATCGCAAGCAGTCATACAATTTATATTCAAACGGCGTACACAATCCAAGGAGATGAAAGAATGTGTAGCACCAGAATCAAAAAGTACTCGAACTGGAAGAGATAGAATATGAATGGTACCTGAGGCCACCGCCGCATCGGGTTCATCTGCTCGACGCATCTCATAACCTCGTGGGTGTGCTGAACCGACACTAGAATCTCCTTCTCTAATGGTCTGACTCCGTCCCCGTCCTCTGCCGTAACCCTACTGTGATTGGATAACTGCTTGTCATTGATTCATACTCTGATCTCTATGTACGGGGGGCAGAAGCCCGACTATCCAAAGTCTGATCTTGATCGGGGCAATAAAGTGCCATGTGTCCCATCTGACCACAAATGTGACATCTCAGAGGTGGGAAGTTGCACTCCAGACTGATGTGGCCTGGATGACCACAATTAAAACAGATCACCGGGAGAGTTGAGGTGCCCGAGGCAGAACAAAAACTCATCTTCCCTTTAAAAGAACGCGACGACTGCCTGACAGAACGGTTAGCCGACTAAGGTCTCTGAAAGTTGCCGCCCTTAGAGCCAGAAAATTACAAGGTGGTCTTTTGCTTCTTCGGCTCGTCAGTGGTATTATTGTTGGAACACAGCATGTCATATACCAAAGCCCTATCTTGGTATTCTTTCATGGTAGTACAAGCAAGCCCGACCATATAACGCCGTAAATCCATATTCATTCACATGTCGAAATGGCGGATCTTTTCATGCTCATCACGCACCTGATTCTTCACATGAATCAGCTGTTGGTTGTATTCCACTATCGCCTGTGAAATTGGGATGTTTTGCAGCTTTGCTTCGAAAAAGGCTCAGATCCTGCTTTCTTGCACTGGCCAAGGACAATACTCAGCCTCCAGCAGATCTTTAAATTCGTCCCATATAGCCGCATGATCTTGCGGTTTGATAGCTTTCCACCAAGTCGCGACTTCCTTAGCAAGGAAGTACTGAGCAATATGTACCTTCCTCGTTTCCGGACAGTCAACCGCTTCAACCACTTTCTCCAATTCAAATAGCTAAGTTCCCAACCGACTGGGTCGGTAGCACCGCTGAACTGCGGAGGATGCATACGGACCATATTCTGGAGCAAAACATCCGTTGTCGGATTAGGATTATTTAGGTGATCAGCTTGGGCCAGGATGGTCATCTGATTTGCCAATTATTGAAGAACATTCATAGCCCCAACATCTGCATTATTCCCTTGACCGGTCGAATGGTCATGTTGAATTTCGGTATCGGGATGCACTGAGTTAGATAAACTAAGGGTATGACCCCGCAATGTAACTGAGGGAAGCGGCTGCGCCACATCCTCGCCCGCGGCCTCGTCCTTATCCCCTGTCAGTAGACACTCTGAAGGACACATAAAGTACGTAAGTACAATTCAAATCGCCCATCATTGCGGTGACTGATTCCCAAGAATACCAAATCAAAGCAAAGCGGTTAGGAAAAATACAAGAAGAGTAAAAGGACTTACTAGTACCGGTCGCACCTAGATGATGGCAATATATGATACTGTATTCGAATGATAACTCAATTCGACCCAAAAAGACCGACAGCCTAGGTATCCATAAACCTATACTCTGATACCATATTCTGTAACACCCCCAAGTGATTCAGGGTATATTACAGTGCCATGAGCCCCTCAGTGGGTCCCACAAGGCTATACATATGCGGAATCATAAATTTCGACCGATAAGGTCTAAACATAATCCAGTAGAAGGCAATAGAAATGACACCAAGGTAATAATTAATTCGATAGAGTACAATACATCGGAAATTAAAAACTCAGGGCAACACAAGCCAAAACATCAAGAGTATTTGAAGCACCACTCGAGTGTTCATAATCATTCCAAGTACAACAATAACGAATGGATATAATACAAAATGTAGACAGAGACGAGACACAGCATCACTCCTGCCCATCATCTTCGTGCCGACCCAGTACATGCCTATCCCTTCTCCTGGATCCTGAAATAGATGAAAGGTATTTCCCCTAAAAGGGGTTAGTCATCCAATAGCTAGTACACGTATATCTAATATGAAACAAAATACTTCTCGACAATAAAGTAAACATACTCCTCATTTCATCAGACTCAAGACTAGTATTCTAGAATAACTAAATCTCATAACATCTCATTTCAATATATACATGATTAACCATGGAACCGCACCAACGGCAACAGAACCCTCTGAGGCCCCGTCGGACCCTCCCAGAGTGGTTAACCCCAAAACATTCGTGGAACCACACCAATGGCAACGGAACCCTCTGAGGCCCCGTCGGACCCTCCCAGAGTGAATATATACAACCATACAATTCATATACTTCACATTCAAAGTCTAGAATATACAATCATAAACATATACTTGCCTTTGAGACATTTGAACCAAAGTGAAAATGGTATTCGAGCTCGAGAGGTCCAAGAAAGCATTTCCGGGCCTAAACGATTCATGAGGTAATATGATAATCAATCATCAATACTCAATTATCAAGGAAGACTCCCGGACCCCCCCCTTTACGATTCATAAATCTTCAAGTATTCACGTAGAGGTTGGAAATCATCCAAACCCTCTCCACTTCAAGTAATACACAAAAATATTCATATAATCGTAAGGGAAATGTGGTTAGGGGGTAGATACATCACAATCTCAAGGATTTCAAGCTTCAAAACGGATTAACTGGACGGATCTAAGAAAAATCCCCAAAAATTCCCCAAACTAGGGTTCTAGAGAATTTACCTTGATTCAGAGAGAAGAAACGGATTAGATGTTGTATAATCCTTGTTATCCAACCAAAGGTGATGATGAATGAAGAAAAGTTGTCCCAAATCGCCTCACGATCGCCTCTCTCGCGTGCTCTCATCGTAAGAGTAAGAAATGAGAATATAAATGACGGAAAACATGGCTGACCCACCTTATATACTGGATCTAATTAGCATGCGCTAATGGGGTCACCCAGTAGTCTAGTAGCTTCTTACCTGCATCGTTAGAATGCGCTACCAACAGTATTGCGTGCGCTAACTGCGACCATGCAGAATTTCCGAAATCACTGCCCAATTCACTAGCGTGCGCTATGTAACACCCCCAATCCACTCAGGGATATTACACGCCGTAGACCCCTTTCCACAAGGAGCTACCAGGCGGGAGACTACAAATCAAAACCCACATGCGGTCAACTTGACCAAAACATAATACCGTAGACCGATTAGGTCTCTCAAAACATAGCATAACCGTACATCTGATGAAACTAAATTACAACTCGATCACATAGTACATAAAATGTCCATCCCCTCAAGGATGACAAGAACTCAAACTGACATATCACCGATGCATTTGACGTACTACAAGCTGTGACTAGTATCGCCGCATTGCATCATCCTCCGAGCCAATCCCGTGGTTGCTCACTCTCCATCGTAACACCGAATAAATAACAAAATCCCCAACGAGGGGTTAGCGATGGAATCGCTAGCAAGTAACCAAGCTATACAATTATACATCAAGAATACAACCGTTATGAAAATAACATTTCGACAAGGTAGTAACACGATCCCCGAGTCTAAAGTCTTTTGAAAATTTATTCCTTTAAAACAAACCATGGGGATTACTCCGAAATCATTGTAAGGGATTATTTAGAGACTTCGGGGTCTCGGTGTAAAATCCTGAAATATGAATGTTTTTCCTTTTCAAAAGGTTAACTTACAAAATCATACAAATCATAAGATTCTCAACTCAAACCTCACCACCAAAACCAAAATCACCAAAATAATCGCCATTCAAGATTCAAAACATAAACAATTCAGAGATAGCAAAGCAACAAATAAACGTCTCCGTGGCCCCGAAGGGTCCCACCCGGATTAGTCATCAAGAATAAACTCGAACACACCCATAAGTTATCTTGACATCGCACTCGCAAGTGACGATTCTCGGAGCCCTCTCCAGACCTACCCGATTAGATAACCTTATGGTCAAATCGTAACATCTGGCCGTACTCGCAAGCACGCGCCTCCGGAGGCCTCGACGGACCCTACCCGGATAACACCATTCAAGCACGCCCATAAGTTATCATGACATCGCACTCGCAAGTGCCGATTCTCGGAGCCCTCCCCAGACCTACCCGAATTGATAACCTTATGGTCACAACATAACGTCTGGCCGTACTCGCAAGCACGCTCCTCCGGAGGCCTCGACGGGACCCTACCCGGAAAACATCTCAATTCGCTAAGATACACAACAACAACAACAAAGGCATAATATTCACTACAAACCATCATTCAGGAAAAAGGCCAACGAGCAAATAATACAAGTATTACGCGATTCCACAATTCTTCAGTTAACTACTCATTTCTAATATTTATTTTAACAAAATAACATGAAGAGGTAGTTATCATTATTCTTGAAACAAAAGTTTACGTTGGTAATTACCTTCATAAAATCACATCTTCATTTAAAGTAAGTTACGGTTAAATATACCGTCACTAACGAGTCCACGTTAAATTCACGACACATCACATTCTCAAAGTATAAAGAATATAGACGAGATACTCGCCTCAAGTCCAACGCACGCGGAGCAACGGGAAAGCTCGACTTAATGACCGCTACCGAACACTCCGAAGAACACGATTCAACCGGAAGCTCGGACCCAAGAAGACAACGAACGGGAGGGTTCCGACTCGAGTTCTTCACAAGAATTCGACCCTAACAATATATAATCCATAAATCAACAATCATACGATGAGGAATAATCGTAGAACGCCCGAAAACCCCTCTATAACATTTTAGGACACCTTCAAGGCGTCGGTCAAGAACTCGACCCAAATAACGAATCGATACGATCCAACCATGGACTAACAAGGGAAATGATATAATACATCTAAATAATCATCAATCCATCATAATCCTAAGTTAAATCGGATTAATCGGACGAAAACAACCAAAATACCCAAATTCCCCAAAACTAGATTTCTAGGAAATCGAATTCCGATTCTAGATCGTAGGATGTTATAGGACGGATGATTGATGATATGAACCTCCAAACTTCATGTATTTATTGTCCAACAACATCTCTACATGATTAACACAACATAAGCCTCGGAAGAGAAGAAGAGAAGTGAGAAATGGTCAAGAAAACGCCGCCAGCCTTAAATAGCCGATCACGGCCGGGTTACGACGTAATCGCCATGGCTTACGTGCGTAATCGCCATGGCCGAACTCCCTGCTGGAAAATGCCGGGCGTTACGACGTTACGCCATGGCCTTACGTACGTAACCGGCCTTACGTACGTAACTGCCGATCACTACCGTACGTTACTCGGCCAGGGCTGGCCTGGCCCCAGCATGCCCGGCCATGACTCGGCCGGGACCAACTCCGACGGCCCGAACGACCCCGAAACCCGAACTTGAGTACGAATCGAAGATACGGTTACGAAGTACTCGCAAAGACGAATCCGAGCACTAAGAGAACACACGATTCCGACCACCCGAAGGCTCGAAATTCGACAACGGAAAGTAATTACCCCAAACTTTGGGAAATTACGAAAATGGCCCAAAACGCCCGAAAATCACGATACGTGATCGAAACACCAAGCCAAAGCTCGCAACATGAATATTAACATTAAATGAACTTACAAGAAAGTCGAAACAACAGTTTCGGACGAGATTCGCAAGAATCGAACTCGAGTGCGGAAAAACCGCTAAAAAGCATGGAACTCAACAAAACGACACCGAAACGATCTCGGATGTCAAAAAGTGTAGAATTAATCATTCTCAAAATAATGAAACGGTCATGAGCGAGTCATCAAAACGGACTTCCGCCGAAAAAAAGAAATTACCGGAAATCGAAAATTGCGGATATTACATTTTACCCTCCTTAAAAGAAGTTTCGTCCCGAAACTTAAAACAAGTAGGGAGAAGCAATATCCCGCCAGGAAAACTCGACGAGATACGCAAGAAACGCGTAACTAACGCCCAGCGGCGAAACGTTACAACAACGCAACGGAATACACGGTGTGAAAACACGCTCCACGACGACCAACACAACGTCGCCGTTAGGGACATAATAAAACCAACAAGTGACAAGCGTCATCAAATGGATAATACAATCAAGTGAATTATCCGAACAATCACAAAACACAACGAACGAAAATCAATATGATGGACCACCCCAACGGTACATCAATCAAAACGTGAGCCAATCGCTGAAGAAATACGGAATTCCACCGCTCAAGGGTTGGGAGATCGAAAACAAGACAAATTTCCCGAATTTAAGGAAATTAGGAAGTAGTCTCAGACGCTCAACAATCACAAAACGAGATCAACAAAACCGAACAATCAAACGATCGAACCACAACGGTCGAGACAATAAAAATCGAACAATCATGTTCGAATCACGAAGAATAATAAAATTCAAACAACAACTCTCAGGCTCACGTCTCGGCTCGAGACAATATATGATCCGGTAAAAGCAACAAGATGTGATTCACATAAGATCCATAGGAAAGGGAATAGCAATTGAAAAGTCACAACGACAAACGAGTAATTTCAAAACACCACACTCGTTCGATCAATAAAAGAAAGGGACAGGACAAGCTCAGAAATGTCAACGAACATAAACGAGTCGACAGAGTCGAAAACACAAGAGTTCCAAATCCGATCCACTTCCAATAAAAGAACTAATAAAACCAGATGATGTCACTTTCGAACAAGGTTCACAAGAATCGAACCGAACTCGAAAAAGTCACAGTGATAACCAGATCGACCCACAACAAGATCACAGTTCGTTCGAACGATGAAACCGGAATACAGAACAAGTTCAGAAAGTATCAACGAACACGAGCGAGCCGATAGAATTGAGAAAGAGAAAATGCAGGAGCCAAAAAATAATACGGGTATTATATTCGACCCCTTCTAAAAGAAGTGTCGTTCCCGAAACTCACAACACGAAATCAAGGTGACAACACAACAAGCAACTGACAGAAACATCTTTCAAAGGCCTCTCAAAGCCGATTCCGATGATTGTGCTGAAGCGCGAACTCCGAAAGTCTCGGTAGCCAATTCGCAAAACTGAATTCGGTGTCCCTCGAGTCCACACTTGAAATGTGTTACCGGCGAGAAGGACAAATTTACACGTGCATGCCCCGGTACATCACGGTTGAAACACCTCGGCTCGGCATACCGAAAATACAAATGCTAGATACAATGGGGCATAACGTCGCAAAACAACATAGCGAAGATGCCAACTCAGCACAACAAGGAATCATAATACATATCATATACAACGATTATCATCGTAAAATAATACACACAAACACTACAGCAACGACGGTATCGTTCGGCGACCTCAACGGCCCGAACAATAACCAAAGACATAATTACAAACATTATGAAACAATCACATATGTACACAAACGTACAAACCCAAGCTTTAACGGCTCACAGTGCGTTAACACGCAAGCCACCACGAAATGACAACATTAAGGATCGTCATCACACCTCCCACAAGGGCTAACAAAATATATGCGTGGCGAACGACTCGACGCTCACGCCACCAATTCAATCACAATTCGGGGTTAACACCGTAACGAAAGTTCGAAAACCATACACGCATTTCCGGTCCGCAAATAGGAATGATAGGTTTTAAAAACAAAAACCACCTTTTGAAAACAGTTTGGAAACAACAGTTGATCTTGAGTATCATTTTACAAAAAGTAGTACAAACACCATTATCGAGACTTTGAAAGTCATCTTGCGTTTGAACAAAAATGAGGACACCTTTCTTTTAGTGAAAAACTTTCAAAAATATTCGACCCTTGGGTCTAAGCAACTGCATTTGAAAATATCTCAAAATATTTTTGGTCCTCAACCGAAAATTTTTGAAATGTATTGCGGCATTAGAAAACACCTTGAAAACACCGCAAGAAAATAATTCGTTTTAAAAGTACGTCTCGAATTTTAATTTTCTAAGATACTCAAGGTTTTCAAAAATAATTCAATGGGCTAGAATGCCCAAAAAGTTTAGGTACTTACACGGAACACTATAGCGCCGTGTGTCCCGCCGGAACCCACTGTGCTAAAAACAATTCACAAAAATGCCAAAAACGCAGATGAAGGTAATATTACAAAAACTCACAAAATCCATTTACAAAATACTAAATTCCTTCATAAGAAATTCGCCAAAATGATCAAGGCCGTAATGCCAAAACTCGGTTAAGGAATCGGTTTTCAAAATAAAACTCGATCGGTAAAATACCGAAAGCCATTACAAAAGAACTCACGCAATGGATAAAAGAAATAAAGTCAAACATGCACAAGACAAAGAACACTACTCCTCATATGAGCGAAAAATGGGAGTCAAATAATCACATATCACGAAATCAAAATCCATAAGAGGATTCCGTCAATTAACTCATAATCATAAAAATAGCTCGTCACACGAGGCACAACACAAAGAAGGGAGACTTACATCCACAGTCGCACGGAGATAATGGCCGCAACACGATACTAATCACAACGAACCACAATTGATCACAACGGATCGCAATGATCTCGCTTGTTCACAACTGCTCACCCGGGTGACACGACAAGACACGACTCCGACAAGACACGACTCGACAAGACCCAACTAGACCCAACCGCCTAGGTTTTCGCAAACCTAAGCTCGATACCATTTATGTAACACCCCAATCCACTCGTGGATATTACACGCCGTAGACCCCTTTCCACAAGGAGCTACCAAAGGGAGACTACAAATCAAAACCCACATGCGGTCAACTTGACCAAAACATAATACCGTAGACCGATTAGGTCTCTCAAAACATAGCATAACCGTACATCCGATGAAACTAAATTACAACTCGATCACATAGTACATAAAATGTCCATCCCTCAAGGATGACAAGAACTCAAACCGACATATCAGCGCACTGACGTACTACAAGCGTGACTAGTATCGTTGCATTGCATCATCCTCCGAGCCAATCCTGTGGTTGCTCACTCTCCAAATGTAACACCTGGAATAAATAACAAAATCCCCAACGAGGGGTTAGCGATGGAATGGCTAGCAAGTAACCAAGCTAAACAAAAAAACATCAAGAATACAACCGTTATTAAAATAACATTTAGACAAGCTATTAACACTATCCCCGAGTCTAAAGTCAAAAGAAAATTTATTCCATTAAATAAAACCAAGGGGAATACTCCGAAATCATTGTAAGAGATTATTTAGAGACTTCGGGGTCTCGGTAAAATCTGAAATATGAATGTTTTTCCTTTTCAAAAGGTTTTCTTTCAAAATCATACAAATGATTTTATTCTCAACTCAAACCTCAAGACCAAAACCATATTCACCAATATAATCGGGATTCAAGATTCAATACATAAACAATTCCGAGATATCAAATCAACAAATAAACGTCTCCGTGGCCCCGAAGGGTCCCACCCGGATTAGTCATCAAGAATAAACTCGAACACACCCATAAGTTATCTTGACATCGCACTCGCAAGTGACGATTCTCGGAGCCCTCTCCAGACCTACCCGATTAGATAACCTTATGGTCAAATCGTAACATCTGGCCGTACTCGCAAGCACGCGCCTCCGGAGGCCTCGACGGACCCTACCCGGATAACACCATTCAAGCACGCCCATAAGTTATCATGACATCGCACTCGCAAGTGCCGATTCTCGGAGCCCTCCCCAGACCTACCCGAATTGATAACCTTATGGTCACAACATAACGTCTGGCCGTACTCACAAGCACGCTCCTCCGGAGGCCTCGACGGGACCCTACCCGGACAACATCTCAATTCGCTAATATACACAACAACAACAACAAAGGCACAATATTCACTACAAACCATCATTCAGGAAAAAGGCCAACGAGCAAATAATACAAGTATTACGCGATTCCACAATTCTTCAGTTAACTACTCATTTCTAATATTTATTTTAACAAAATAACATGAAGAGGTAGTTATCATTATTCTTGAAACAAAAGTTTACGTTGGTAATTACCTTCATAAAATCACATCTTCATTTAAAGTAAGTTACGGTTAAATATACCGTCACTAACGAGTCCACGTTAAATTCACGACACATCACATTCTCAAAGTATAAATAATATAGACGAGATACTCGCCTCAAGTCCAACGCACGCGGAGCAACGGGAAAGCTCGACTTAATGACCGCTACCGAACACTCCGAAGAACACGATTCAACCGGGAAGCTCGGACCCCGAAGAAGATAACGAACGGGAGGGTTCCGACTCGAGTTCTTCACAAGAATTCGACCCTAACAATATATAATCCATAAATCAACAATCATACGATGAGGAATAATCGTAGAACGCCCGAAAACCCCTCTATAACATTTTACCTGACACCTTCAAGGCGTCGGTCAAGAACTCGACCCA
Source organism: Orobanche coerulescens (assembly GCA_033398695.1). Lineage (NCBI taxonomy): Eukaryota > Viridiplantae > Streptophyta > Magnoliopsida > Lamiales > Orobanchaceae > Orobanche > Orobanche coerulescens. The sequence goes on along the minus strand of CM065813.1, from coordinate 141,718,420 downwards.
AATAACGAATCGATACGATCCAACCATGGACTAACAAGGGAAATGATATAATACATCTAAATAATCATCAATCCATCATAATCCTAAGTTAAATCGGATTAATCGGACGAAAACAACCAAAATACCCAAATTCCCCAAAACTAGATTTCTAGGAAATCTGACTTGATTCGGTAGATCGTAGGATGTTATAGGACGGATGATTGATGATATGAACCTCCAAACTTCATGTATTTATTGTCCAACAACATCTCTACATGATTAGGACAACATAAGCCTCGGAAGAGAAGAAGAGAAGTGAGAAATGGCTGAAGAAAAACGCTGCCAGGCCTTAAATAAAGCCATTGCCGTGGTTACGTGCGTAACCGGCCATGGCTTACGTGCGTAACCGGCCATGGCGAACTCCTGCTGGAAAATGCCGGGCGTTACGTGCGTTACCGGCCGAGGGCCTTACGTGCGTAACCGGCCTTACGTGCGTAATCGCCGATCACTACCGCGCGTTACTCGGCCGGTGCTTTGGCCCGAGCATGCCCGGCCATGACTCGGCCGGGACCAACTCCGACGGCCCGAACGACCCCGAAACCCGAACCTGAGTATGAATCGAAGATACGGTTACGAAGTACTCGCAAAGACGAATCCGAGCACTAAGAGAACACACGATTCCGACCACCCGAAGGCTCGAAATTCGACAACGGAAAGTAATTACCCCAAACTTTGGGAAATTACGAAAATGGCCCAAAACGCCCGAAAATCACGATACGTGATCGAAACACCAAGCCAAAGCTCGCAACATGAATATTAACATTAAATGAACTTACAAGAAAGTCGAAACAACAGTTTCGGACGAGATTCGCAAGAATCGAACTCGAGTGCGGAAAAACCGCTAAAAAGCATGGAACTCAACAAAACGACACCCAAACGATCTCGGATGTCAAAAAGTGTAGAATTAATCATTCTCAAAATAATGAAACGGTCATGAGCGAGTCATCAAAACGGACTTCCGCCGAAAAAAAGAAATTACCGGAAATCGAAAATTGCGGATATTACATTTTACCCTCCTTAAAAGAAGTTTCGTCCCGAAACTTAAAACAAGTAGGGAGAAGCAATATCCCGCCAGGAAAACTCGACGAGATACGCAAGAAACGCGTAACTAACGCCCAGCGGCGAAACGTTACAACAACGCAACGGAATACACGGTGTGAAAACACGCTCCACGACGACCAACACAACGTCGCCGTTAGGGACATAATAAAACCAACAAGTGACAAGCGTCATCAAATGGATAATACAATCAAGTGAATTATCCGAACAATCACAAAACACAACGAACGAAAATCAATATGATGGACCACCCCAACGGTACATCAATCAAAACGTGAGCCAATCGCTAAAGAAATACGGAATTCCACCGCTCAAGGGTTGGGAGATCGAAAACAAGACAAATTTCCCGAATATAAGGAAATTAGGAAGGAGTCTGTACGCTCAACAATCACAAAACGAGATCAACAAAAACCGAACAATCAAACGATCGAACCACAACGGTCGAGACAATAAAAATCGAACAATCATGTTCGAATCACGAAGAATAATAAAATTCAAACAACAACTCTCAGGCTCACGTCTCGGCTCGAGACAATATATGATCCGGTAAAAGCAACAAGATGTGATTCACATAAGATCCATAGGAAAGGGAATAGCAATTGAAAAGTCACAACGACAAACGAGTAATTTCAAAACACCACACTCGTTCGATCAATAAAAGAAAGGGACAGGACATGCTGAGAAATGTCAACGAAGATAAGCGAGTCGACAGTCGAAAACACAAGAGTTCCAAATCCGATCCACTTGAATAAAAGAACTAATAAAACCAGATGATGTCACTTTCGAACAAGGTTCACAAGAATCGAACCGAACTCGAAAAGTCACGGTGATAACCGGATCGACCCACAACAAGATCACGGTTCGTTCGAGCGATGAAACCGGAATACGAACAAGTTCGAAAGTATCAACGAACACGAGCGAGCCGATAGAATTGAGAAAGAGAAAATGCAGGAGCCAAAAAATAATACGGGTATTATATTCGACCCCTTCTAAAAGAAGTGTCGTTCCCGAAACTCACAACACGAAATCAAGGTGACAACACAACAAGCAACCGCGAAACATCTTTCAAAGGCCTCTCAAAGCCGATTCCGATGATTGTCTTTGAAGCGCGAACTCCGAAAGTCTCGGTAGCCAATTCTCAAAACTGAATTCGGTGTCCCTCGAGTCCACACTTGAAATGTGTTACCGGCGAGAAGGACAAATTTACACGTGCATGCCCCGGTACATCACGGTTGAAACGCCTCGGCTCGGCATACCGAAAATACAAATGCTAGATACTGATAGGGCATAACGTCGCAAAACAACATAGCGAAGATGCCAACTCAGCACAACAAGGAATCATAATACATATCATATACAACGATTATCATCGTAAAATAATACACACAAACACTACAGCAACGACGGTATCGTTCGGCGACCTCAACGGCCCGAACAATAACCAGCACATAATTACAAACATTATGAAACAATCACATATGTACACAAACGTACAAACCCAAGCTTTAACGGCTCACACAGTGCGTTAACACGCAAGCCACCACGAAATGACAACATTAAGGATCGTCATCACACCTCCCACAAGGGCTAACAAAATATATGCGTGGCGAACGACTCGACGCTCACGCCACCAATTCAATCACAATTCGGGGTTAACACCGTAACGAAAGTTCGAAAACCATACACGCATTTCCGGTCCGCAAATAGGAATGATAGGTTTTAAAAACAAAAACCACCTTTTGAAAACAGTTTGGAAACAACAGTTGATCTTGAGTATCATTTTACAAAAAGTAGTACAAACACCATTATCGAGACTTTGAAAGTCATCTTGCGTTTGAACAAAAATGAGGACACCTTTCTTTTAGTGAAAAACTTTCAAAAATATTCGACCCTTGGGTCTAAGCAACTGCATTTGAAAATATCTCAAAATATTTTTGGTCCTCAACCAGAAAATTTTTGAAATGTATTGCGGCATTAGAAAACACCTTGAAAACACCGCAAGAAAATAATTCGTTTTAAAAGTACGTCTCGAATTTTAATTTTCTAAGATACTCAAGGTTTTCAAAAATAATTCAATGGGCTAGAATGCCCAAAAAGTTTAGGTACTTACACGGAACACTATAGCGCCGTGTGTCCCGCGCTGGAACCCACCAGGCTAAAAACCATTCACAAAAATGCCAAAAAGGCCGATGACGGTAATATTTCAAAAACTCACAAAATCCATTTACAAAATACTAAATTCCGTCATAAGAATTTCGCCAAAATGATCAAGGCCGTAATGCCAAAACTCGGTTAAGGAATCGGTTTTCAAAATAAAACTCAGTCGGTAAAATACCGAAAGCCATTACAAAAGAACTCACGCGACGGATAAAAGAAATAAAGTCAAACATGCACAAGACAGCAACACTACTCCTCATATGAGCGAAAAATGGGAGTCAAATAATCACATATCACGAAATCAAAATCCATAAGAGGATTCCGTCAATTAACTCATAATCATAAAAATAGCTCGTGTCACACGAGGCACAACACAAAGAAGGAGACTTACATCCACAGTCGCACGGAGATAATGGCCGCAACACGATACTAATCACAACGAACCACAATTGATCACAACGGATCGCAATGATCTCGCTTGTTCTGGCTGCTCACCGGGTGACACGACAAGACACGACTCCGACAAGACACGACTCGACAAGACCCAACTAGACCCAACCGCCTAGGTTTTCGCAAACCTAAGCTCGATACCATTTATGTAACACCCCCAATCCACTCGGGGATATTACACGCCGTAGACCCCTTTCCACAAGGAGCTACCGGGCGGGAGACTACAAATCAAAACCCACATGCGGTCAACTTGACCAAAACATAATACCGTAGACCGATTAGGTCTCTCAAAACATAGCATAACCATACATCGATGAAACTAAATTACAACTCGATCACATAGTACATAAAATGTCCATCCCCTCAAGGATGACAAGAACTCAAAGCCCGACATATCACCGATGACTGAGACTACAAGCGTGACTAGTATCGTTGCATTGCATCATCCTCCGAGCCAATCTGTGGTTGCTCACTCTCGATCGAGAACACGGAATAAATAACAAAATCCCCAACGAGGGGTTAGCGATGGAATCGCTAGCAAGTAACCAAGCTATACAATTATACATCAAGAATACAACCGTTATGAAAATAACATTTCGACAAGGTAGTAACACGATCCCCGAGTCTAAAGTCCTTTGAAAATTTATTCCTTTAAAACAAACCATGGGGATTACTCCGAAATCATTGTAAGAGATTATTTAGAGACTTCGGGGTCTCGGTGTAAAATCTGAAATATGAATGTTTTCCTTTTCAAAAGGTTTTCTTTCAAAATCATACAAATGATTTTATTCTCAACTCAAACCTCAAGACCAAAACCATATTCACCAATATAATCGGGATTCAAGATTCAAAACATAAACAATTCGGAGATATCAAATCAACAGTCAAAACGTCTCCGTGGCCCGAAGGGTCCCACCCGGATTAGTCATCAAGAATAAACTCGAACACACCCATAAGTTATCTTGACATCGCACTCGCAAGTGACGATTCTCGGAGCCCTCTCCAGACCTACCCGATTAGATAACCTTATGGTCAAATCGTAACATCTGGCCGTACTCGCAAGCACGCGCCTCCGGAGGCCTCGACGGACCCTACCCGGATAACACCATTCAAGCACGCCCATAAGTTATCATGACATCGCACTCGCAAGTGCCGATTCTCGGAGCCCTCCCCAGACCTACCCGAATTGATAACCTTATGGTCACAACATAACGTCTGGCCGTACTCGCAAGCACGCTCCTCCGGAGGCCTCGACGGGACCCTACCCGGACAACATCTCAATTCGCTAAGATACACAACAACAACAAAGGCACAATATTCACTACAAACCATCATTCAGGAAAAAGGCCAACGAGCAAATAATACAAGTATTACGCGATTCCACAATTCTTCAGTTAACTACTCATTTCTAATATTTATTTTAACAAAATAACATGAAGAGGTAGTTATCATTATTCTTGAAACAAAAGTTTACGTTGGTAATTACCTTCATAAAATCACATCTTCATTTAAAGTAAGTTACGGTTAAATATACCGTCACTAACGAGTCCACGTTAAATTCACGACACATCACATTCTCAAAGTATAAATAATATAGACGAGATACTCGCCTCAAGTCCAACGCACGCGGAGCAACGGGAAAGCTAGACTTAATGACCGCTACCGAACACTCCGAAGAACACGATTCAACCGGGAAGCTCGGACCCCGAAGAAGACAACGAACGGGAGGGTTCCGACTCGAGTTCTTCACAAGAATTCGACCCTAACAATATATAATCCATAAATCAACAATCATACGATGAGGAATAATCGTAGAACGCCCGAAAACCCCTCTATAACATTTTACCGGACACCTTCAAGGCGTCGGTCAAGAACTCGACCCAAATAACGAATCGATACGATCCAACCATGGACTAACAAGGAAATGATATAATACATCTAAATAATCATCAATCCATCATAATCCTAAGTTAAATCGGATTAATCGGACGAAAACAACCAAAATACCCAAATTCCCCAAAACTAGATTTCTAGGAAATCGACTGGTCGGTAGATCGTAGGATGTTATAGGACGGATGATTGATGATATGAACCTCAAACTTCATGTATTTATTGTCCAACAACATCTCTACATGATTAGGACAACATAAGCCTCGGAAGAGAAGAAGAGAAGTGAGAAATGGTCAAGAAAAACGCCGGGCCTTAAATAGGCCGATTGCCGGGTTACGACGTAATCGGCCATGGCTTACGACGAATCGCCATGGCCGAACTCCCCTGGAAAATGCCGGGCGTTACGTGCGCACGGCCAGGGCCTTACGTACGTAACCGGCCTTACGTACGTAACTGCCGATCACTACCGCACGTTACTCGGCCAGGGCTGGCCTGGCCCGAGCATGCCCGGCCATGACTCGGCCGGGACCAACTCCGACGGCCCGAACGACCCCGAAACCCGAACCTGAGTACGAATCGAAGATACGGTTACGAAGTACTCGCAAAGACGAATCCGAGCACTAAGAGAACACACGATTACGACCACCCGAAGGCTCGAAATTCGACAACGGAAAGTAATTACCCCAAACTTTGGGAAATTACGAAAATGGCCCAAAACGCCCGAAAATCACGATACGTGATCGAAACACCAAGCCAAAGCTCGCAACATGAATATTAACATTAAATGAACTTACAAGAAAGTCGAAACAACAGTTTCGGACGAGATTCACAAGAATCGAACTCGAGTGCGGAAAAACCGCTAAAAAGCATGGAACTCAACAAAACGACACCGAAACGATCTCGGATGTCAAAAAGTGTAGAATTAATCATTCTCAAAATAATGAAACGGTCATGAGCGAGTCATCAAAACGGACTTCCGCCGAAAAAAAGAAATTACCGGAAATCGAAAATTGCGGATATTACACGCTACACGCGATACTAGCGCGCGCTACTCAACACTAATAGCGTGCGTTAGCTCACGCCTATCATGCGCTAACTGTTCGTACAGAGGACAGAAACCAACCTACTGCCACTGCCAAACCCGAGTAATTAGCGTGCGCTACAGGCGATGCTAGTGATAAGTGTCAGTTTTGTACACTTATTCATGGTTTGTATCGATAAAATTCACCCATAATTGAGCTAGTCTTCTCATTTTTTGCTTTTAATTAATTAGTTTTAATAATTTTATTTTTATCGGATGATGATCGGATTAAATAACTGATTTACTCAAGAAATAACATGTTTATTAAATATTCTCTTTGTTGAATTTTGATATATTCATGTTGTAGGGCTTTCCGAGACGAATTCGGCAGTCTTTCTGGATTCAAAATGAGAGTTATATATCAAAAGATATCATCCGAAGAAGATCTGGGGCAAAGACGCAAAGTCCGAGAAATTCAGCCGAAACGTAATTATCAAAGCTTCAAGTGAGCAAATTTATGAAGCCACGTTACGGCCGTAACATTCAGGAGTTACGACCGTAAGTCACCCTAGTTACGGCCGTAACTCCTGAATGTTACGGCCGTAACTCTTGACAGATTGTTATGATTTGTCTAATTTTTTATACTTTTGTGTATTATTGAGGGGATGGCTGCATTGATCCGATCTAATGTAATAATGCTGGAGTTTTGGAGCTATTAGATGACTTTAGGTGTATAAATAGACCCCTTAGATCCTTCATCATTCATCATTCATCTTATAATTTTCCATTTTGTTGTAAACTTTTCTTTTTGTGTGAAGAACACACTTGTGTTCTTGAGTGATATTTGTAAGTGTGGTATAGCATATGTTGTTCAGAGAGTTAATTGCTTCTATCTCCTTTATCTACTAAGGGAGTTAGGATCAATTCATTCTCTTGATTCAACTAATAATGACCACCAAAGCTTGTAATATGTGTAATAAACCCTTCATGGGCTTAGTAACCTTTAGTTGGGATTATAAACAAGGTTAGCCATGTTATTTATGTTTGTATAAAGATCTATTGTGAATTACTTATTATTGTGTGTGATTTTCATTGTTTTAACAATCTTTATTTATTTGGCCAATAAATGACGATATTTATGGTCTTCATATGTTTCGAAAGAAAATATGTTTGATTAGATCAAATGATCTTCACTCTAAGTTGTTCTAGGGGATAGAAATATACCTCTAGTCCTTAGATGATTCTTTGAGTTATTTTCATAAATCCTAATGCTATGTATTGAAGCCAATCAATATAGAAATATAGTGGATTGATTCAATATGTAAGCGGCGTTTTATAGTTCGAAAGAGAAACCGTCTTTTTAAGGAAAATCGAATCTACACAACATAATAAGTAAATTCATATTATGATTTCCTATACATCTTTTATAACTAATGACGAACTAAGTTTGTAGTCCCAACTATTTCATTTTATCGTTAATCAATCTATTATTATTGCAGTCTTTTTATTTCCTTAAAATATTAGAACTAATATTGCATTTTCTTTGCAATTATTAAACCAAACTTTTTAATTGTGTGTTTCACTTATCTTAGTATCTATAAAAATAGACTAATAGTGTATAATTCAAATTATAACCAAACTTCCTTGTGGGATCGATAAACCGGACTCAAAAAGTCCACTTTATTACTTGATACGATATCGTGCACTTGCGATAGTTACACTAAAAACGTGTCAAGTTTTTGGCGCCGTTGCCGGGGAAGTATAAGTTATATTTGAAATCTTACATTGTAAACTATTTTTATAGGTACAAATTTCTCGACATTGTAACTTAAGTACTAAATTGTGTTTGTCCGGTCAAGTGGCGGATAACGGTACTCCGTGACTATTAAAGTCGGATTTTTAAGTTTCCCACAACAACTGATATTTGTAGATATTTCCTTAAATTATTTTCATTGTCTTTTTATTTTTTTTATCATGGAAGAAACGTTGTATAAAATTAAAAAAAGATTTCCCTTTCTAAGCAAAAATGCAATTTTAAAAATTTACAAGGCAAGGCTTGAAAGGATGAGGTTGCTTATGAATAAAAGCATACCTTTTGACATCAGATTCATAATTGAATCCAAAGTAATAAGAGAGGGTGAATTCACAGAAACACCGACTAGATTTTTACCAGGGCTAGGAAAAAGTTCATATGCCAAGAAACGACGAGCAAAGATGATAGTCGTTTGCTATAAATGTGCTAGATGGAACTGTAATTTAAAATGTCGATCTTTAGGAATTCCATCTACAAACAGAGAAGATAAAATTCAGTTCATTAAAGATGGTCTGAATAAGGAGAATTTAGATGATATTGAAATTTCTCTTGACACGCATCCTAGTGGCCTCGTACATTACGGAATTCGATGTTTGTGGAATAAATTCCAACCAGAATATGAACAACCTCGTGGGAATCTGACGTTAAAAGACCCTGTTTGCCAATTTGTAAGAAAATTGGATGGGAAGCTTCTCCCCGACTCATAGAAGGCGTTTAGGCCGTTTCTGAACGTAAAATCAGAGGAAGATGTGAGCCACAATCACAACTACTGTACATACGCGTAAGTATCTTTTATTTTTGTCGTGTGGTGAGATTTTCTGAATAAAAAATGTGATACATGATAAATGCTTTCATTATTCTATTGAGTAGTTGAAGCACAATCAAACGCAATCACAAACTTGTTAAACAATTTTTACCTTTTTTTTCTTCTATAAATAAACTTTCTACTGGTTTCTTTCATTCATCCCTCAAACTTGCACTTTTCTCTGTTTCTCTCTAAATTTTTTTTTTCTTTTCAAAAATGGAGTCATCATCTTCAACAAAAATATTTAGCACAGTCTGCATTTTTGGTGGAGCTAGTTATGGAAAAGAGGCATGATTTGCTGAAGCAGCCCACAACTTGGGTCGCACCTTAGGAGAAAAATGCATTCATGTAGTTTACGGAGGAGGAAGTCTAGGATTAATGGGACCAGCTGCTGCTTCTGCCTATATGGAAGGAGTAAGAGTGTTGGGAATAATCCCAAAACCTCTGGCTGAAAGTAAAATCACCGGGTCAACTATTGGAGATGAGTTTAGATCTGTAAATATGCAAGATCGCATAACTCACATGATAAATAATTCTGGCGCCTATATCACCCTTCCCGGTGGTTTTGGCACCCTTGAGGAACTTTTTCATGTGGTTACCAGAGCCCAGCTAAATGTTCATCAAAAACCAATAGGTGTGCTTAATGTCAATGGTTTCTTTGATGGTTTACTGTCTTTCATCGACTACTCTGCTGAAAAGGGTTTTATTTCCGAGCGTGCTAAACGAATCATAGTCGTTGAAACAACACCAGATGAACTAATCAAAAAACTCAATGAATTTGTTCCTCAACCAGATCCAGCTCTAGCTAAAATTGTCTGGGTAGAAGATTTTACCGTGAGAAAACGAAAAGTGGATTCATTCCTCTCCCTTTGATAACCCATGTCGGACCTCTTGTATTTTTACTTTCTATCGTGTGTAATAATCATGCTAAATGATGGCAGCTTAAGGAGTTTCTTCTTGATCTCTTGACGCGCATCTATTCGCGATTTATGTATTTTTATTTTATTACTGTAATGTTTATTGTGTTTTTTTTTTTTTATAAAAACTTTGATGGTAGCGTAAGGCGACTCTTCGGATTTTCTTGATGCGCATCTTAAAAATTGTGTTATACTTTCGAGTATATTTTATTTTCTTTTGTTGTGTGCCTCGTATATTTAATCTCTTGCAGATTCTAAAAGGCGTTAGCTCAGACATCAACTTTCTTAACAGGGAGTATTCTGTTTTTCTGCATTGATTTTTATTTTGTTTTTTATTTTTTATTTTTAAAAAACTGAGGACAGTTTTATTTTCAAGTTTGGGGGTGGTTTGTTTTAGTATTTTGGGGTGTTGTAATTTTGGTGTGTTTTGATTGATTTGGTTATTTGCCTTAATTTTTTTTTCTTATATATATATATATATATTGATTTATGAGATTTCTAGATCTGACCATAACACCAATAAATTAGCTATATACAAGTTTCTAAAATCATTTTAACCGGTTAAAAAATTATATATTCCAAATTTTTTTTTTGAGCCTTAATCTCTCTTTCCAAGCCTTGTAATTATCATATAAAATCGAGTCATTCGTTACCTTGAGAAAAGAAGAATCAATCGGTTGATGAACAATAGAACTGAAATTTACTTAATTTGTGGAGTTTTTGATTTTTCATGCTTAAACTAAGAAATGATTTTCTGCAAAAATTCTATTCCCTAAAAAAAAAGAGTCATTGGTGAAAAGAGCTACACATTAGCAAATAACGGTGTGAAAGCTATCACCTAAAAAAATGACGAAAAGGAGAAGTGTTGAGCGGAACAATTGCCTAATTTTGGAAGTCTTAAATTTTGCGAAAAATAAAGGACTAACCATTGTTGGTGCGTAGCTGCCGTCTCAAAAAAATTGGTGAAAAGAGCTACACGTTAGCAAATAACGGTGTGAAAGCTATCACCTTTTTACGAAAAAAAAATAATGAAATAGAAATTGTGTTAGTGAAAAGAGCTACACGTTAGCAAATAACGGTGTGAAAACTATCACTAAAAGGGATGTAGTTTATGAGCAGATTTGAATTAATTAGCAGCTGAATTTCAATACACTCAATTTTGTGAAAATCACAATATTTGATGACGCCAATAAAATTCTTCTTGATATTGAGTCGAAAAATAAACGAGTGATCGAGAGCAACCATTGAAGGGAGTCGTGTGTATCACGAGTGGGAAAGTAATAATCAGCCTTTTGGGGTAAAAACCTTGCATTTTGGAATTATAAAATAAAAACCGTGTTTTAACTTCAAAATTATTTGTAGATTTATTTTGAATCTTGATTCATTTATATCTACTGTATAAGCTGGTTGTTGTGTATTAATGGCATTTTGATCTCCTTTTCTCTTTTTATATTTTAATTTTTGTGTGTATTATTAGTTTTGTGTCTTATTTTTATTTTTATTTTTGGAGTGTGATTAATAAAGAGTCTTGCTCGGGACTAGCAAGAATTCAAGTTTGGCGGTGTGATAAGTGTCAGTTTTGTACACTTATTCATGGTTTGTATCGATAAAATTCACCCATAATTGAGCTAGTCTTCTCATTTTTTGCTTTTAATTAATTAGTTTTAATAATTTTATTTTTATCGGATGATGATCGGATTAAATAACTGATTTACTCAAGAAATCACATGTTTATTAAATATTCTCTTTGTTGAATTTTGATATATTCATGTTATAGGGCTTTCCGATACGAATTCGGCAGTCTTTCTAGATTCAAAATGAGAGTTATATATCAAAAGATATCATCCGAAGAAGATCTGGGGCAAAAACGCAAAGTCTGAAAAATTCTGGGCTGAAAACGTAATTATCAAATCTTCAAGTGAGCAAATTTACGAAGCCACGTTACGGCCGTAACATTCAGGAGTTACGGCCGTAAGTCACCCTAGTTACGGCCGTAACGCCTGAATGTTACGGCCGTAACTCTTGACAGATTGTTATGATTTGTCTAATTTTTATACTTTTTGTGTATTATTGAGGGGATGGCTGGCATTGATCCGATCTAATGTAATAATGCTGGAGTTTTGGAGCTATTAGGTGACTTTAGGTGTATAAATAGACCCCTTAGATCCTTCATCATTCATCATTCATCTTATAATTTTCCATTTTGTTGTAAACTTTTCTTTTTGTGTGAAGAACACACTTGTGTTCTTGAGTGATATTTGTAAGTGTGGTATAGCATATGTTGTTCAGAGAATTTGTTGCTTCTATCTCCTTTATCTACTAAGGGAGTTAGGATCAATTCTTTCTCTTGATTCAACTAATAATGACCACCAAAGCTTGTAATATGTGTAATAAACCCTTCATGGGCTAAGTAACCTTTAGTTGGGATTATAAACAAGGTTAGTCATGTTATTTATGTTTGTATAAAGATCTATTGTGAATTACTTATTATTGTGTGTGATTTTCATTGTTTTAACAATCTTTATTTATTTGGCCAATAAATGACGATATTTATGGTCTTCATATGTTTCGAAAGAAAATATGTTTGATTAGATCAAATGATCTTCACTCTAAGTTGTTCTAGGGGATAGAAATATACCTCTAGTCCTTAGATGATTCTTTGAGTTATTTTCATAAATCCTAATGCTATGTATTGAAGCCAATCAACATAGAATTATAGTGGATTGATTCAATATGTAAGGGGCGTTTTATAGTTCGAAAGAAAAACCGTCTTTTTAAGGAAAATCGAATATACACAACATAATAAGTAAATTCATCTTATGATCTCCTATACATCTTTTATAACTAATGACGAACTAAGTTTGTAATCTCAACTATTTCATTTTATCGTTAATCAATCTATTATTATTGCAATCTTTTTATTTCCTTAAAATATTAGAACTAATATTGCATTTTCTTTGCAATTATTAAACCAAACTTTTTAATTGTGTGTTTCACTTATCTTAGTATCTATAAAAATAGACTAATAGTGTATAATTCAAATTATAACCAAATTTTCTTGTGGGATCGATAAACCGGACTCAAAAAGTCCACTTTACTACTTGATACGATATCGTGCACTTGCGATAGTTACACTAAAAACGTGTCAAGTTTTTGGCGCCGTTGCTGGGGAAGTATAAGTTATATTTGAAATCTTACATTGTAAACTATTTTTATAGGTACAAATTTCTCGACATTGTAACTTAAGTACTAAATTGTGTTTGTCCGGTCAAGTGGCGGATAACGGTACTCCGTGACTATTAAAGTCGGATTTTTAAGTTTCCCACAACAACTGATATTTGTAGATATTTCCTTCAATTATTTTCATTGTCTTTTTATTTTTTTTATCATGGAAGAAACGTTGTATAATATTAAAAAAAAATTCCCTTTCTAAGCAAAAATGCAATTTTAAAAATTTACAAGGCAAGGCTTGAAAGGATGAGGTTGCTTATGAATAAAAGCATACCTTTTGACATCAGATTCATAATTGAAGCCAAAGTAAGAATAGAGGGTGAATTCACAGAAACACCGACTAGATTTTTACCAGGGCTAGGAAAAAGTTCATATGCCAAGAAACGACGAGCAAAGATGATAGTCGTTTGCTATAAATGTGCTAGATGGAACTGTAATTTAAAATGTCGATCTTTAGGAATTCCATCTACAAACAGAGAAGATAAAATTCAGTTCATTAAAGATGGTCTGAATAAGGAGAATTTAGATGATATCGAAATTTCTCTTGACACGCATCCTAGTGGCCTCGTACATTACGGAATTCGATGTTTGTGGAATAAATTCCAACCAGAATATGAACAACCTCTTGGGAATCTGACGTTAAAAGACCCTGTTTGCCAATTTGTAAGAAAATTGGATGGGAAGCTTCTCCCCGACTCATAGAAGGCGTTTAGGCCGTTTCTGAACGTAAAATCAGAGGAAGATGTGAGCCACAATCACAACTACTATACATACGCGTAAGTATCTTTTATTTTTGTCGTGTGGTGAGATTTTCTGAATAAAAAATGTGATACATGATAAATGCTTTCATTATTCTATTGAGTAGTTGAAGCACAATCAAACGCAATCACAAACTTGTTAAACAATTTTTACCTTTTTTTTCTTCTATAAATAAACTTTCTACTGGTTTCTTTCATTCAACCCTCAAACTTGCACTTTTCTCTGTTTCTCTCTAAATTTTTTTTTTCTTTTCAAAAATGGAGTCATCATCTTTAACAAAAATATTTAGCACAGTCTGCATTTTTGGTGGAGCTAGTTATGGAAAAGAGGCATGATTTGCTGAAGCAGCCCACAACTTGGGTCGCACCTTAGGAGAAAAATGCATTCATGTAGTTTACGGAGGAGGAAGTCTAGGATTAATGGGACCAGCTGCTGCTTCTGCCTATATGGAAGGAGTAAGAGTGTTGGGAATAATCCCAAAACCTCTAGCTGAAAGTAAAATCACCGGGTCAACTATTGGAGATGAGTTTAGATCTGTAAATATGCAAGATCGCATAACTCACATGATAAATAATTCTGGCGCCTATATCACCCTTCCCGGTGGTTTTGGCACCCTTGAGGAACTTTTTCATGTGGTTACGAGCCTGACTAAATGTTCATCAAAACCAATAGGTGTGCTTAATGTCAATGGTTTCTTTGATGGTTTACCGTCTTTCATCGACTACTCTGTGAAAAGGGTTTTATTTCCGAGCGTGCTAAGCGAATCATAGTCGTTGCAACAACACCAGATGAACTAATCAAAAAACTCAATGAATTTGTTCCTCAACCAGATCCAGCTCTAGCTAAAATTGTCTGGGTAGAAGATTTTACCGTGAGAAAACGAAAAGTGGATTCATTCCTCTCCCTTTGATAACCCATGTCGGACCTCTTGTATTTTTACTTTCTGTCATGTGTAATAATCGTGCTAAATGATTGCAGGTTAAGGAGTTTCTTCTTGATCTCTTGACGCGCATCTATTCGCGATTTATGTATTTTTATTTTATTACTGTAATATTTATTGTGTTTTTTTTTTTTATAAAAACTTTGATGGTAGCGTAAGGCGACTCTTCGGACTTTCTGGATGCGCGTCTTAAAAATTGTGTTATACTTTCGAGTATATTTTATTTTCTTTTGTTGTGTGCCTCGTATATTTAATCTCTTGCAGATTCTAAAAGGCGTTAGCTCAGACATCAACTTTCTTAACAGGGAGTATTCTGTTTTTCTGCATTGATTTTTATTTTATTTTTTATTTTTTATTTTTAAAAAACTGAGGACAGTTTTATTTTCAAGTTTGAGGGTGGTTTGTTTTAGTATTTTGGGGTGTTGTAATTTTGGTGTGTTTTGATTGATCTGGTTATTTGCCTTAATTTTTTTTTCTTATATATATATATATATATATATATATTGATTTATGAGATTTCTAGATCTGGCCATAACACCAATAAATTAGCTATATACAAGTTTCTAAAATTATTTTAACCGGTTAAAAAATTATATATTCCAAATTTTTTTTTTGAGCCTTAATCTCTCTTTCCAAGCCTTGTAATTATCATATAAAATCGAGTCATTCGTTACCTTGAGAAAAGAAGAATCAATCGGTTGATGAACAATAGAACTGAAATTTACTTAATTTGTGGAGTTTTTGATTTTTCATGCTTAAACTAAGAAAGGACTAACCATTGTTGGTGCGTAGCTGCCGTCTCAGAAAAATTGGTGAAAAGAGCTACACGTTAGCAAATAACGGTGTGAAAGCTATCACCTTTTTACGAAAAAAAAAATAATGAGATAGAAATTGTGTTAGTGAAAAGAGCTACACGTTAGCAAATAATGGTGTGAAAGCTATCACTAAAAGGGATGTAGTTTATGAGCAGATTTGAATTAATTAGCAGCTGAATTTCAATACACTCAATTTTGTGAAAATCACAATATTTGATGACGCCAATAAAATTCTTCTTCATATTGAGTCGAAAAATAAACGAGTGATCGAGAGCAACCATTGAAGGGAGTCGTGTATATCACGAGTGGGAAAGTAATAATCAGCCTTTTGGGGGGAAAACCTTGCATTTTGGAATTATAAAATAAAAATCGTGTTTTAACTTCAAAATCATTTGTAGATTTATTTTGAATCTTGATTCATTTATATCTACTGTATAAGCTGGTTGTTGTGTATTAATGGCATTTTGATCTCCTTTTCTCTTTTTATATTTTAATTTTTGTGTGTATTATTAGTTTTGTGTCTTATTTTTATTTTTATTTTTGGAGTGTGATTAATAATGTAATATCCGGATTTATTACAGTGTATTTCATCTGTATTCAAACCATGTATTATTTCGGATTGGTGATTTTGATTATTGGAGAATGATATTTAGTGCATTGATATCATTATGCATAAGTATAGAAACTTGCAAAATTGTTCAAGCAACTTCGTGATAGCGCACGCTAAGAACGTATCTTAACGCGCGCTATCGGGCCATTATTAGCGCACGCTATGCAGTTATGAGTAACGTGCGCTAAGGACTCAATTATTGAGCGGGACAGCTAGCTCATGCGCCAGCGGGACATGGGTCCGGATAAGATTCCCGCTGACGCACCCGGACAAATTCTGAAGTCAACCATTATTAGCGCACGCTAAGGGATGCTTAGTAGCGTGCGCTAACTTGTCAATAATGCAGAATATTATAAATGGGACAGCAACCGCTTGGGCTTTCATTTCCTTCGTCCATACTTCATCTTTGAGAGTCCAGAGAGCAAATATCCCTTCTAAACACTTAGAACATTTAGGAGTGATCATTGAATGATTGAGTATCACTTGTGAGTGATCATTGAAGAGAAGTAACACCTTGGAGGGGCACATAACCAACCAGAGTCGGATTTCACCCTGTGGTTCAGAGATTTCGGCATATTAAGGTATGTTCAACCTATCACCAGTCTTAGATTTGGATTTCCAATAGATATGATGATCATGTTAACGAGATATTGAAATTCATTGGTGAATTATTTCAACAACATCATGTTTAGAAGATTGGGATGTCTACAATTACGATATTATTGTTGGAACCTTGAAGTTGGAATCTTAGTACTTCAAATGATGAGAGAATTATTCGAAAGTTATCAATCCGTATGATTTATGTTATCTTTGTGGTCATGATTTGGAAAAGATGTTATAAGAACTTAAAGGAAGAATCATCTTAGGAAATATTCTTTCGTATAAGTCGGAATTGTTAGTTCACCTCAAGATGAAGTCTGAATATGTATAATGATAGTAGCATCTAATACATCAAACCGGAGATCACCAACTTTGCATGAGAATTGTAATCAAGATGGATTATGGTGTCATGATGATTATACGTATATTTGCATCTTGAAGTTGATATCATCCTGGAGATCATTCATAAGAGTAAGAACTTGGTATTCATGGAAGTAACATGAATTATCACGAAGGATTTCATTGTTTCGTTCATGGCAAGAACAGTTCTTGCTCGGCTGAAAGCGCCATGCAGAAATAGCGCACGCTATGCTATGCAGTTTAACGTGCGCTATCGAGCACTAGTTAGCGTGCGCTACGTTTGGTATGTAACGTACGCTAGACCATCAGACGAGTAAGTTGGCTGGTCAGTGAAGTACTGACCATGCATCGTTAGCGTGCGCTAGGCTTTGTTGTTTGCGTGCGCTATCGGGCAGACTTAACGCACGCTACACAGAGTACTTAGCGTGCGCTAAGCAGTTCAGGCAGATTGTATTTTATGAATTTTTGGCCATGAATCGAATTGTTAAACATCCATACGGCGTGAGATAATCTTATATTATTTCTTTTGTTAAGGTTTGGTCTCGTTACGTGATTGATTGAGGAGGGCGATCGTCGAGTGTTCATTTCCGTGGAAGTGTTGTTATTGCCTTCGATCGAGGCAAGTACCTTAATTGTTTTATGTATTGTTGTTATACATATTGTCGTGCATGTATGTCGTTATTATGTGTCCACCTCGTGTTGGTCCGATGGGATCATCGGGGGATCTATGCTAGCGTGCGCTGGATCATCGGACGGGTTTTTCCACCACGGGTTGGTCTGACGGGATCATCGTGGGTTCTAGGCAGTGAATGCTGGATCGATGGAATTACCATGTGTATGTATTGATATCATGTTGTGATTATCAGTTATGTATGTTATGTTTGAGTTTCTCGTAGGAGAAGACTCGTTGGTATTTTGTCGTTTACGTTGTTATTATTATTCACCGTGAGATATGAATAATATGTTGTGGTACTTGTACTAGCATCGTTGTGCTAACCCCTTCGGGGGTGAACATTTTGTTTGTGTTCAGGATCCAGGAGAGCGGGGAAACAACCACTGGAACTGTATGACGACGAGGGTGCAGAGTGATGTCCCGACCGGGTTTATTTATCTGTCGTTTATTCGTTATTTCAATAAGTACTCGAGTACGAAGTCATTTGTGATGGGTTTGAATTTGGTGATGTATTAATGAGTTCTGTTGAACAGTTGTATTATTTCTATATTTGGTCAGAACTGATGTATTGTAATTATGTTATTTCCATTCGTCAGTACCTTTTTATACTTGTTCAAGTCTTCAGCCTTGTAAATCCTTATGTAAAGGATTTACGGCGCTGTAATATTCCCGAATATATTGGGGGTGTTACAGAATATGGTATCGGAGCTAAGATTATGGATATCTTGGCCGTTGCGTTAAAATAGGGGTCAATTATGTCTTTTGGGGTAACCGGCCGTGAATGACATCACTGCACTGCCTACGTCTTCATGCGAATAGTGGTTGTAAGTTCCTAAACTTTATCTTGTTCTTTTCATGTTGTGTCTCTTTACACTCGAATATTAGAACGATGTTGTTTCCGGTATATTGAGTATGTATGCTTACAGTATGTTGAGAGGCGGACGTGGACGTGGTCGCGGTCGTGGACGTGGACGAAGAAATGCCGAAAGGGAGGCGTCGCCTTCTAACCGAGGCAGTTCATAGCTCGCGAGCCGCAAAGAATCTATTAATAATGAACCAGATCCTGCTGTACCAGATATCCTTCGTCAAGTGGTGAACCAGATGACTCAGTTCGCCCAGGTCGTGTAATACCCGAGATCTTTATTCCGGATTCGTTGGGTTTTCTCGGTTTTATCGGATTGTCATGGTCCTCATCGTAGGAATTTCGTGCCATGTTTGGTTGCGACTTGTTGGGACATGCTTTTGGAGGCATTTCGGATCACTTCGTGAGTTTTTGAGATTTTGTGGTGTATCGCACGCTAATGCTTGAGGCATAGCGCACGCTACTGCGTGGTGGTTAGCGCACGCTACTGAATGTGTAGCGCACGCTAATCGGCATCAGAGGATCCGGTAGCTACGGATCGACCGAGCTTTGTTAGTGCACGCTAAGGCCGATAGCTAGCGCACGCTATCGACTGCTTAGCGCACGCTCCCTCTTCTTTCTAGCGCACGCTACTCGGTAGGTGCAGTTCTGTCCAGGGGCTACTGGACTGGTTTTTATGACCCGTTAGCGCGTGCTACGGCTGTTTGCTAGCGCACGCTAACTATGTTATACGCGGTTTCTCTGGAGTGTTGACCCCGTTAGCGCACGCTAATGAAGGGTGATTAGCGCACGCTAATAAGCATCGAGATAAATACTGGACAGCAGCATTAAGTCGTCATTTCCCACTTTTCTTCATCCCTTCCGACGGGAGTGAGATCCAGAGGCGAGTAGGACCGATCTTTTTCTTCTAGCTTCATCTTTGAGCGGATTTGTAGATGTTTAACAACATCTAATCGTCTTCTTGGTCCAAATCAAGGTAATCTCTTGTTAGAACCCTATTTTCTTAAATTTGGGGTTTTTGCTTGGATTTGTGATTCTTGACCGATCTCATCCGATCGGTTATTTGTTCTTGTTTGTCTTGACCGTAATCTTCAGATTTTGTTAACCGTTCATCGATTTTTATCGCCCGGATCAACGATTCTTGATTTCGTTGCGAATACTTAGATCCTTGTCGTTTTTAGGATTGTTTCGGATTTCGATTAGTGTTATTGATTTGTGGTGATGCTATTTTCGTAGTATTCGTGGGCTGTCGAAGTCTTGATCGTTTTTGGAGGTTCGAAGGTTTCCCGATCGTGCCCGTTCGTCGTTTCGTCGCTCGTGGTATCGAGGCAAGTATCTTGTCCATACGTTTCATGTTTCGTAGGCGTAATTAATGGTAAAGGAATTCGTGCGAAACCCAATGTTTAATGAACGTAAAAAGGGATCGGTATATTCTCGATAAATGTGTCTTTCAACGATAATTCGTGTACTTCGTGAATATATTGTGTTCTCGGGATATGTGTGTTGGTCTTGTATGTTGAAAAGATGCTTATGACCACTTTGAGTGAGTTTAATAGACTGTAATCCTTTGCCGGGGATTACGTATTGTTATGTGTATTTGTTCGGTAAGAACGTATTGGGTGTGATATTAGCTGATACTCCTTTGACAGGAGGTTGTGATGTTTAAGTGTTGTTGGGCTTGATATTCTGCTCATTGTTATGTGATCGTTGATAGTGATGTGCCTCCGGGTAGGATTATTGAATCTCCGGGATCCATACTTGCTAGTATGGGTCGGGCGTGACCGTAGGGTTATCCAATCCGGGTATGTCTTGCGGGGACTCCGAGGTTCGGGGCTTGCTAGCCCGATGCCGAGATAACTTGTGGGGTTATCATCGGGTATGTCTTGCGGGGACTCCGAGGTTCGTGGCTTGTTAGCCCGATGCCGGGATAACTTGTGGTTGTGGTATGGAATGGTTCCGTGACTGTTGTCACGAGGACATGTGATTTGGTATGGTTTCCTATTGGGTTATTCACTCGGGTATGTTCTACGGGAGCATCTGAGGTTCGTGGCTTGTTAGCACGGGACGCGAATAATCCTTAGGAACATGTGTTATGTGATTCGGGTCGTGGACCCTGTGGCTTATGATTTGGGTCTTGGACCCCGTGTGTTGTGAATTGGGTTGTGAAACCGCGTTTTATTATTGGAATCGTATTTTGGAAAGATGATTTTTGGGCCGTGTCCCCAAGTGTTTTCGAAAGACTTGAGAATTCCTTATTTCCAAATGTTTTCAAACCCCCGTGACCGTAAAATATTTTGTATGAGACACATGGTTCTTTTCCTACTTTTTTAAATCAAACTGTTTTGATTAAGTAATTTATCTCGGGAAATATATTCAAGATTTTATATTCTTGAAGCACGTTGTGTATGGCTTGTACTTTTGGTTTTATACTTGCACTAGCAAAACAGTGGAGTTTGCTAACCCCGAGTATTCGGGGTGGATGTCTCAGACAAGGCCCGTAATTGCGGTGTAGGTGGGAGCGAATCACAGGATCGATACGAAGGATGATGGGAAACGAAGATACTAATCACGTGAAGACCAATTATAGAGTATTTGGTAGAGTCGTGTTGTTTATCCCTCCGATATGTTGTTACCCCGATTTATGGGATTTGTGTTTATATTTCAGCCCCTGCGTGGGAATGAGTTTTGGGAAAGAATCTTGTATGTAATGTTTCGTATTGTGTTATGGTCTAAGACCAAATCGGTCTAATGGTCCTTTATGTAGCCATGGCGGCGATGTGAAGTGATGCATTGTTTTGTATTTAGCCTGGTAGATCCTCGCGGAGAGGGTCTGCGGCGCTGTAATATTCCCGAGTGGTTTGGGGGTGTTACAGAATATGGTATCGGAGCTTAGGTTGAGGAAACCTAGGCTGTCGGGTTGAGTTGAGTGTTGTCGAGTCTTGTCTTGTCAGATTTGGTCTGACTGAGTGGTGTCGCGACGCGTCGTCTGAGTTGTCGGTCGTGATTAGTATCGAGGTGCAACCATCATCTTCGTGTGATCTGTGGATGTAAGTCTCCCTACTTTGTTGTGTCTCGTGCTATACGACTTTATGTAATTCGGTGTTATTTTGTGGAGTTTAATTGTGCCTCGTGAATATTTATTCCATACTTGTTTGATTCTAGTATTGTGTTGGAATAAAGAGTAGTACCGGTATGCATGTATATATGTATACATCCTTGTGTGAAATCGTTTTACAGGAGTGATGTTTTGGATTGGTTACTCAATAAAAGTTTATCAATGTGATATTTCAATTTCAAATGTTTTGGGGAAGTCACGTAAATTCTATTTAAAAATATCCTTCGAGAAGGAAAAATAATTTGATTTTCGTATGATGACCTCGAGACCAAAGATTTTGAGAATTCAAGCTACACATATTATATTTTCATCTTGCATTGAAAATTTTCAAAATTTGATTTTAAATGCTTAAACGAGGTCTACCAATAGTTTACTTGAGACGTGACTTTCGCCTTCAACTTTTTCGATTAAACGATATGTAGTGAGAATGTAAATTGTTGACGTTTGGATTCGTATGTTGTTGTTTATATGTAACCTTTGGCGTTTGGCATTATTTGATATATGCTCATGAATGTGTTGCTGAATTAGTATAACTAGCGCGCACTAACGTGGCATGGCTAGCGCATGCTAAGTCTCTGTTGAATCATACCCTAACCGGTCTGAGCAGAAGCTCGGAAACTACATTCTGGCCGTAAGTCTAACTTTTGCGATTGTTAGGCTGACCGTTTGAGACGGTACTCCATGTGTGTTGTTCATGAATAACAACTGTTGGGTGTGGTTATGTGTAATTTGAACTGTGTTCTTGTCCGCTGCATGTGTAAAGTTCAAAGTGACTTTGTGGGTACTTTTACCAAATAGTGTGTGTTTCAAAATGACCTTTCGTATTTGTAAATTTGAATTATTTCGTTGACCCTTTTTCCCAACTCTTTTGTCGGGCGATTTAACATATATTTTGAAACTATTGAGTTTTCGCGTCTACGCCTTGTAATTTCAAACGGTATTTGGTGACGGTATTTGGTATTTGGAAAATGACTTTTGGGGAGTATTTGAAAAGTATTACCGTCATCGGCCTTTCTGGCATTTTGGAACATTTTCGAAAATGGTTTTCAACTTGGTGAGTTCCGGCGCGGAAACCGTACAGAAAGTGATTTTTGATATAATGGATGATTTCAATTTCATTGCATTTATAAATCGCATAACAACGGTATTATAAATGAAGATTGTTGGTATAATAGTTTGTATATTGTGTTCTAGCTGGAATTAAATGGTAATGTGTATATGATTTAATGATGCTGGATTAAAGACAGAGACTTGAATATCTTGCTATGTGTTATGATCTTTCTTTACCTTAGGTTGTTGTTTGTTAGTATGCCGAGGGGCGGAGGTCGTGGTCGTAATCGTGGCGCTGATGGCCACGGGGATCAGATGCGGAATCGAGAGAATGCCGCTGGGAATGATTTTGGTTTGGGTGTTGCTACTATATTGCAACAAGTAGCGACTCAGATGACTCAGTTGACCTAGGTGGTTCAACGTAGCCTTGACGCGAGTCAGAACGTTGGTGTAAATCAATGGCTTCGCGAGGTAGTTCGTATGAATCCCCCTCGATTCGCCGGTGCTGCGGATGCGTTGGGCTGGGATGGTTGGATTTTCCAGTTGGGAAAGATTTTCGAGGCTGTCGGATGTCCTGAAGAGCGGAAGGTACCTATCGCTCAGTACCTTCTCGACAAGGATGCTGCTAATTGGTGGGAAGCTGTTAAACCTCGTGATCGTGATGTCACGTGGGCGGAGTTCCAAGCATTTATGGAAGCTGAGTTCTGTCCGAAACCGATTAGAGAGCAGAGGATTCGCGAATTCTACTTGGCAGAACCGCAAGATATATCGGTGTCGCAAGCTATCATTGATTATAGCAAACAACTCAGTTATGTGCGAGACCGGGTGAGAACCGAGGAAGAGAGAATCCTCCACTTTGACAGATGGATGAAGCCGGATATTCGTGTGTATATGTCGGGATTCAATTGCACCTCGTTGAGGGACTATCAAGATCGAGCATTAGCCCGTGAACTAGCTTCGTTATCGTCGGAGCGTGTGCCCGAGTCGAAGAAGCAGAGGAAGTCCGACGACCGTGTGGACGGTGCAGGAGTTGGTAATTCTAGTTTTCAATGTCGTAGCCTTTCCGCTGTGAAGCTCCATCGCTCGATGCGTGGAACTGAGAGTTCCAAGTCTTCTGTTCTGACTCCTGGTAAAGCCAGGAGATGTTTTAACTGTAATGTGGCGGGACATGTTCGTGCACATTGTCCTTCTCCGCCAGTAACGTGTTACAGGTGCGGACTCGAGGGACACCGGGTTCAGTTTTGTGAGATGGTTACCGAGCATTCCGAGGCAGGGACTTGAACTTTGATATCAGGATCGGCTCCGAGCAGTCCCGGAGGGGCGTGGTCTGTCAATTGCATGTTAAATTATTTCCCTTGCTTTGTTGTTTCGAAATTCAGAGATTGACTCCCTTTATTTGAAGTGGATCGGATTTTGAACTCTGTACTCTCGACTCTGTCGAATCGTTTATATTCGTTGATAATTTCTGATCTTGTCCTGTCCTGTGCTTTTATTGATCGAACGAGTTGTGGTATTGTTCCAGAATGACCCGTTTGTCGTTATGACTCTCCAAATTGCTATTCCCTTTCCTGTGGATCTTATGTGAATGCACATCTTGTTGCCGTCTCCGGATCGTATATTATCTCTAGTCGAGATGTGAACTTTGGGGTTGTTGTTTGAGTATTATTGTTCGTCGTGATTCGAACATGATTGATCGACTGTTGTTGTCTCGATCGTTGTAACTCAATCGTTTGATGGTTCAGTTTTTGTTGATCTCGTTTCGTAACTGTTGAGCGTTAGGACTCCTTCGTAATTTCCTTAAGTTCAGGAAATTAGTTTTGTGTTCGATCTTTCAACCCTTGGGCTATGGAATTTCGTATTGATTCAGCGAATAGCTCGTGTTTTTACTGTTGTACGGTTGAATTGTTCGACCGTATCGATTTTCATTCGTTGTGTTTTGTTATTTCGGCAACGGATATCGTGTGTTATCTGAGTTTGTTTTGCGTCGTTCGTTCTATGTTTCAAGTTTCGAGGACGAAACTTCTTTTAAGAGGGGTAGAATGTAATACCCGAGATCTTTATTCCGGATTCGTTGGGTTTTCTGGGCTTTATCTGATTGTCATGGTCCTCATCGTAGGAATTTCGTGCCATGTTTGGTTGCGACTTGTTGGGACATGTTTTTGGAGGCATTTCGGATCACTTCGTGAGTTTTTGAGATTTTGTGGTGTAGCGCACGCTAATGCTTGAGGCATAGCGCACGCTACTGCGTGGTGGTTAGCGCACGCTACTGAATGTGTAGCGCACGCTAACCGGCGATCGAGAGGCGATCCGGTAGCTACCGGATCGGGATCGAGCTTTGTTAGCGCACGCTAAGGCCGATAGCTAGCGCACGCTATCGACTGCTTAGCGCACGCTCCCTCTTCTTTCTAGCGCACGCTACTCGGTAGGTGCAGTTCTGTCCAGGGGCTACTGGACTGGTTTTTATGACCCGTTAGCGCGCGCTACGGCTGTTTGCTAGCGCACGCTAACTATGTTATACGCGGTTTCTCTGGAGCGTTGACCCCGTTAGCGCACGCTAATGAAGGGTGATTAGCGCACGCTAATAATCGCCCAAGATAAATACCGACAAAGCGGCATTAAGTCGTCATTTCCCACTTTTCTTCATCCCTTCCGACGGGAGTGAGATCCAGAGGCGAGTAGGACCGATCTTTTTCTTCTAGCTTCATCTTTGAGCGGATTTGTAGATGTTTAACAACATCTAATCGTCTTCTTGGTCCAAATCAAGGTAATCTCTTGTTAGAACCCTATTTTCTTAAATTTGGGGTTTTTGCTTGGATTTGTGATTCTTGACCGATCTCATCCGATCGGTTATTTGTTCTTGTTTGTCTTGACCGTAATCTTCAGATTTTGTTAACCGTTCATCGATTTTTATCGCCCGGATCAACGATTCTTGATTTCGTTGTGAATACTTAGATCCTTGTCGTTTTTAGGATTGTTTCGGATTTCGATTAGTGTTATTGATTTGCGGTGATGCTATTTTCGTAGTATTCGTGGGCTGTCGAAGTCTTGATCGTTTTTGGAGGTTCGAAGGTTTCCCGATCGTGCCCGTTCGTCGTTTCGTCTCTCGTGGTATCGAGGCAAGTATCTTGTCCATACGTTTCATGTTTCGTAGGCGTAATTAATGGTAAAGGAATTCGTGCGAAACCCAATGTTTAATGAACGTAAAAAGGGATCGGTATATTCTCGATAAATGTGTCTTTCAACGATAATTCGTGTACTTCGTGAATATATTGTGTTCTCGGGATATGTGTGTTGGTCTTGTATGTTGAAAAGATGCTATGACCACTTTGAGTGAGTTTAATAGACTGTAATCCTTTGCCGGGGATTACGTATTGTTATGTGTATTTGTTCGGTAAGAACGTATTGGGTGTGATATTAGCTGATACTCCTTTGACAGGAGGTTGTGATGTTTAAGTGTTGCTGGGCTTGATATTCTGCTCATTGTTATGTGATCGTTGATAGTGATGTGCCTCCGGGTAGGATTATTGAATCTCCGGGATCCATACTTGCTAGTATGGGTCGGGCGTGACCGTAGGGTTATCCAATCCGGGTATGTCTTGCGGGGACTCCGAGGTTCGGGGCTTGCTAGCCCGATGCCGAGATAACTTGTGGGGTTATCATCGTGTATGTCTTGCGGGGACTCCGAGGTTCGTGGCTTGTTAGCCCGATGCCGGGATAACTTGTGGTTGTGGTATGGAATGGTTCCGTGACTGTTGTCACGAGGACATGTGATTTGGTGTGGTTTCCTATTGGGTTATTCACTCGGGTATGTTCTACGGGAGCATCTGAGGTTCGTGGCTTGTTAGCACGGGACGCGAATAATCCTTAGGAACATGTGTTATGTGATTCGGGTCGTGGACCCTGTGGCTTATGATTTGGGTCTTGGACCCCGTGTGTTGTGAATTGGGTTGTGAAACCGCGTTTTATTATTGGAGTCGTATTTTGGAAAGATGATTTTTGGGCCGTGTCCCCAAGTGTTTTCGAAAGACTTGAGAATTCCTTATTTCCAAATGTTTTCAAACCCCCGAGACCGTAAAATATTTTGTATGAGACACATGGTTCTTTTCCTACTTTTTTAAATCAAACTGTTTTGATTAAGTAATTTATCTCGGGAAATATATTCAAGATTTTATATTCTTGAAGCACGTTGTGTATGGCTTGTACTTTTGGTTTTATACTTGCACTAGCAAAACAGTGGAGTTTTGCTAACCCCCGAGTATTCGGGGGGTGGATGTCTGTATTGCGCCAGGTAATTGCAGGTAGCTGGGGAGCGAATCACAGGATCGATACGAAGGATGATGGGAAACGAAGATACTAATCACGTGAAGACCAATTATAGAGTATTTGGTAGAGTCGTGTTGTTTATCCCTCCGATATGTTGTTACCCCGATTTATGGGATTTGTGTTTATATTTCAGCCCCTGCGTGGGAATGAGTTTTGGGAAAGAATCTTGTATGTAATGTTTCGTATTGTGTTATGGTCTAAGACCAAATCGGTCTAATGGTCCTATATGTAGCCATGGCGGCGATGTGAAGTGATGCATTGTTTTGTATTTAGCCTGGTAGATCCTCGCGGAGAGGGTCTGCGGCGCTGTAATATTCCCGAGTGGTTTGGGGGTGTTACAGGTCGTGGACCGAATGCAAGTGGCGGTGGGACTACAGCAGGGAGAGAGACAGCAAGGGATCCCAGATATGGGAAATCGAGGTGACCGGTGGCTGCAAGAAGTGGCGAAGATGCAACCACCCAAATTCGACGGTATTTCTGAGACTCCCACCTGGGATCATTGGTTAAAGGAGCTGGAGAAAATCTTTGCCGGAATCAACTGCCCAGACGACCGGAGAGCCTCTATCGCTCAATATTTTCTGATAGGAGAAGCGTCTGAATGGTGGGAAGCCATCCGGCCTATAGACCATGATGCCGATTGGACAGAGTTTAGATTGATGATGGAAGCCCAGTATTGCCCTCGTCCTGTGAGGGAAGCCAAAGTTCGGGCGTTTTCTGCCTTCCGATGTGCGTATCCCATTTATCAAGACGTTTAACCAGCAGCTGGCATTTGTTCGACATCTGGTCAGAACAGATGCAGAAACGATGATTCATTTCGATATGAGAATGAAACCAGAAGTCCAGAGGTACATGTCCGGATTCGAATGTACCACACTCCGCCAATACCAGGATAAGGCGTTGGCATATGAGATCAAGGAAGCAGCCATGGAGAAATTTTCAGAATCCAAGAAACAGAAAGTCTCTGGTACTTTTACAGAGCATAAGAATAATGGGGCCTGTAAGGCCCAGTCATCCTTTCACTCTTTTAAGAAACCTCCGCACCCAGCTAGGAGCGGAAAGAACTTCGGGGCGACATCAACTATTACTGATGTTACCAGGAAATGCTTTAACTGCGCCCAGACGGGGCACTACCGACGGAATTGCCCCCTTCCTGCCGTGACTTGTTTTGACTGTGGACGAGAGGGACATCGGGCGGCGTTTTGTGAAGAGGCTACAAAGTCTTTTGGAGCCCGTACACCACAGCCAGTCCAAAAGGAGGCCAGTATTCCACAGACGCAGCAAAGTGTTCAGATGCCTCAGAATTTTGGCCGCGGGCGAGGCAGAGGACAATGGGACCGAAAGGGGACATCGAGTGCCGGATCTGCTCCCCCACGTCTGTACGAGATGAGGAGGACAGACGATCGATGTCTTTGCCGCATCGTGCAATCGGCCCAGATCCTTTCCCAGCCAGTTAGCGTTTTATTCGATACAGGAGCTACACATTCTTTCATATCTTTGTCTTGTGTAAATCGTTTGAATATTTCCGGTTTTCATGCTTGTGAACCTTATGTTGTTGGTTTACCGAGTGGAGAGAGGATTGTCGGAAATTTAGAAACTAGAAATTTCCCTGTATCATTTGGAGGCAGAGAGTGGCTCTCAAACCTGATCGTGATAGAAATGCAAGGAGACGACCTGATACTCGGAGGCGATTGGCTTAATCGATATGGAGCAATTGTGAACTACCGAAGGAGGAATATCTCTCTGA
This sequence comes from Orobanche coerulescens, assembly GCA_033398695.1. NCBI lineage: Eukaryota > Viridiplantae > Streptophyta > Magnoliopsida > Lamiales > Orobanchaceae > Orobanche > Orobanche coerulescens. The sequence goes on along the minus strand of CM065813.1, from coordinate 141,689,187 downwards.
TCGCTGACGATGGTTCCGAGATTCTGTTTGAGGGATGGAAACCAGGAAGCTCAGGAAAATTGATCAAGGCGATGAAGGCTGTCAAATTGTTGAAACAAGGTCAGACAAGATGCTGGTGTTACGCAATGAAGAAAGAAGAGGAAATTGTGGAACTTTCATCTATTCCTGTTGTGAACGAATTTCCAGACGTATTTCCTGATGAATTACCTGGACTACCTCCATGAAGGGATGTAGAATTTACTATTGAGCTGGAACCTGGAGCGACACCAATTTCTAAAGGACCGTATCGTATGGCACCTACTGAGATGTACGAACTGAAGAAGCAGTAAGAGTAGTTACAGGATAAGGTCAATATTCAGCCAAGCGTTTCACCCTGGGGAGCGCCAGTTCTTTTCGTCCGAAAGAAGGATGGATCGCTCCGACTGTGTATTGACTATCGAGAGCTGAACAAGATGACGATTAAGAACAAGTATCCGTTGCCACGGATTGATGATCTATTTGACCAGTTGCAAGGGGCAACAATGTTTTCTAAAATTGATCTGAGATCAGGATACCATCAGCTGAGGATTAAGGAATCTGATGTTCCGAAATCAGCGTTCAGAACTCGCTACGGGCATTATGAGTTTGTAGTGATGCCGTTTGGTCTCACTAACGCACCTGCTGTATTTATGCAATTGATGAACAGAGTGTTCATTGAATTTTTGGACAAATTTGTGGTCGTATTTATTGATGACATCCTGGTGTATTCTAAGAGTCCTAAGAACATACGCAGATTTGCGGATAGTATTGGAGCTTTTGAGAAACGAGCAATTGTACGCCAAACTTTCTAAGTGTGAATTCTGGCTAAAGGAAGTAATGTTCCTCGGCCATGTGGTGTCAGCTAGAGGAGTCCGAGTAGATCCTCAGAAGATCGAAGCAATATTGGATTGGAAGCCTCCAAAGAACGTGAAAGAGGTCCGAAACTTCTTAGGACTTGCCGGATACTATCGTCGATTCGTGGAAGGGTTTTCTAAAGTCTCCCGCCCACTTACTCGACTTATGCAGAAAACTCAAAAGTTTGAGTGGAATGAATTATGTCAGATTAGCTTTGATGAATTGAAGAAGAGATTGACGACGGCACCGATTCTATCACTTCCGCAAGGAACTGAAGGATTCATAGTTTACAGTGATGCTTCGAACCAAGGACTTGGGTGCGTATTGATGCAGAATGATAAGGTGATCGCTTATGCGTCGTGACAACTGAGACCTTATGAAGTGAATTACCCGACACATGATTTGGAGCTAGCAGCAGTGATTTTTGCCTTGAAGATCTGGAGGCATTATCTGTACGGGACTCACTGTCAGATCTTTACGGATCATAAGAGTCTCAAGTACATATTTAGTCAGAAAGAGTTGAACATGCGGCAAAGAAGATGGTTGGAATTGATTAAGGACTATGACTTGGAGATTTTATATCATCCAGGCAAAGCAAATGTAGTGGCCGATGCACTTAGCCGCAAGCCTGTCTCTATTCAGATGCTGGAGACACCGACCTCCCAACTTAGCCTTGGCATGAGAGATGATTCGTGAAGGGATTGAAGTGTGGTTACTGAGAGTCCAGGACAATCAGACGTGATGGAGATAACTTCGTCATTAACCGAAGAAATCAAAACTAGACAGGCAGATGATCCTCTGATGATTCGGTTGCATGATGAAGTAATCAAAGGAAAGGCCCCCGGATTCATAATTCATGACGATGGAGTTTTGAGATTTCAGAACCGACTGCGTCCCGATGTTGATGTTTCAAAGCAGACGATTATGAAGGAAGCTCATGGTTCGCCCTATTCTATCCACCCGGCACCAAGAAATGTATAAGGACTTGAAGCATAACTTCTGGAGTGTCAACATGAAGAAAGACGAAGCGTACTATGTTTCGAAATGCTAGACTTGTCAGCATGTTAAGATCGAGCATCAACGGCCTGCTGGAATGTTGAAGCCGCTCCCGATTCCTGAATGGAAGTGGGAGGACATATCGATGGACTTCATCACTAATATGCCGAAAACCAGGACAGGAATGAACATGATTTGGGTGATAGTTGATCGTTTAACCAAATCGGCTCATTTTCTAGGAATTAAGGATACGTGGGGACCAGAGAGGTTGGCACGAGTCTTTATTTTGGAGATAGTTCGATTGCATGGTACGCCGAAGACCATTGTTTCTGATCGAGACGGCCGTTTTGTGTCTCACTTTTGGAAAGCAGTTCATAAGGCCTTGGGGACCGAATTGAACTTCAAGATCTGCTTATCACCCGCAGATCGACGGATACCGAGAGAACTATACAAACGGTGGAAGACATGCTAAGGGCATGTGCCTTAGATTGGTCAAACGACTGGGAAGTTCATCTACCGTTGATTGAATTTACTTACAACAATAGCTGGCATGCTTCTATTAAGGTGGCACCGTTTGAGGCATTATACGGAAGGAGATGCAGATCGCCCCTATGCTGGGACGATTCATCGGACTTGATCGAAATGTAACCGAGTTGATCGAGCGGACTCGAGAGAAGATAGCCTTAATTCGTGAAAGGTCACGACTACCCAGTCGCCAGAATCCTATGCGGACGCACGTCGTCGCCCATTGGAGTTCAACACTGAGACCATGTACTTTTGAAGGTTTCTCCTACCTGGGAATCTTTCGTTTCTAAGGAAAAGAAAGCCGAGTCCGAGATATATTGGACCATTTGAGATCCTCGAGAGAGTTGGGGAGTTGGCATACAGATTAGCATTGCCGCCGTCATTGTGCCATGTTCATAACGTGTTCCACGTATCCCGCCACGGAGATATATACCAGATCCTACCATATCATCGATTTCGCGAGATCGAAGTCGAACAGGATGGGACGTTTGAAGAAAGACCAGTCAAGATACTCGAGAGTCGAGTTAAGCAACTGAGGAACAAGTCAATCGTTTTGGTCAAAGTTCAGTGGTCACGTCATGGAACGGAAGAAGCCACCTGGGAAACGGAAGCTGATATGAAGTCTAGATATCCCGAGTTATTTTCGTCTTGAGTTTCGGGACGAAACTCCTTTTTAGTAGGAGAGTATGTAATATCCGGATTTATTACAGTGTATTTCATCTGTATTCAAACCATGTATTATTTCGGATTGGTGATTTTGATTATTGGAGAATGATATTTAGTGCATTGATATCATTATGCATAAGTATAGAAACTTGCAAAATTGTTCAAGCAACTTCGTGATAGCGCACGCTAAGAACGTATCTTAACGCGCGCTATCGGGCTATTATTAGCGCACGCTATGCAGTTATGAGTAACGTGCGCTAAGGACTCAATTATTGAGCGGGACAGCTAGCTCATGCGCCAGCGGGACATGGGTCCGGATAAGATTCCCGCTGACGCACCCGGACAAATTCTGAAGTCAACCATTATTAGCGCACGCTAAGGGATGCTTAGTAGCGTGTGCTAACTTGTCAATAATGCAGAATATTATAAATGGGACAGCAACCGCTTGGGCTTTCATTTCCTTCGTCCATACTTCATCTTTGAGAGTCCAGAGAGCAAATGTCCCTTCTAAACACTTAGAACATTTAGGAGTGATCATTGAATGATTGAGTATCACTTGTGAGTGATCATTGAAGAGAAGTAACACCTTGGAGGGGCACATAACCAACCAGAGTCGGATTTCACCTTGTGGTTCAGAGATTTCGGCATATTAAGGTATGTTCAACCTATCACCAGTCTTAGATTTGGATTTCCAATAGATATGATGATCATGTTAACGAGATATTGAAATTCATTGGTGAATTATTTCAACAACATCATGTTTAGAAGATTGGGATGTCTACAATTACGATATTATTGTTGGAACCTTGAAGTTGGAATCTTAGTACTTCAAATGATGAGAGAATTATTCGGAAGTTATCAATCCGTATGATTTATGTTATCTTTGTGGTCATGATTTGGAAAAGATGTTATAAGAACTTAAAGGAAGAATCATCTTAGGAAATATTCTTTCGTATAAGTCGGAATTGTTAGTTCACCTCAAGATGAAGTCTGAATATGTATAATGATAGTAGCATCTAATACATCAAACCGGAGATCACCAACTTTGCATGAGAATTGTAATCAAGATGGATTATGGTGTCATGATGATTATACGTATATTTGCATCTTGAAGTTGATATCATCCTGGAGATCATTCATAAGAGTAAGAACTTGGTATTCATGGAAGTAACATGAATTATCACGAAGGATTTCATTGTTTCGTTCATGGCAAGAACAGTTTACTGCTCAGCAGTAAACTGCCATGCAGAAATAGCGCACGCTATGCTATGCAGTTTAACGTGCGCTATCGAGCACTAGTTAGCGTGCGCTACGTTTGGTATGTAACGTACGCTAGACCATCAGACGAGTCAGTTGGCTGGTCAGTGAAGTACTGACCATGCATCGTTAGCGTGCGCTAGGCTTTGTTGTTTGCGTGCGCTATCGGGCAGACTTAACGCACGCTACACAGAGTACTTAGCGTGCGCTAAGCAGTTCAGGCAGATTGTATTTTATGAATTTTTGGCCATGAATCGAATTGTTAAACATCCATACGGCGTGAGATAATCTTATATTATTTCTTTTGTTAAGGTTTGGTCTCGTTACGTGATTGATTGAGGAGGACGATCGTCGAGTGTTCATTTCCGTGGAAGTGTTGTTATTGCCTTCGATCGAGGCAAGTACCTTAATTGTTTTATGTATTGTTGTTATACATATTGTCGTGCATGTATGTCGTTATTGTGTGTCCACCTCGTGTTGGTCCGACGGGATCATCGGGGGATCTATGCTAGCGCATACCGGATCATCGGACGGGTTTTTCCACCACGGGTTGGTCTGACGGGATCATCGTGGGTTCTAGGCAGTGAACGCTGGATCGATGGAATTACCATGTGTATGTATTGATATCATGTTGTGATTATCAGTTGTGTATGTTATGTTTGAGTTTCTCGTAGGAGAAGACTCGTTGGTATTTTGTCATTTACGTTGTTATTATTATTCACCGTGAGATAGGAATAATATGTTGTGGTACTTGTACTAGCATCGTTGTGCTAACCCCTTCGGGGGTGAACATTTTGTTTGTGTTCAGGATCCAGGAGAGCGGGGAAACAACCACTGGAACTGTATGACGACGAGGGTGCAGAGTGATGTCCCGACCGGGTTTATTTATCTGTCGTTTATTCGTTATTTCAATAAGTACTCGAGTACGAAGTCATTTGTGATGGGTTTGAATTTGGTGATGTATTAATGAGTTCTGTTGAACAGTTGTATTATTTCTATATTTGGTCAGAACTGATGTATTGTAATTCTGTTATTTCCATTCGTCAGTACCTTTTTATACTTGTTCAAGTCTTCAGCCTTGTAAATCCTTATGTAAAGGATTTACGGCGCTGTAATATTCCCGAATATATTGGGGGTGTTACAAATAAAGAGTCTTGCTCGGGACTAGCAAGAATTCAAGTTTGGCGGTGTGATAAGTGTCAGTTTTGTACACTTATTCATGGTTTGTATCGATAAAATTCACCCATAATTGAGCTAGTCTTCTCATTTTTTGCTTTTAATTAATTAGTTTTAATAATTTTATTTTTATCGGATGATGATCGGATTAAATAACTGATTTACTCAAGAAATAACATGTTTATTAAATATTCTCTTTGTTGAATTTTGATATATTCATGTTGTAGGGCTTTCCGAGACGAATTCGGCAGTCTTTCTGGATTCAAAATGAGAGTTATATATCAAAAGATATCATCCGAAGAAGATCTGGGGCAAAGACGCAAAGTCTGAGAAATTCTGGGCTGAAAACGTAATTATCAAAGCTTCAAGTGAGCAAATTTATGAAGCCACGTTACGGCCGTAACATTCAGGAGTTACGACCGTAAGTCACCCTAGTTACGGCCGTAACTCCTGAATGTTACGGCCGTAACTCTTGACAGATTGTTATGATTTGTCTAATTTTTTATACTTTTTGTGTATTATTGAGGGGATGGCTGGCATTGATCCGATCTAATGTAATAATGCTGGAGTTTTGGAGCTATTAGATGACTTTAGGTGTATAAATAGACCCCTTAGATCCTTCATCATTCATCATTCATCTTATAATTTTCCATTTTGTTGTAAACTTTTCTTTTTGTGTGAAGAACACACTTGTGTTCTTGAGTGATATTTGTAAGTGTGGTATAGCATATGTTGTTCAGAGAGTTTGTTGCTTCTATCTCCTTTATCTACTAAGGGAGTTAGGATCAATTCTTTCTCTTGATTCAACTAATAATGACCACCAAAGCTTGTAATATGTGTAATAAACCCTTAATGGGCTAAGTAACCTTTAGTTGGGATTATAAACAAGGTTAGTCATGTTATTTATGTTTGTATAAAGATCTATTGTGAATTACTTATTATTGTGTGTGATTTTCATTGTTTTAACAATCTTTATTTATTTGGCCAATAAATGACGATATTTATGGTCTTCATATGTTTCGAAAGAAAATATGTTTGATTAGATCAAATGATCTTCACTCTAAGTTGTTCTAGGGGATAGAAATATACCTCTAGTCCTTAGATGATTCTTTGAGTTATTTTCATAAATCCTAATGCTATGTATTGAAGCCAATCAACATAGAATTATAGTGGATTGATTCAATATGTAAGGGGCGTTTTATAGTTCGAAAGAGAAACCGTCTTTTTAAGGAAAATCGAATCTACACAGCATAATAAGTAAATTCATCTTATGATCTCCTATACATCTTTTATAACTAATGACGAACTAAGTTTGTAATCTCAACTATTTCATTTTATCGTTAATCAATCTATTATTATTGCAATCTTTTTATTTCCTTAAAATATTAGAACTAATATTGCATTTTCTTTGCAATTATTAAACCAAACTTTTTAATTGTGTGTTTCACTTATCTTAGTATCTATAAAAATAGACTAATAGTGTATAATTCAAATTATAACCAAACTTTCTTGTGGGATCGATAAACCGGACTCAAAAAGTCCACTTTACTACTTGATACGATATCGTGCACTTGCGATAGTTACACTAAAAACGTGTCAGCTAGCGCGCGCTACCAAACATAAATAGCGTGCGTTAGATCACTCCTAGCATGCGCTAACTGCTTTCCCAGAGAGCAAAACCCAGCTACTGCCTCTGTCAAACCCGGAATATTAGCGTGCGCTACCAAACAGAAATAGCTTGCGTTAGCTCATGCCTAGCGTATGCTATCTGCTCCACTCAATTACGCTGCTGCAAAGTCCAATCAATACGAACATGTCCCGAAAGATACGAAACTCTAAAATCAACATCTCAATAAGCGCTTACAAGATCGAAAAAAGTGAAAGAACGTCAAAGCCCAAAATTCATTAAAAGTACGGGTATTATATCACATATGTGACGCCTTAAGTTCTTATCAGCGTCACATATGTGATGCTAAATGTCCCTTTTTATTGGGAAACAGAACCAGACAGCAGCAAAGAAAGAGTAAACAGAACACCATTCTATCACCAGCAAAACAGAACACTATTCTATCAATACAGCACAAAATAACATAAAAACAGTAAACACAGCACATTAGCAACCGAACCAACAAAGCAACACAACAATAAACAACATTCTAACCAAACCAACAAAGCAATAAAGCACCATGCAGAATAAATATAACATTTTATACAAATCACAATATATAAAAAATATAACAAGTACAATCATCAAAGCATATATCGAACATGCTACTCGTCAGATATTGAACGCATCAACTCATCCTCATCAAAATCGCCGGAGTCATCATCCTCACCGTTTGCCCGAGATGGTGAGATATCTACATTCTTCTTTCCTTTAAGTAATCTCAACATGAGTTTACTCATCTTTGAAAATTTGGACTCCATCTTCTCTCTATCCTTCTTCATCTTCTCTCTATCCTTCTTCATCTCCTCTATATCCTTCTTCATCTCCTTCTTATCCTGTTTTAGCGCCTCTATGGTAGCCTCCAAAGTCCGATCGACCTCGATAGGTCGTAATGATGCTCGTGAGTCAACAAGACGACGACTTGTGGGTTGGTCTATGACTTCATTTATGATTATCCCCTTTGAAATTCCACTTACCCTTCCACCCTGTCTAACTCCGCCAGCCGCCTGAGCCCACAAGTTCGGGTAAAATTCATCTTCCGTAGGGGGTTTTGGTGAATGTAATGCCTCAACGAGCTTATTGATCGGTCCTGTTTCAAATATTCATAATACAAATAGTGAACAAGCTACCCAATTTATAATTTACTGACGTATTCATAATACAAGAAAATGAACAAATATAAATCTAAATTTACGTACTGTTTTACACTGCGGGCATTTATCCATTTGGGAGTAAAAACTACCGACTCGTCTCCCCCCTCCTCCAATTGAGCCTCGCTGCTGCCCTCACCAATTTTTTTTCTTTTGATGTTTTTTCATTTCTTTCACATTGGTGATGTGAGTCTTCATGAAGGCTAAAGGATTAAACATTAGATCCTGTACCGGCCTCTCCCTCTCGCATGCTGGTCTTTGGTATATCTCAGACGCAGCATCACTCACCTATGCATTAACATAAAACATTAGCAATATTGATGATGACACATAATTAAAGACAAAATACATTATATAATAAAATGTTGATAGAATTTAGACGTACCATGGAATGAGCATGATCGTACATGCTCATACTTCCTCCGATATATGTACCTGGTGCCTTTTGCAAAATCACACTGGTACTATCATTGTAAAGAGTGCCCTTATTTTCAGATTTCTGGAAGTCCTCCTTCTTCTTCTATTCAGTCTCCCAACGCCTCCACAAGATCTTGAACTCCTTTTCATTCAGCCACTTCTCTCGCTGACCAATTGGTTTTTGATATGTTTTATTTTTGGCCTGCGTAAGCATATCAATAAAGCGGTCGTGGCTATATCTGTCCTAATACCATGCAATTTTCTCCTCATCCCATTTCTCCCACCTATAACGCATCTGCAAAAATATAGCAACTGTCAACATCCAAAAACTATAAAATGTAACGATTGTTATAAGAATATACCCCAAATTCCCGCCACAACTCATTCCTCATCCGACGAGAGACCTGGCCCCAATGCTATTCATCGAAATAGTACCTTTTAAGTAAGCTGACTATATCGCTCTCGGCCTTCTTCGAACTAAACCCAACTATTATTGGCAAAAGGCAAATTAGTTTTTAGTCATCATACTTCTCTTTCACCTTGGAGATCTCAGTCGGACCTCTCCCCAGAGACTGTGCTAAAACCTACTGATCCTCATCGTATTCAAACTCCATCGGCTCCTCTAGAATATAAACGTGATACACTAATGGACCACCTGATGGGGGATCAGTAGTAGGTGGCTCCAACTGTGGCTGACCATGCGAAACCGTCCTCGACATCCCTGCATATGGTCCATGTCCAATCGATGTGTGCTGCTGTGATGCCTCCGGACTGTCAATATGTCCACTAGAAGGGTTGTCGCCATCAATAAATGGATTATGCTGGCTCCCATGAGATAACAACCTACCATAATTCAGGTACCGCGTAAATTCGGCATCACTAAACGGACGATATCCTGGCATATGAAAACCCGAGTCGGTATACAAATGATGCTGTTGTAGCTGTTGCCCAAAGGGTATGTGTCGGGTCAGATCTTTAATCTCTGGTCGTATCACAGAGGCACTCCTATGTGACGAGACTCGGGAATACTAGGAGAGGAAGAGGGGCTCGAACTAATACTCAACCAGCGAGGTGCCGTGATATGAGAAGGAACATCAGCACGTTGGTCATTACTATATCTCGACATCTGAAATACAAAGTATAATAAAATCGAACACCACAATCAGTCCATGAACACCAAAATCAGTCCATGAATACCTTTTGATTAAACTAATTAACAAACTCAATAGGAATCAACAAACTTCAAAAAATTTGAATGCAGAAACAGTAAACTTCAGAGGTAGAAACGAATTAACAAACTAAACAGTAAACAGTAAATTATTCAGTAAATAGAAATCAATTGATACTATTCATCAAATGAATTTTAATTAAACATAATCGATAGATACTATTCAGCATTCAATATTCGCTAAACAATAACCTATTCAGCAAACCAATTTTGATTAAACGAATAAACAAACTCAATAGAAATCAGTCCATTTGATTAAACGAATTAGAATCTCAGGGATAGAAACAGTAAACTTCAATATGGGAGATGGTTTATGAAAACCTCAACAGTAAACTTCAATATGAAATCTCAGGGATAGAATCAGTACATACTGAATCACCAAACTTCAAAAAATGCAGAAAATAAATACATAAAAATGAATTATGAAAAAAATGTAGAAGATAAATACATTAAAAAGTAAGATAAATACCTTTTGATTTAGTTCGATATGTCCTTGATGTGGTGGAGAATAAATTCCTAATTAATAATTTGGATGATATTGAAGTGGGTTTTTATAATTGGGAACTAAGTTTGGGTCGCGGCCGAATAGAAAAGAGGAAGAGGAAAGAGGAATGAGGGAAATAGAAAAGAATCTATCGATAATTTAAGAAAATTAAGACACTAACATCGGCTATGTGATGCCATTATATGTAAAAAAATACTGTAAAGGCGTCACGTGATGCCAATATTTAATATTGGAAGTAAAAAACATAGCTCAGTGGCCGGCGTGGGATTCGAACCCGCGCCTGTGTGATATATGCAGTAGCATGTTGCCACTGAGCTATGATGGTTCCCCTCCATTCATTAAACGAAAAGCAGTAGTACTTTCCATGCAATAAGGGCATGCTAACTTTCCATGTGTACTCTATCCCGACAACATACCATAGGCTGGAAAGTCATTAATCGTCCGCATCAGAGCCGCACGCATCAATAAATTTTTCTGCCTTACACAATCCCAGGTTGTAACACCACCTATCCACAAACTTTTTAGCTCATCGGTCAAGGGTCGGAGCGTCAGATCTACATTCATTCTCGGCCCTATAGGGCCAGATATAATAAGACTTAAGAAAATAAACTCCTGACGCATGCATAAAGTTGGTGGTAAATTATACGGAGTTACGAAGACTGGCCAACAAGAGTACTTGGCACTTGTTCCTCGAAACGGATAAAAACCATCAGTACAAAGACAGAGCCTGACATTTCAAGGATCTGTAGAGAAAGAAGGATGCGTACGATCAAATTTTCGCCAAGCTTCAGCGCCGGCAGGATGAATTACTCTTTTTGACTCATCATGGCACTTTGTGTGCCATGTCATGTCTTCAGCAGTTTTGCACGACATATACAGCCGCCTCAACCTATCAGTGATTGGAAAATACCACAATTTCTTTTGTGCACTCGATTTACCTTCCTCATACAGTGGCGCTGCACAACTCGGACAAAATTCCAAACTCTCACCTTCCCCATAATACAGAAAACAATTATTGCTACAAACATCATACTTGATCACTCGGAGACCAAGTTTCGACATGATATTTTTTACTTCAGAATAATTATCGGGATCTAGCTCTGATATTGCTCCGGTGCCATGCCTTTCTGGCTTTTGATGAAATAGTCCATTGCTTTTTGTGATGCATTATACATCGTCTTGAAATTCATTACCTCCGTAACCCACTCCAACAACGACTTATTATGCAACTCATACAAGGGCCGATCAGCATACTCTGACAGATCATACAATAATTTTGCTTCCCAATTTGGCTCTGCCGGCTCATCAGTGTAATTACAAAATTGAGAAAAACTATCCATGATCATTTCTCTTTATGATGTAAAGTAATTTTCTACAGGTGTAGATGATGATCTTCCTATATTGTAATCATTGATCCCGCAATTTTGATAATCTTCACCATGGCATACCAAAACACAATAATTCGGTGCAAATTCACACTGATATAAATGTTGCATGATTGTATTGCGATCATGTTGACGCCAATTCTTGCACTTCTTGCACGGACATAATATCTTACTACCAACTACTACACGAGCGAATCCAAAATCCATAAACATATTAACACCATCAACAAATTCTCTAGTAATCATACCGTCGGGACCACGACATTTTTCGTACATTCAGTCTCTAAAAGTTGACATTTTTTATCACCGCATACAAAATAATATATTATCAACTAAAACATAAATAATATATTCAGATTTAATATAACATTTATAATCAACAAGAAAATAAGTATAATCAACTAACTTAAAATTGAATAGGAAATTCGTATCCGTACCTTATGAAAATATAATATTTTATTTCGAATTATGAATATAAAATCAAGTAACTTTCATCAAATTAAATTTTAATTTAATATAAAACTACAACTAAATTATCAACTAAAAAAATAATTCTATTTCGTATTAACAACAAGAAAATAAGTATAATCATATTTGCATACAAAATTAATATGCAAATTAAATTTCAACTGTTTCTACATACCTTATAATATCGATGAATATTGCTTCAAAATGCTCAACATATCCTTGAATATATGTTTCGGAAAAACAATTTCAGAAAAAAAATATGGTGCTCCAGAAAAATGAATTTTTTTCGTGATAGTTTCTCTATCAAACGATGTATGAGCTTTATAAAATACTTACTCAAATATTGGCTTCACATATGTGAAGCTAAAGAATAAGTTCAGAATGATTGCACATGCCGTAGATGGCGCACGCGGATATGGTAGTTAACAAGTTTTAGTTTCACATATGTGAAGCTAATGTGGGGGACAAAATCCATAGCCAAAAGGTGTCACACATGTGACGCAAATACGAAAATTTTCAAAATTTTTGGCGTGGACGCGGGGGAATTTCGAATTTACTGAAATACTTTGGCTTCACATATGTGAAGCTATTGGGTTCCAGAATATATTATAAATACAATATCACTACAAACCTTCACTCATTCCAAAATTTTAATCCTCATTTCATCTCATTTCTTCAACTTTCATCTCTCAATCTTCAAGGTAATTTCTAAATTAATTTTAATTTTGTTAATAGTTTTACTTATATTATTTTTGATACTAACTTATTAATATTTTTTTTGTTTTTTTATTTGTTCTGCAGGATTTTATTTATTTAAATATAAGTGAATTATATTTTCTCAATATTAATATTATTGGAACATAACGTAATGTGATTTATCTTTTTTTAAAATCAATTTTACAAAAATAATTTTATTTATTTTCTAATTAAAATAAATATCTTTTTAGTATAATATAGTTTATATTTTAATAACAATTAGAAGTGTAGTTTTTGACATATATTTTTCAATTACAATAAAAAATTATATTTAAAATATATTTATTATTAAATTAATATATATATATATATATACACACCTAAAATTAGCCAAAATTTATTTTTGGCTAATTTCATTTTTTATTTTAAACGAAAGTACTTTAGCGTCACATATGTGACTCTAATATTGCTGAAAAATAAGATTAAAATAATTGGATGTTAAAAATTTAGCATCGCATTATGTAACGCCAAAGATATATTATTTAAGATTAGTGGACATTCTTTGGCGACGCATATGTGACGCCAAAGATATATTACTTAAAATTGCTGGATTTTCTTTGGCGACACATATGTGATGCCAAATATATATTATTTAAAATTACTGGACTTTCTTTAGCGACACTCATGTGACGTCAAAGCTTAAAAAATAGTATTCTCCTCGTTTGCTTTAGCTTCACCCATGTGAAGCTAAAGTAATTAGTTTATTTTTTCAATGCTTTCTTTAGCTTCACATAAATGACGGTAATGTTAGTTTATTTAGTTTTACGTGGTCAAACATTGAAGCTAAAGTTTCTTTAGCTTCACACATTGGCTCCACATACATGAAGCTAAATCACAAAGACTCCAGAGTCAACTTTATTGGCTTCATTTTTGCGTGAAGCCAATACAGATAGTTTTTAGTAGTGCAATGTGTGTAAAAAGATATGTGTGTGTGTTGTGTTGCGTGCGTGTGTGCTACTGGGGGTGTGTGTATGTATGTGTGTATGTCGTGTGTTATGATGTCGGTTGTGTGTGTGCTTGTTTTTTATATTTACGTAGATACAATAATAGTAGAAAGTAGTTAGCATTTTCAGTTTGGTATTTCTTATTTAATATCGTAAGTAGAAATTATATTTCGAATACTATATTTTCAGAAACATAACTCCTAGTAAGATTATTATGCACATTTACGAATATTAATTAAATGGGAAATAAGGAGTTAATTTATGAATTTCTCAAAATATTAATGGTTTAAGACTTCAGGTCATAATTTGATTAATAGATTAAAATATAACCATTATTTTTCTGATTAGATTTTACAGAGAGAGCGTGGATGCTAATCTACGATTCGCAATATCGTAATCTTGGGACCCAGGTATGTTGTAAATAATTTCAAAACATTACATGCTTAAAATGGCTATTGGTGATTTGATGTTACTTGTATCATGAGTTACGTGGCTAATATATTGTTGATGCTACTTGTATTACGAGTTTCATGGGTAATATCCACACTTTTCATTTCCATTTATCCCAACTGCTGTGATCCATCGGTATTTGATACGACTTTTGCGTATTTCATATCATATATTATACTCATTCTATTATCGTGTTTATTGATTTGTCCAAACGGTAGAATTTAGGATGAATTCTCACGTTTTCGGGATATCGTGGTTGATTGTATACCGTTATGTGATAGGAGTAAATTTTTGAAGAATATTCGGACCGAAGTCCCCCCGTTCAGCGTTTCCTTATGTCGTATTTCATCAAGGCAAGTACATGTATTACATTATGTTATGTGTGTTACGAATTCGACATGAATGATAAATTATGATAATGTGGGTGTGTTTTGTTGTTCTTCTGCCTAGGGACAGTTCGATGTGGCCTCTGGGGGCTGATACTAATGAGCACGGCCGCAGAAGTGGTTTCCTACCTGGGGACGGTCCGACGGGACCTCTGGGGGTCGATACTAATGGGTACGGCCGCGGGTTACCAAGTGTGGATTATCGTGGTGTTGAGATCTGATGACATGGTTTTCATAATAATGATGTTTTGATGCAAATGTGATATTCCGGAATATTGTTTACCAAAATGCTTTCCAAATATAATGATATTGTTGAATCGTATCTGTATGTAATGTCATGTAATTGTGTACTTGCACTAGTTATTTGAACGCTAACCCTTAAATGGGGGAAACGTGCTTCATGCATTTCAGGTATCGGGCGAGCTGCGGAGCCGGTACGGGTAACGCATGTAGAGGATGGTATGAGGCTCGATTCTTGTGGTTCATTTTATTATGTTTATGTTGTCTGTCGGAGTCAGTCGAGTAAATGTTTTTCTGTTTTAAAGATATTGTGGAAGTCCCCTGCGTAGGTAATGGATTCATTTACATTCTGTTTTCCTGCATTTGAACCAAATGTTTTGACCGATGCCACGGCCTTATTTACATTATTAATGTTGTCATTATGGGATTATTGTAAATTGTGTGTATGTCCTAGACTGGTAGACCTTGATGAAGGTTCTATAGCGTGTAATGACCCTTATGAGAATTGGGGTGTTACATTTATGGTATCAGAGCCTTAGGTTGTGAATACCTAGGTTGTTGGTCAATTTGGGTCTGTCAATTGTGTCGTACGAGTCAGTTATTGAGTCTAACATCATCGTGTTATCATCTCTTCGTGCGACCTGTGGCTGTAAGTCTTAAATTATTATGCTTCTATATTACCTTTCTTATGTGAATTAGAATTGTGAGTTGGGGTACCAATGATGCAAATTGTGAACTGTGCTGATCTTGTCTCATTTCATTTCTTATTCTTCAGTATGTTGAGGGGTCGTGGTAGACCAGCTCGGGGATGCGGCCGAGGTCGTGGTCGTGTTGCTGATGATGAGGAAGTTCCACTTTCCTAGTCATCTGCGGATTCGGCTTCACATTCAGTGCTGAATACTCTGCCCTTGAGTTCTGATGGACAGCAGGACTTATCAGTCAGCCTGAGCCAACCGTCGGGTAATAACTCCGACACAGGAGCTACTACTATACTTCAGCAGTTGGTGCTCAATTGGCTCAGATAGCTCTAGGTGGATGCTAGAATCTGCCCCGACTGTGGAAGACGAAGCCAGCAAATGGCTTCAGAAAGTGACAAAGATGCACCTCCCTCGTTTTGCTGGTTCTACTGACTCCTTAGGTTGTGAGAATTGGCTCTTTCAGTTGGGAAGGACTTTCGATGCCGTAGCTTGTCCTGACAACAGGAGGGTGCCTATTGCTCAATACCTCATCGATAAGGAAGTTGCGGAGTGGTGGGAGGCAGTGGCGCCCAGGGATCGTGTAGCCACTTGGGAGGAGTTTAAGACCGCTACGGAGGTGGAACACTATCCACCGCCAGTTCGGGAGTGCAGGATTGTCGAGTTCTTTACCGCTACACCACAGGATGTACCGATATCCCAGGCCATCATTACATATAATCAGCAGTTGGGCTATGTGAAGGATCAAGTGGGAACCAAGGCTGATAAGATTCGCTACTTTAATATGTGCATGAATTCTTATATCAGACAGAGCATGGCGCCTCTCATGTGTGCTACGTTGAAAGAATACCAGGATCGCGCTTTAGCTATTAAGATGACAGGTTCGGAGTTAGAGTTTGGTTCCGAGGCTAAGAACAGAAAACTACTGGCAATTTCTCAGCCGGTAAGGGTGGTCTGTTTTTGAAGTCACAATTCACTCCCGCAACTAGGAAAAGGTCGTTTCATAAAGCTGTAAGATCTCATAGTAACCTCTCAGTTTAGTCTACTATACCTGGCAGCAGGGTTTGTTTCAATTGTAGTCAAAGTGAGCATGTGGTGAAGGAGTGCCCATTTTCGTTGGTTAATTATTTTTCATGCGGACAGAGTGGGCATCGTGCAGCTCATTGTGAGAGGGATACTAGAGCAGTTAGAGCTCCGACATCCACTACAGTACAGAAGGAGCTTGGTGTTAATCAGAGGACCCCAGTTCCTCAGACCCCTCAGAGTTCGGGCCGTGGTAGGGGTCGGGGTCAGCCGGACCACCGTGCAATGTCGAGTTCGGGATAAGTACACCCCCGTCTATACCATATGAGATGCATAGAGGAGACAGACATTCTGGTCGCATCAGGTACCACTCATATCATTTCTCATCCAGTTTCGGTGCTAGTTGATTTGGGTGCTACTCATTTTTTTATTGCATGGGATTGTATATGTCATATTGGCATTGAATGTTTATTTGAGTGTGAGTCATTCGTAGTGGGTATGCCTAGTAGGGATCGTATGGTTAGGAACTGAGAAGTCAGAGACTACCCAGTGAGGATCAAGAACCGGGATTGGCTCATTGTTGTAGACTTAATGGATGAGGATTTGATCCTCGGCGATGATTGGCTAAATCGTCACGGTGCTATCATAGACTATCAGACTTGTACTATCTCGATATTGGTTGAGGATGGCACAGAACATACTCTTGTGGGCTATGAACCGGGTAGATCTGGGTAGTATGATCAACACCTTGAAGGCGATGAAACTCCTGAACCAGGGTTGCATAGGCTATTGGTGCTACGCTTTGAAGGCAGACAATGGTGGTGTTGAGATTCATCGATTCTAGTCGTTAATGGGTATCCCGATGTATTTCTGGATGACTTACCAGGATTACCACCGCAGCTGGAAGTCGAGTTTCCTATTGATCTAAAGCCGAATATAGATCCTATTTCTCGGACACCATATCGTGTGACACCGTCAGAGATGTTAGAGTTAAAGAAACAGTTAAAGGAATTTCTAGATAAAGGGTATATTCGACCGAGCGCATCACCTTGGGGTGCGCCTGTGCTTTTTGTTAACAAAATGATGGATCTCTATGTTTATGCATCGACTATCGGCAATAAACAAGTTGACCATCAAAAATAAGTACCATTTGCACCGAATTGATGACTTGTTTGATCAGTTTCAGGGAGAGACAGTCTTCTCGAAGATTTATTTACGGTCGGGTTATTATCAGTTGAGGATTCGAGATAGCGATATACTGAAAGCTGCCTTTCGGACGAGATATGGCCATTACGATTTTGTGGTTAAGCCTTTCGGCCTAACCAATGCCCCAGCCGTGTTCATGCAGTTGATGAACAAGGTTTTTATCAAATGTCTGGACGTAGTCATTTTTATTGATGACATTCTTATCTATTCTTGGAGTCAGGAGGAGCACGCCTTACATCTTCGTATTGTGATGGACACTTTGAGAGCTGATCAGTTTTATGCTAAGTTTTCCAGATGTGAGTTTTGGATCAAGGAAGTAACATTCCTCGGGCATGTGATATCAGCGGAAGGAGTTCGGGTTGACCCATAGAAGATAGAGGCGGTACTGGCATGGTAACCACCTAAGAATGTGAAGGAAGTGAGGAGTTTCCTAGGACTTGCGGGTTAATACCGTAGGTTCGTCGAGGGATTTTCTAAGATTGCTCGACCACTTACGCAGTTGCTTCAGAAAAATCCGAAATTCGAGTGGAACACGGATAGGCAGAATAGTTTCGAGGAGTTGAAGAGGCGGTTGACTACTGCACCAGTTCTAGCCTTGCCACAGGGGAATGGTGATTTTGTGGTTTCTAGTGATGCTTCTGGCCTTGGACTTGAATGTGTTTTGATGCAGAGAGATACGGTTATTGCTTATACATCTCGACAGTTGAAACCATATGAAGCAAATTACCTACTCATGATTTGGAGTTAGTTGCGGCCGTTTTCGCTTTGAAAATTTGGAGGCATTACCTCTACGAATCGTCGTGTAAGATTTACAGGGACCACAAGAGTCTGAAGTATATCTTCAGCCAGAAGGAATTGAACATGAGGCAACGTAGGTGTCTAGAATTAATCAAGGACTATGATCTTGAGATTCTTTATCATCCAGGCAAGGCCATAGCAGATGCGTTGAGTCATAAGTCGGTGGCTCTTCAGATGTTAGAAGTACGTACACCTCAAAGCAAGATCCAACGGGATTTAATTTATCAGAATATCGAAGTTTGGCTTCAGAGAGTTCAGGGTCAGTTGTGTGCGTTAGAAATCACTTTGTCTTTGATTGATGACATCAAGGCGAGGCAGTATGATGACCCGTTTTTAGTTGAGTTGATGGAGGATGTGAAGAAACGGAAAGCCCCTGGGTTTGTAATACAGGAGGACGGAATTTTGAGATTTCGAGAAAGATTGTGTGTACCATGTGATGTTGAGTTGAGACAGAAAATTTTGAGAGGCTCATACTATACCTTATTCCATACATCCTGGTACAAGTAAAATGTACAAGAATATAAGGAGTAATTTCTGGTGGAGTAACTTGAAGATGGACGTTAGCGAGTTTGTATCGAAGTGTTTGACCTGTCAGCAGGTTAAGATCGAGTATCATCGACCCGCAGGGTTATTGCGACCACTTCCTATTCCGAAGTGGAAGTGGGATGATATTTCTATGGATTTCATTACCAGTATGCCTAGGACTCGGACTAGAATGAACATGATTTGGGTCACTGTCGATCGACTAACCAAATTTGCTCATTTTCTGTGTATTAAGGATGCGTGGGGACTGGAGAGACTAGTCCGGGTGTCCATTGCAGAAATAGTGAGGTTGCATGGGACTCCTAAGAGTATCATTTCTGATCTAGACGATTGATTTGTATCACATTCATCGAGCTTTGGGAACCGAGTTGAGACTCAGCACATCCTACCATCCCCAGACAGACGAACAGTTATAGTGGACGATTCAGACACTTGAGGATATGTTGAGAGCTTGTGCCTTAAACTGGAAAGATAATTGGGAGTCGTACCTATCGTAGATCGAGTTTACGTACAACAATAATTGGCATGCCTCGATTGGAATGTCACCATTTGAGGCTTTGTACGGAAGGAGGTGCAGATCACTGTTGTGTTGAGATGATGCATATGAATTGATTGGTACTGAACCAGATTTAGTATTTCATACGAGAGAGAAGATTTCCTTTATTCGTGATAGACTGTTAACAGCTCAGAGTCGACAGATGTCCTATGCCGACACGCATCGCCGGCCGTTAGAGTTTGAGGTTGGGGACCATGTATTACTAAAGATATCGCCGACTTGCGGAGTTTACCGCTTCCATCGGAAGGGTAAACTTAGTCCGAGGTAATTGCACCATTCGAGATTTTAGATTGAGTTGGAGATCTTGCATATCGGTTGGGTTTACCGCCGTCCTTGAATCACGTGCATAACGTATTTCATGTCTCCCAGCTCAGAAAGTTTGTACAGGATCCTAGCCATGTTTTTTATTTTGGAGAGACTGAACTGGGACCCGAAATCACATTTGAGGAGAGACTGATTCAGATTTTGGAGCGCCGGGTAAATCAACTTAGGCACAGAACCATTCCTTTGGTTAAAGTGCAATGGTCGAGGCATGGAAAGGAAGAGGCTACTTGAGAAACGGAAGATAATATGAAGGCGAGATTCCCCGAATTATTCACTTTGTAAGTTTCGGGACGAAAATTCTTTTTAGAGAGAGGAAATGTAATATCCACACTTTTCATTTCTATTTATCCAACTGTTGTGATCCATCGGTATTGGATACGACTTTTGCGTATTTCATATCATATATTATACTCATTCTATTATCGTGATTCCTCAGCTATTTATTGATGTTCGTATTTTAATGTATCATATTAGATGGATATTTGTATGTCTCGCCATGTCACTATTGGTTAGAACAGTACTACTGATTACTGAGCATAACGTACGTTATGCTTAAAATTTAGCATACGCTATCTCATCTGTGTAATTAGGTCAGTAGCCTCTGGAGTCATCTTTGCGTATGCTATATGCAGGATATAACGTACATAAAGGTTCATTACGTACGTTATCTGAACTCCTCAATGTATGTAAAGATACCTGGGCAACAGGTCAGTAAGCACTGGACCTTCTATTACATACGTTAACATCAGAACGTGGCGTATGCTAGTAAATTTTACATACGCTAAACGTGCCATGCAACGTACGTAATGTAACTTGTGCATCGAGGCAGTCAGCTCTGTGGGGTTCGTTGCGTACGCAATGCTGATGCTCTAACGTATATTAAAAGGTTAACATACGTAATGCTGGGGGTGTTCCGTACGTAACAATATTCATCTATATAAGAGGACTTCAATCCTGATTTTGCCATTTTTCATCTCCTTTCTCTTCCTTGGCAATTTGCAAGGGTTTGGTCAAGAGAGTGCGGATTTTGGTCGATTGTCACCACCTATCAATATTTTCGAGTTCCCAACAAGGATTTAGCATCATTACAACATCTTCCACTATTCTAATCGAGGTACTTTCTCTAGAACCCTAGTTTTTGGGGATTTCGGGGGTTTTGTGATGATTTCATATTTCTAGTCCGATTTAGCTTAGATGGTTGTTCGATTATGATTGTGTAATCGTAATCCCTTGTTTCCTTGAAGTTTTGTGGAATACGTCTTGATATTTCACCATTAAAAGATTAAGATCGATTATGACCTCGTAGTGTATGTTGATTTGTCCAAAAGGGTATAATTTAGGATGAATTCTTACATTTCTAGGATGTCATGGTTGATTGTATACTGTTATGCGATATGAGTGAATTTTCGAAGAATATTCGGACCGAAGTCCCTCCAGTTCAGCGTTTCCTTACATCTTACTTCATCAAGGCCAGTACATGTATTCCATTATGTTATGTGTTTTACGAATTGGACATGAATGATAAATTATGATAATGTGGGTGGGTGTTGTTGTTCTTCCACCCGGGGATGGTTCGACGGGACCTCTATGGGCCGATTCTAATGGGTACGGCCGTGAAAATGGTGTCCCACATGGGGACGGTCCGACGGGACCTTTGGGGGTCGATACTAATGGGTACGGCCTTGGGTTACCAGTGTGGATTATTGTGGTGTTGAGATGTGATGACATGGTTTTCATGATAATGAAGTTTTGATGCAAATGTGATATTCCGGAATATTGTTTACTAAAATGCTTTCTAATTGTAATGATATTGTTGAATCGTATCTCTATATAATATCCGGTAATTATGTACTTGCACTAGCTATTTGAATGCTAACACCTTAAATGTAATATCCGTACCTTTTAATGGCAATAATTGTAATTTGATGAATTTCATGGACTATATTGTAAATTTTTCAGATATTGGTAATCGCTTCGTATGTTGTTTTCCATGTTGTCGGATAGTGGTATCGTGTGTTTAATCGGAGTTTGAGTTTGCATGGTATTATTCCTTGTTAGTGCTACGTTGGTTGTTGGTAACTATCGAGTTTTGAACCTATCGGGATGTGTTTGTTGAGACCGAACTCCACAATTTTAATGCTGGAAAGGGAGCAGTAGCGCATGCTGAATATGTAGTTAACGCGTGCTAATGCGATATGATTGTGCATGCTAATGAGTCCATAACGCACGCTGCTTCGACTGGTCAGAACTAGACATAAGGTTTTCTGGGCTTGGGAGTGGGACGATTAGCGCACGTTATTCGGATGTAGCGCACGCTGACTCGGCAGGTGTAGCGCACACTATTCGATCATAACGCACGCTACCTGGATGGTCAGAAAGGTTCCTGGAGTTCTGGACTAGGCGGCTAGCGCACGCTAATGTTAAACTAGCGCACGCTACTCTGTTGGGATAACGCACGCTAATTCATTGCTACTGCACGCTATCGAGGTCAAACCAAATATTCTGGAACTGGACAAAACGTTCAGGAAGGCTGAACCAGATCCATTAGCACGTTCTAATCATCATGTAGCGCACACAAATACCAGTCAGTATATTTATATATGTGTGCAACACCATTGACTTCGTCATTTCTCCTCCTCACAACTCCTCTCCGGCGATTTGCACCTAAGTCGAGGCTGAAGGTGAAGTAAGGCCTGATATCATCATCCACCCATATTTTTTAGTTCCTAACAAGAAGTTATCAACATCTAAGCATCTCCTAACATCCGGATCGAGGTATAATTATCTAGAACCCTAGTTTTGTGAATCTTGGGGATTTTGGGGGTTTTATGATGATTTGGCCGATCTAATCCGATTTAGCCTAGATTGTTATTATATTATGGTTGTATAATCGAAACCCTTTATTATTCTTGAATTTTTGTGGAATGATTTCGAGAATCCTTTTGTTAATCGATTATGTTGGTTTATGCCTTCAAGATGTTCAAGAAATTTCTCTAGAGGGATAGATCTTAGGATGTTCTTTGTGGTATTGAGATTGATTATGTGTCGTTGCAATTTAGGAACGAACCTTTGAAGGGAGTTGGATCGAAACCCTTTCCTTTCACTGTGTCCTTCACGTCGTATTCGAGGGAAGTACATGAATTACATTTTGTTGCGTATGATGCGTATTTGACATGAATGTTGCCTTGTGAAACCTTGTTTGTGTTTGTGATGCTGTTTTTGCACCCGAGGATGGCATGTGAGGCCTCTGGGTGCTGATACTAAGGGATACGGCCGTGGAAGTGGATATGTGTGCGTGTGTGGTTGTTTTCCACCCAGGGAGGGTCTGACGAGGCCTCTAGGGGCCGATACTAAGGGGTACGGCCGCGGAAGTTGTTTCCCATCTGGGGAGGGCTCGACGGGGCCTCTAGGGGTCGATACTAAGGGCTAAGACCACGGGTTACCAGATACGATTTTGTGATGATGAGTTGTGTTGCCATGGCTTGATGATATAAATATTCTTGATGAAAATATGGTATTCCGGAATATGTTTCTTTCATAAATGTTTTCGAACTGTGACAGTGATGTTGAGGTATGGTTATATGTAACGTCATGTAATTATGTACTTGTACTAGCATTTCGTATGCTAACCCCTGTCTGGGGTGAAATTGTTTTGCATTTTAGGTATTGGACGTTCCGAAGACAGCACGGGAAGCGCATGTGAAGGGTGATCAGGCATGATGAGGCTCGAGTCTTGAGAGTTGTTTTGATTTTCATGTTGTTCATTTGAGACAAGAATAAATGATTTCTGTTTTATGGTTCAAGTACTCTGCCTGGGCAATGGATTTACGTCAAATTATGTGTTCGAATTAAAATGTTTTGGCACGAGGCCACGACCTGATATTTCTTTCAATGTGTTTAATGTCATTTTGACGTCGGTAGTCATGTGTGTGTTTAGCCTGGTAGGCCTAATGAAGGTCCTATGTCGTGTAACAACCCTTGGGTGATTTGGGGTGTTACAAATATGGTATCAGAGCTTAGGTTGTGAATACCTAGTCTATGGTTGAGTCGGTCTCGTTAGTGCGTCGTAAGAGTCAGTTGTTGAGCCTAACATCATTGCTCTATCATTCCTCCATGCGACCTGTGGCTGTAAGTCTCCTCGAATCGTTATGTTCTGCTTGATTCGTATTATTGGTTGGAATTGTGCACTAAAATACCGGATAATGTGAACTTTTGGAATGTGTTGATTTTGTTCCGTCTCGTTTCTTATTCTTAAGTATGTTGATAGGACGGGGTAGACCAGCATGAGGACGTAGCCGAGGATGTGTACGTGGTGCAGCTGATGAGGGGATTATGTCTTTCCGGTCAGCTACTGACTTGGCATGGCAGGCAGAGCCGAGTAATCCGCCTTTGAGTTCTGAAGGGCGTCAGGATCTTTCAGTTAGCCAAGATCAACCGACAAGTGATAGGGCCAAACCTGGGACCACCGCTATTCTTCAACAACTTGTAACTCAATTAACTCAGATTGCTCAGGGTGGTCACCAGAATCTGCCCTCGACTGTGGAGGATGAGGCTAGTAGATGGCTTCAAAAAGTGATTAAGATGCACCCTCCTCATTTCGCTGGTTCTACAGACATTTTGGGTTGAGAAAATTGGCTTTTTTAGCTAGGAAGAATTTTTGATGTTGTGGCTTGTCCAGAGGATAGAAGAGTACCTATTGCCCAATATCTCTTAGATGTGGAAGCTACAGATTGATGGGAGACAGTGGCTCCCAGGGATCGAGCAGCTACTTGGGAAGAGTTTCAGACCGCCATGGAGGTGGAATATTGTCCACCACCGGTTCGGGAACGTAAAATTGTTGAGTTCATTTCGGCTACCCCACAAGATGTACCAATATATCAGGCTATTATCTCATACAATCAACAGCTGAGATATGTTAAAGAACAAGTGAAATCTGAAGCGGATAAAATTCGTTATTTCAACATGCGTATGAGGCCTCATATTCGACAGAGTATGGCACCTATTGCCTGTAGTACACTGAAAGTATACCAGGATCGCGCTCTGGCGATTGAAATGGCTATTCTGGACTCCGATATTAGTTCTGAAACATAGAAGCAAAAGAATACTAGAAATTTCTCGATCGGTAATAGTGGGAAATTTCCGAAGTCACAATCTGTTTCTGCGCCAGGGAAGTGTCGTTTCATCATGCCGATAGTTCTCGTGGTAATCATCCGGCTCAGTCTATTACTTCTGGAGGCAGAGCTTGTTTTAATTGCAACTAGAAGGATTATTTAGCAAGGGAATGCCCATTTCCATTGGTTACTTGTTACACTTGCGGGCAGAGAGGACATCGAGCCATCCATTGTGAGAAAGCGATCAGAGCAGTTAGTAGTCCAGCAACCACTACAGCTCAGAAGGAATTTAATGTTGAGCAGAAGACCCCAGTTTCACAGAATCCTCGAAGTGCGGGCCTAGGAAGGGGTCGGGGTCAGCCAGACCCTCGGACCGTGTCGAGTTCGGGATCATCTCATTCCCGTATTTATCAGATGAGACATACAGAGGAGGCATCATGTCTCACTCATATTCTTTCCCACCCAGTCTCGGTATTGTCTGATTCGGGTGCCACCCATTCATTTATTGCATTATATTGTGTGTATCGTCTTGGTATAGATTTGTATTTGAACGCGAACAATTTGTAGTGGGTTTCCTAACCGGAATCGTATAATCGGGAATCAGGAAGTTAGAAATTGTCCGGTAAGAATTGGGAATCGAGGGTGGCCTTCAGATTTTATTGTTGTTGAATTGAAGAACGAGGATTTGATCCTTAGGGATGATTGGTTAGACCGTCACGGAGCTATTATGAACTACAGAAATCGTACTATTTCAGTAGTAGCCGAGGACAGTACCGAACATAATTTGGAAGGTTGTAAATCGGGTATATCGGGAAGTGTGATTAGTGCTTTTCAAGCTATAAAACTTCTTAATCAGGGTTGTGTAGGTTACTGGTGTTATGCCTTGAAGACGGAGGATGGAGGAATTGAGATGTCGTCGATGCCTGTTGTTAATAAATACCCTGATGTGTTTTCGGATGACTTACCGGGATTGCCACCACAGCGGGAAGTTGAATTTCCTATTGATTTAGAGCCGAGTGCCACTCATGTTACTCGGGCAATATATCGGGTGGCACCGTCAGATATGGTGGAATTGAAGAAACAATTGGGAGAATTATTAGATAAAGGGACCGAGCGCATCACCTTGGGGTGCGCCTGTGCTTTTTGTTAAGAAGAAGGATGATCGCTCCATTTATGTATTGATTACCGAGAATTAAACAAGTTGACCATCGAAAATAAATATCTGTTGCCTCGGATCGACGATCTTTTCGATCAGCTCCAGGGAGCGATTGTTTTCTCGAAGATTTATCTTCGATCGGGCTATTATCAATTGAGAATTCGGGATACTGATATTCTGAAGACTGCTTTTCAGACGCGGTATGGTCATTACGAATTTGTAGTTATGCCTTTCGGGCTAACCAACTACCCAGCCGTATTCATTCAATTAATGAACAAGGTATTTATTGAATACTTGGACAAGTTCGTGGTCGTATATATTGATGATATTCTTATTTACTCCAAGAATCGAGAGGAGCATGCGGAGCACCTTCGCATTGTACTAGATATTTTAAGAACCGAACAGTTATATGCGAAATTCTCCAAGTGTGAGTTTTGGCTCAAGGAAGTGACGTTTCTCGGATATGTGATTTCAGCGGAAGGAATCCGAGTTGATCCTCAGAAGATAGAGGCGGTACTGGCATGGGAACCACCTAAGAACGTGAAAGAAGTGAGTAGTTTCCTAGGACTTGCGGGTTATTACCGTAGGTTCGTGTTACGTATTTCGGTGAACTCAAGTGCACGTTGTCGTAAGCAAGTAATAAAGTGATAAGTAATTTATCGTTTCCTCAAGGACTGACTTACTAATTACCAATTTATTTGTATTCTAATTTTATCTGAACGATCGAATATGGTGGTGCAAGGAATATTAAGGAAAACTAATAAAGTAATAAACTAAAAACAATTAATAAAATCGATTATTCGAAGAAAGAAGATCAAATAGGAGAATAATCTAGGATTGAGAATCCACCTTGATTAATCCGAATTACTCTTGATTTATATAAATTAAGTAATTTCCCAATTTATTGAAGGCGAAGGTTTCTAAGATACTCTAATGCCTCTCCCGAAGTCAGTAGAATTTTCTAAGATGAATAAATCACTCTATTCCTAGGTGAATTAATTCGACAATAGGCAAAAAGTACGAAATCTTCAGACGCGCCACGAAATTCCTATGAGTATATTTCTATCTCACAAGATAAAACGTTTCTCACCAATTTTTCCTACTAACTCCCCTCTCCCGATTCGAGTTGCGTAATCAAAACAATTCAATCATAGGCCACATAATTGAACGCATTAAGAACAATTGGGGAAAACTCAATAGAAAAGAGAATTATATTGATAATGCAAAATTCAAGAGTTAATCCGTCAAAATATTGGTTTCATCACAATCCTAGAATAGGGTTCTAGCCCGACATGCTAGAAAATAATACACAAAGAATTAAAGAAAGCATAAGAAAAATCAAACACAGTTGAAGAACTTGAATTCCTCCATTCTCTGGCTTCTGCTATCTGCTCCTCGGTATTTTCTCATTCTCTTTGATGATCATATCTTCTGACCTTCAATGCCTATTTATAATTTTTCATCTGCCACAAAAACGCGTCCAGAAATTAGGTCAGAAATGGGCTTCCAAACTGCCGAAATAGCGAGCTGCGAATATGGACCCTGCGCGGCGGGCCGCGGCTGGGCATTAGTGTGTCACGGCCCCCGGTACAGTTTGTACCTGGTCCTTCTGGGCGCCTCCTGTGCTGCGGCCCAGCGTCTGTGTGCCGCGGTCCCTGACCAAAAAATGTCGTTTTGGCCCGTTTTTCTTCGTTTAAGCTCCCGGACTCAAATTTCCTTCAAAACCTCTAAAGATAATGCATTAGGAGCTCATTTACGCAGATTTAAACTAAAAATGGGTATAAAATACTGATGATTAAGTGCATAAAAATACATCTAACAAATACCCCCAAACGTAAGCCTTTGCTTATCCTCAAGCAAAAATTAATTTCAAATGAGATGACAAGTATCGTGGGTAAACGTGCAAATCCATAGTGTTTACTTGATTAATACTACCCTGAAAATCTCAAAGAAAAATACAAGTATCGTTTTAGTGAGTCACATCACGGACAAGGATTCCACAAAGCAATCATTTTTAGTGCTGATCTATCGGTCACGAAGAAAATCAAAGCTCAAAGATTAACAAGCATAAATTTAGCCGACCGCCAATATGAAGGGTTAGATTAAACAAGCCAACTCGCCTAGTCCCATAGTCTTGTGGCAAAAATGCAAGAGTTTCATCGTAAATAATAATCCTCGGACAACATTCCCTTATATATAATTATTACAATGATTCGAGTTAACCACTAGGTTCCGACTCCCGGTATGTTTCATGAAATGACCCTAGGGTGGAAATTCATTCTCATGTATTGGGGAACCGTTTGACGTAAAAGACACTGATGGGGCTCATGAGTGCTTCTAGTTACTAAGTCTCCTTCTACAACGGAGAAAAAACTCGAATGGCTAATCCCGCATGACCGATCCAAAGTTGCTGTTTTACGCGAATGTAAACGACGGGTCACGTGAATACATCCGGTTACTTGGCTTCCTTTCATCATCATGCGATTTTTCTGAACCATAAGTCTATTCAGGGTTGTCGTATTACGCGAGAGTAAACAACGGGTCACGTGAATACCCCCGGTTACTAGACTTCCCATCAAAGAACATGTATAATTTCTCGAATTTTTGGGAAAGACTGTACGACTCTAAACTCAAATTAAATGCCAAGAAGACTTATGTTACTGGACGACTAGCTACGTGAAAGGTGTAACCAAACGTATCGACGACGGTTCATAAACACGTATGTCTCATTTCTTATATGCTAGGATTTCTATAATGACGCAAAAAAATCAGACCTAAATGAATACTCAAGGGAAACAAATATCGCAGAATGCAAACTCGACCAAAACTCAACTGTTTCTTCAAAAAGAAATCAGTATCATATCATCACTTTTACACAGGGCTGGACGAAAAACTCATGAATGCAAATAAAGTCCAGAATATTTTGGAAGACAAGAAAGGCTAGAGTCAATAACAACGAAAAATAGCAACGAAAAAGTAAATAACAACTAATAATACCCCCCCCCCCCCCCAAAACTTAAGACGTACATTGACCTCAATGGACACAGATAATAATATGCAATATGAGAAAGGTCAAGTACTCCCCTAATATCTGCTCAGGAACTGGTGCCGGCCTCGTCCGGCGAAGAGGGTGGTGTAGATGGCCTGACTGGTGGAATGAAGGGTCCGTCCGGATGGAGTATATGGCTCGTCCACGCAGCTAAATAGTCTTGATGATAAGCATCTCTCGCCGCTCGGCGCCTCTCCGCACACCCCTGGTGGGCCTGATCGCGCATCTCCTCTCGAACAGCTGCGAGGAGGCTGTCTCTCTCTGCCCGAATATCCTTCCTCAGGCTGTCAAACATCGCCTGAAGGTGCTCTCTCGCCGGCTGTGGAGTGGACTCAGTCTGATCCTCAACACCTGCTGCCAGCTCATGAGTCAGAAGTAGCGGCTCGGGAGAGTGCTCGTGTGGCTCATCGATAAGAAATCCTCGCCCCCACTCGTGTGCCATCGCGCCACCCCACTGGTCGAAATGGGAGATAATACGGTGGTCGATTGGACCCTGAGGTGCAATAGACAGCTCGTCTTCGGACCACGTCACGCCCGACTGGCGGCATAGAGCACAAATTAGCGAGGGATGTTTTAATCCCGTCTTTGCCCCTCCCTGGATGCACTGAAATATAGAACGGGACAAACATGGGGCTACATCAAATCGGAGTCCCGTCGTGATAGCATACAATAATCGGGCACGTGGAAGCAAGACCGAGCGGATCTGTGATGTAGGGTCGACTCATGCACAGAGGAAGTAAAGCCAGGCTCGCCCGAGCCGACTGAGGCGAGAACTCTTGAAATAGAAAGCTGTGGAACCCGGGACGCACGTCTCCCAGACGGAACCTGGCTGAGCAAGTGTCTCCAGCAAAGCCTCCCTCATGAGGCTACTCATAGTCCGTGTGTACTCCGATTCGTCCACCTCCGGTAGCTCGTATAGCCTCCGAATCGCGGCCACCGAAAAGTTCACTGTTTGGCCTCGGACGACAACCTCAGTCCGTGTATCTGGTCGCCCCATCATCTGTCCCACCTGGATTTGTCGCAATAGAGCACTGGCGTAGAACTCCTGGACAATAGAAATCACCGCCGGCTCGGGTGGCGCAGTGAATCGAGTCCATCCCATTTCATTGATCATTGCCAATAGCTCGTCGTCCTGGGGGGCAGGAGTGAATCCCCACTCCGGAATTATTGGACGAGGACGGATTCTCTCATTGAATATTCGATGGATGTCAGGATCAGAGAATTGGTGGGATTCCATATATGTTCGGGTTTGTGACGTTTCCCCTCTTGTGGGGGATGATCGCATCCTAGCCCTCGTGTTCAACTTCCTTTTTCTAGCCATGACGAAGTTCCTGAAAAATAAAAGCGGGATAACTTAGACAACTTCAAAAATAACTACACCACTCTCAACTTAAAACGTGAGGAAAATGGATATAGCGTCGAATGAACTCGCAGTACCGTATGAGGGATATGAGGCAGAGATTTAAGCTCAAATTTGACATAAGGGTTAGGGGCACAATTTAATCCGATAATCGAATTCTTTGCAGACAATTTGGAAATGTTTGGCTCAAAAAATTTCATTGGTGCATTTTATCAAACACTTTGCATGCGTTAGCTTAATTGAAGAACAAAGAACAATAACTTACTCAATTCAATCCCCAACAAAAAAAAATTTCAATCGAATATCACAACAATTAACGGAACAATAGCAAACACCATCAATCAATCAATAATCTTAGCATAATCCGATACAAATTTTGATAAAAATTTAGAAAATAAACACAAGTTCATCAAAGAATATTACCCCAATCATTAATCCATGTTGCATTGAAACTTAAGGGAATAGAATTACCTTGTGTTGGATTGAAGAAGGTGAGAAGAAGAAGTTGGAGGATGATATCCTTGCGCCGCGCGAAGAAGAAGAAGAAGAAGAAATTAGAGATATACCTGGTGTCTTGGCCGAATGGATTATAAGCCTGCCCTGACCGTTTAAAATTCTTAGCAGGGGCCACGGCACGTATCAAGTAGAGGTGGGCAAAAAAACCGAAACCGAAACCGAAAAAAAAACTGAAACCGAAACCGGTCAAAACTGGTTTTTGACCAAAACCGGTTCGGGTTGTCGCAAAATCGGCGGTTTCTACCCGGTTTTGCATTTTTCCGTTAGAAACCGGTCCAAACCGGTTTTTAGTGTAACCGGTTTCTAAAACCGGGTTGAAAAAACCGGTTTCAAACCGGTTTTTGCATGTATCCGTTAGGTTCCGTTTTTTTCAAAAATGTGACCGTTTTTTGTGTCTTTTTTTACCATTTTGCCATCCCTAAACCAACTATAAATACCCTATTTGAGTTTTGGTTTAGTCACAATACTCAAACACTCTTCAAGTACTAAAAAAATTACAAAATTCTCGTTTCTCTCAATTAAAATGGCAACTCAATCTTCTTCCGCTTCCACGAATGCACTCGAGATTGTTGAAGTTATAGAAATAACTCGAAACCAAAAAATTTGGTGTAATTTCAACCTTGTGAGGTTGTCGGATGGGCAACTTAAGGCTCATTGTAAACATTGCGGTAAGTTTTTGAAACATGAATCCAACACGACGTTGAAGATGCATACCGACAAGTATTGCGAAGGACTCAAATCCGTTCCGGAAGTCGGTCAAGCATCTATGTCACGAGAGGGCGGTCTTTTTGCATACGAGGCGGAGCGGTGCCGACAACAATTTGCAAGCTACGTGATTCAAGAAGGTTTGCCTTTCAACCACTTCGATAACCCTCGATTGACTAAGGTGATTCAAAATACTCTTCAACCGCGATATAAACAAGTAAGTCGTGCTACTCTTAGACGTGATTGTATTAAATTATGGAAAAAGGCTAAAATAGAACTAGTAAACGGTTTTGCAAACTTAAATACAAATGTAAACTTAACAACCGATGTTTGGTCGGCACCTCATGGTTTGCCCGGTTCATACCTTTGTGTTACCGCACATTGGATTGATCCCGATACATGGCTAATGATGAAGCGTACGATTGCTTTTGAAAATTTTGAGTACCCTCACACGGGTCAAAATTTATTTCATATGTTACAAAATGTAATAAATAACTTTAACTTACAAGAAAAAGTTTTTTCAATCTCATTTGATAACGCGTCTAATAATACAAACGCGGTAAAAAAATTAATATTAACATATAAACCGCCTTCGAAGGGTATTTTTTATCATAGTCGATGTGTTGCACACATTATAAATTTGGTTGTTCAAGACGGATTAGCGGTACCCGAAATAAGTTTGGTAAAAGACGCTTTTAAAAAAATGTTACAAGATATATTTTGTTCAAGTAAAGCTATATATAAACAATATATGAAATTGTGTAAGGACACGAATTCTATTTTTTTAACCCCTAATTGGGACGTTCCTACAAGATGGAATTCGACTTATAAAATGTTTTGTTGTGGTTTACGCCAACGTGATACTTTACAACTTTTTCATGATGAACTTGCGAATAGGATGAGTAGGGTTACACAATTTACGTCGGAACAATGGGATATAGTTAGAAAAATAAGCGAATTGCTCAAAGTTTTTAAAAACGCAACAACTTTATTATCGGGTGTTTACTATCCCACGAGTCATTTGGTACTTAATCAAATTTATTTAATGTGTTCAAAATTAAGCGACTACGAATTAAGTGGTGATTTATATGAAAAAATGGTTTCGCCCATGAAAGAAAAACTAAGAAAATATTTTAAAGAAATGCCACCGGTAATTACTTGTTCCGTTGTCTTGAACCCATGTATGAATATTAGCGGGGTGGAACTACTTATCGACAAAATCTCTATTGATTTAGAGTTGCATAACGAAAATGTTTTCTATTCAAGAGATGCAAAAGCCATTTTTAACAAAAATTTCAAAGACTTATTCGGGGTTTATTTTAAAAAGTATGGTTCATGAAATGATTCTTCAAGTTCGTTTTCATCATCATTTTCTACTTCTACTAGCGCGGATCCCATGCTTAACTTATATAATAGTTTAAGAGAAGAAAACACTAAACGGGCTAGGGGTGAGGGTGATCAATCATCGACTAGCGAATATGGAAGATATATTGGAACCAATTTTTTATCGACTATGGGACCCCATGAATTCGCAAATTTTGATATTTTGGCTTGGTGGAAAGGAAGGGAAACTCAATTTCCCGTTCTAACCGCTATGGCCCGAGATTTACTAACCGTCCAAGCTTCTACGGTAGCTTCGGAATCCGCCTTTTCTCTTAGTGGTAGGGTATTATCTATACGAAGAACAAGACTCACACCGGCATCATTGGAGATGTGTATTTACTTGAAGGATCACTTGGACGCATCCGAGCGTATACAACACACTCAAAGTCTTGAAGGAGAACTAGACATTGAACAAGAAATACACGATATCGAGGTGGAAGAAGGTTTTGCAATCTCACTCTCCGATGAAGAAATTGCTCTCGATGAAGCTTCGCGCGAGGCTAGCTCCGAAGAAGATATCACTCTCGATGAATAAAAATTTATGTTTTAAATTCTAAATGTTTGAATAATAGTTGATGTTGTTATGAATTTATTTAATAAAAGTTTATGTTTTAAATTCTAAATGTTTGAATAAAAGTTGATGTTGTAATGAGTTTATTTAATAAAAGTTTATGTTTTAAATTCTAAATGTTTGAATAATAGTTGATGTTGTAATGAGTTTATTTAATAAAAGTTTATGTTTTAAATTCTAAATGTTTGAATAAAAGTTGATGTTGTAATGAGTTTATTTAATAAAAGTTTTTAAATTCTAAATGTTTGAATAAAAGTTGATGTTGTAATGAGTTTATTTAATAAAAGTTTATATTTAATGTATAATGGGTTTATTTAATAAGAATATATTATTTTTTTAATTTTTTTTTTAAAAAAAAAACGGTTTTAACCGGTTTTCTACGAACAGTCGCAAACCGACCCAAACCGGTTAGTATAGGGTCGAGTTTTTACAGTCCCCAACCCAACCCGACCCGAACCGGTTTGGTCAAAAAACCGGTTTTTAGACTACGACCAAAAACTGGCTCGGTTATACAACCTGAACCGGTTTGAAAAAAAAACGAAATGTACACCCCTAGTATCAAGTGAGCCGCATCCCGTAGTACAGGCTACTTTTGGGTGCTGGGAGTATGGCAGTGTGCCGCGGCTCATTGTCCGGGTGCCGCGGCTTGCAGGGTTAGTGTGCCGCGGCTCAGAGCTTGCGTGCTGCGGCACGTAGTACAGGCTCCTGGATGCATTTACTGGGTCTCGGCGTGCCGCGGCCTGGCTTCACCATGCCGCGGCTCTTGGGGCAAGTGTGCCACGGCTCAGCATCCTCGTGCCGCGGCACAGAATACATAAACTTTTCCTGTATTTTAGACTTTTGTGTGCCGCGGCCCGCTCTGTATGCGCCGCGGCCCCTGGCCTGGAATGCTCCTGCACAAAACATTTTTCAAGCGAAAACACATAGAACGTGAGAGAGAAGCATATTAAAGCAAAAATGAAGAAAAATTGGACTCTTAGAATGAATGAAAATAACAAAAAATTAACGTCTACAACTAATACTCGGGTTGCCTCCCGAGAAGCGCTAAGTTTATAGTCTTCAACCGGACTTTTTTAAGATCAAATTGGTTTTCGCAAACACCATTTGGGCTCCGCCCCGTCCATCGAACCGTTAATATGTATTTTAAATTTTTGACCATCAGTCTTTAACAATTCGATTTTTCGTTTGGACATCCAATGTTCTTTGCGAAAGGATTTGAATAATAGTAACTTTCCAAAACACCCAAATTTCACATGACTTGGCAACTGTTTCACTTCCGGCTTAGTTTTCTTTTCCACGGACAAATTTATGACGGCCTGAGAATTTTTAGATGGTGAGTGAACGGATGATGAAGACGGCATGTCCAAATGCCTAAGATATGCGACTCGTTCTACATTTTTCTCAGATGTCGGAACAACTACAACAAATTCTGAACATTTCGACTGAAATCTTTCCCGGTGTGTGTCTTTCGCCAAAATATCTAAGCTTTCAAACTGAGAATCCTTCTCGACATTGCTTGGACACAGGAGATATCGAAACACGTTTTGAATGTGACTTGCTCATCTTGAACTCGTAAAGTGAGTTTCCCTTTCTCCACATCAATGAGAGTTCGGCCGGTTGCTAAAAATGGTCTTCCCAAGATATTTGGGATGTCATATGCCTCCTCCATATCGAGCATAATAAAATCGGCCGGAAAGATAAATTTATCGACCTTGACCAAAACGTATTCTATTACCCCCCTCAGATACTTGATAGATCTATCAGCTAATTGCACAGAGACTGTCGTCGACTTGGCTTCCCCAATACCTAGCTTCTTAAAAATGGAAAGGGGCATAAGATTAATACAGGCACCGAGATCACATAACGCTCTATCAAAAGACATGTTTCCAATAGTGCACGGTATATTGAAGCTTCCTAGATCCTTCAATTTAGGCGGGAGCTTTTTCTGCAAGATGGCGCTGCACTCTTCCATCAATGCCATCGTTTCATATTCTTCTAGCTTCCTTTTTTTCGATAAAATCTCCTTCATAAACTTCACATAGCTCGGCATCTGTTCCAAGGCGTCGGCAAACGGAATATTGATCTGTAATTTCTTGAAAACATCAAGAAACTTGGAGAATTGCTTGTCTAACTTTTGCTTTTGCAATCGCTGCGGAAACGGGATGGGTGGCACATTGGCTATCGGATTGTCAGGAAACAATTTTGAACTTTTAGAAATTTGTGATTCTCCTCATGCCGAATTTTTCTTCTCCTCATCTTCACCTCTCACTTTGTTTCTCCCGGGTTGCTCACACACTTCCCTTCCACTTCTCAAACCAATGGCATTAATACTCTGGATTATCTACCTTGGATAAATGTATTCCTACGGATTTATTGGCGTATATTTCAGATTTCATGAATATTGGGGTTAATTCAAGAACACTTTTTGGTTGACTTTGATATTTTTGGGGGTTTTCGATTAGATGTTGTCGTTAACTCGAGTTGTAGATTCCTATGGTATTATTGATATTATTGAAGGTGTTTTGTTGGTTTGAACTACTCATTTTGGAGATTGGTTTTGATATATTTGGGATTGGATATTATCAAAGGATGTATGCTTGCTAAGTATTCGTTAGAATGCCTCAATGAGTTTGAATATTGTTGTATCGACGTTTGAGTTGGTTATCATCGTGTTTGATACGTATATTGAGCGTTTGTTGGTAATCATGTCATTCAAGGTTGTTCGAGCGACTGACATCTCTTTTAGGACGTTGTTCGAGGAAGGACATTCTTCACCGGTGTTGAGTAAGTTAATTCTTACTCGGTTAAAAGGATAATCATTCCTTTCGTTGTTGTTCATTCATAATCATAACTCATTCATAATGTATTAACTATATTGAGACTTGTAATTGTCGAATAATCACTTCATTCACGAGGAACGACGATTCCAATCATTTCATTGAGCTATCATTCACTTCACTCTTATTTCATCTCGGTGAGTCATTCTTGACTTTGTCGGATTGTTATTCATTAATATTTCTTCATGGTCATTCTTGTTCATATGACCGTTTGGGTTCATATTGCGTGGCCGGGTGGGGATGTGTGGAATTTTTAGTCGGGCACATGATGGTCATGTGTTCGGGTTCACCAACACAATGGATTGTGCACACGGTAACGTACATCCGTAAGACTAATTAGGCACAAGGACGGGTGTGTCCGGACACTCGTCTTATGCACTTGCACATACCATTACTGGCGTACTATGATGCTCCTCTTCAGCTTAATTTCATAATTGAGATATATCATGATTGTGTTTATTCAACTCTTGAGGATTGTTGTTCTGTGTAACTGACCCCGTTGAGGGATGTTGTTTTCAGGTCATGGCAAGGCTAAAGTACGGGAAGAGAACGTTGACGGCAAGGATTCCCAGTGATACTAGTAGGGGGCCCCAGTCCTTTCAGTCATTCACGTTTCCTTCATTTTATTCCGCTGCAGATTTTCGTTTGGATACTCATTTCATTCAGTGTTGTATACTTTATCTTCATATAAAATATACATGTATTCTGTATTATCTTGGGTGTGTTATACTTGAAACTCCTTATCGGATTAATTAATGATATAATGTGGTTCGGTACTACAATTATATCATTTAAATCATTAATATTCTTTCGCATGGTGGGTCCCAGTCGGGGGTCCACGTCACTGTAATAGTCGCCTAGTTTGGGGTGTTACAGATATTTCATGCGAACTTATCATATTTTGGCGTAATGTCGACGATCAATTTACGGCATTATTAATGCATTCATTGTGTTAGAGCGTGTATGCTCCATATGTCACGGGACGGGAGTTCCGAAGCCCGTGCGGCGTCCCAGGGGCCCTCACACCCCGGGACCAGCCTATCCCTCATAGCATGCCAACTGGTTTCGCCCTGCCATGGGCTTATCAGGGAGACGGCATTAGCCCCCGACCAGTTGTGCCCTACCAGCAACGATCCCCTTCATAGTCAAGTCCTCGACTAGCGACAAGCTCTACGGACTAAACCGGGTCGGCATGCCTGACTCGGCCAGACCGATGCATCCGGGAAAACAACGCCTTAACGCTAATGTCGCCCCCCTTTACCCCGCTTGTGGCAAGCTAACCAGAAGTCACGCCTCATTTGGACGGTCAACACGGACACGACATATCGGGTCGTGACATCACATAATCATAATGCGATATTCATGCGAGATCTATAATTATCATGTGACCTTCCTACTTCAGTATGGATAGAGCTGTCAGAGGACGCAGGGGAAGAGGCCACGGTGCGGACCGAAACCCGGGAGCTCGTGTGAATACTCGCGCGAACGTGAGGGACGTCATTAGTTCAACAGGTAGCGATGCTTCCAACTCAGCGGACGATGCTACTCATTCCCCAATCGATAATCATTCACTGTCAGGGAGTCGTACCCGAGATGCAGCCCAATCGGAAGGTGTTCGGGTTGACCCATTCATATTTATGCACGACATGATGGCCCAGATGACTCAGATGGAACGTCTGATGGAGACGATGCAGAATTCAACCACTCAGACTCAGCAGGCTCCTCCGCCGTCACCTTAGAGGTAAGAGAGGAGTGTGAGCAGTATAATCGGCGACATTTCTCACCAGAGGCCACCTACTTTTGAGGGCTCATCTGAGCCGGCGGATATTATTCACTGGCTTGAGCATTTGGAGAAGCTATTTGCTATGGTGGAGTGTCCCGAAAAGCACAAAGTTTCAGTCGTGGCTTACTATCTGGGTAAGAGCGCTCATTCATGGTGGATATATTTGAAACCGACCGACGAATCCTACACTTGGGACCAAGTTATCGGAATTACTCAGTTCCGACCCCTCAGCGGAAGAAGATGTTCTCTCCATCGCCGAGAAGTTTCAGGAGCTGCTTCCCTTTGCCTCATCCGTTATCCACTCCGATGCGGATAAAATCAAGTACTTCAGTAAGAGGTTGAAACCTCGTATGCGGATGCAATTGCTTAATCATCATTGCGCCACCCTGGTTGAATTATTCGAGAAAGCTCTTACTTATGAGCTTACCGCTAAGGAAATTGCGAAGCAACAATCTTCATCTGCTGGAAAGAAATTGAAGAATCATAATCAGTCCGAGGATAGTCGGGCAACCTTCAAGAAGCCTCGTACGGGCTCTACTTTTTCTGAGCGACCTCCTATGGCGCCTAAACCTGCGGAATCTCAGTCCCGAGCGGCCAATTCGGCCATCACCTGTTTCAACTGTGGAGAACAGGGTCATTACAGCACTAAATGTTCGAGACAGACTATCACGTGTAACATCTGTGGGATTGCTAGGCATAAGGCCCGTTTCTACCGAAGGGATTCCAGACCTGCTCCTATGGCATCTCAGACCTCGAAGCAGTCGGTTGTTCAGAATCAGGCTACTCAGTCTGCGTCGTTTAAGACGACGGGAGCAAATAAAGGCGGAGCCCATAGTTATCAGGCGGGAGCATCCGGTGCAGGGACTGTCAAGCCCCGAATCTACGAGATGAAGAGGACCGACGACCCGGAGGCCCGAATGATCTCAGGTACACTTGAAATCTATCTCAACCTGTCTGTACCCTTTTTGATACTGGCGCATCACATTCATTCATTTCTGAGTCATGTTTGAGTAGACTACACTTGGATAGTGCTACTAGTTCCGAACCTTATGTCATTGGTCTACCAGACGGTAGAAGAATTATCGGAAATCGTGAAGTTAAGAATTGTCCGATTCAGGTTGAGGGCCGTGAATGGCTGGCAGACCTAATCGTGGTAGACTTACCAAAAGACGATGTAATCTTGGGTATTGATTGGATGGATCGTCATGATTCCATCCTTAGTGTCCGTAAGCGTATGGTCACTATCATTTCACACGATGGAGGCGAGTGTGTATTTCAGGGGGGTAACCCCAGCCGTTCCGGAAGAGTTATTAATATGATGAAAGCAGTGAAGTTACTCAATCAGGGGTGTGTCGGTTATTGGTGCTATATGACCAAGACCGAGAAATCATCAGTGACGTTGACGGATATCCCTGTAGTGAGAGTCGATGTGTTTCCAGACTAGTTACCTGGTTTACCTCCAGAGAGAGATGTGGAATTCACGATAGAGTTGGAGCCTGGTACATCCCCAATATCGAAAGCACCATATCGTATGGCCCCGACCGAAATGCAGGAACTGAAGAATCAACTGGAGGAATTGACCGAGAAGGGTTATATCTGACCGAGTGCATCCCCGTGGGGAGCACCAGTGTTATTTGTCAAGAATAAGGATGGTTCATTTCGCTTATGCATTGATTATCAGGAGCTGAACAGGGTGACGATCAAGAATAAATATCCTCTACCCGCATCGATGATCTCTTAGATAGGTTCCAGGGAGATTCGGTATTTTCCAAGATTGATTTAAGATCTGGGTATCATCAGTTGCGAATTCGAGTGTCGGATATCGCAAGAACGGCGTTTCGAACACGCTATGGGCATTATGAGTTCGTAGTGATGTCGTTTGGGTTGACTAATGCACCTGCGGTATTCATGATCTGATGAACCGAGTTCTCATCGGCTATTTAGATCAATTCGTGGTTGTTTTCATTTTTGATTTATTCTCGTGACAAAGAGGAGCACGAACTTCACCTTCATCAGGTTCTCGACGTGTTGAGACGAGAGAAACTCTATGGGAAATTTTCCAAACGTGAGTTCTGGATGTCCGAGGTGACATTTCTCGGGCATGTGATTTCATCAAATGGGGTTCGTGTCGACCCTCAGAAGATGGAAAGGAAATCCGAAGTTTTCTCGGATTAGCAGGCTATTACCGGCGATTTGTGGAAGGATTTTCTAAAATCGCTCAACCTATGACGAGCCTTTTGCGTAAGGATAAGAAATACACGTGGTCTGACGCATTTCAGCAGAGTTTTGAGGAACTCAAGAGCCGTTTAATTTCAGCGCTTGTCCTTTCCCTACCTCAAGGGACGGAAGGATTCGTGGTTTATAGTGACGCATCCGGACACAGTCTTGGATGTGTATTAATGCAGAACGGGAAAGTAATTGCCTATGCTTCGCGCCAACTGAGGCCTTATGAGGTCAATTATCCGACCCAAGACCTGGAGTTAGCGGCCCTGGTATTCGCGTTGAAAATTTGGCGTCCTTATCTTTATGGCGTCACCTATCAGATTTTCACCGATCACAAGAGTTTAAAGTATATATTTACTCAGAAGGAGTTAAACATGCGACATAGATGGTGGTTGGAACTGATTAAAGATTATGACATCGAGATACAATACCACCCGGGTAAGGCGAACGTCATCGCTGACGCCTTGAGTCGTAAGTCCGTTCAGGAGCAAATGCTTGCTCGTTTAACTGTTCAGAAGGAACTTCAACAAGAGTTCCTAAGGCCTGAGATTGAGGTATGGATACAGCGAATGCAGG
This sequence comes from Orobanche coerulescens, assembly GCA_033398695.1. Lineage (NCBI taxonomy): Eukaryota > Viridiplantae > Streptophyta > Magnoliopsida > Lamiales > Orobanchaceae > Orobanche > Orobanche coerulescens. The sequence goes on along the minus strand of CM065813.1, from coordinate 141,647,683 downwards.
GGCAACTTTGCATGCTAGAGATTTCATCGCCACTGGAAGAGGCGATCAGAACGAATCAGGGTTCAGACCCATTTTTGTTGCGCATTCGAGAGGATGTGGCTCAAGGGAAAGCCCCTGGATTTGTGGTCCACGAGGATGGACTTTTGCGATTTAAGAACCGATTATGCATTCCGGCGAATGACGACTTTAAAAGCTCTATTTTGAGAGAGTCTCATGCTAGCCTTTATTCCATCCATCCGGGGTCTAGCAAAATGTACAAAGACTTGAAACAAAATTATTGGTGGAGTAATATGAAGCGAGAAGTCGCAGAATTTGTTTCGAGATATTTGACCTGTCAGCAAGTCAAGGTAGAACATCAGCGACTGGCGGGTATGCTAAAATCGCTCCCTATTCCAGAGTGGAAGTGAGAGGATATTTCAATGGACTTCATCACGAGTTTGCCAACGAGTCGTCGTGGCATGAATACAATTTGGGTAATCGTGGACCGTTTAACTAAGTCAGCTCATTTCTTTGAGATTAAGGATACGGGGGGTCCCGAGAGACTTGTCCAGTTGTTCATTAAAGAGATCGTGAGATTGCACGGTACCCCTAAAAGTATCGTTTCTGATCGTGACGGGCGATTCGTGTCGCATTTTTGGAAATCCGTTCATCGTGCCATGGGAACTCAATTAAATTTCAGCACAACTTTTCACCCTTAGTCCGATGGACAATCAGATTGAACTATTCAGATGTTAGAGGACATGTTGAGGGCATGTGTTCTCGATTGGAAAGATGATTGGGAAGCCCAACTACCGTTGATTGAGTTCATGTACAATAACAGTTGGCATGCTTCGATTAAAATGGCACCTTACGAGGCCTTATACGATCGTCGTTGTCGCTCTCCCTTGTGTTGGGATGACTTATCAGAATCAATCGGCACTGAACCCGATATGCTAATAGCCGCCCGCGAGAAGGTAGCATTGATCAGGAGTCGTTTGTTAACCGTTCAGAGTCGACAAAAATCATATGCAGATAATCGTTGTCGGCCATTAGAGTTCGAGGCAGGTGACCACGTTTTGGTCAAGGTATCCATGAGTCGAGGTATTTTCCATTTCGGGATGAGGGGAAAGTTGAGTCTGAGATTCATTGGACCATTTGAAATTTTGGATCAAGTAGGCAGTCGGCTTATCGATTGGCTTTACCTCCGGCTTTGAGCCGAGTTCATAATGTGTTTCACGTATCTCAGTTGCAAAAATATGTTGCCGACCCGAGTCACATACTTCAGTTCGATGAAATCGAGATCGCGGATGATCATACGTACGAGGAGCGTCCTGTACGAGTCTTAAAGCGACGAATCAAACAGTTGAGGAACAAGGTGATTCCCTTGGTAAAAATTCAGTGGTCTAGACATGGAGTCTAAGAGGCTACTTGGGAAACCGAGGATAGTATGCGGGAGAGTTATCCCGAATTGTTTGACCCTTAAGGGTGGGAGTATGTAATACCCGGTTGCGAATTCATTTATTATCATTCAGTAATTATCACTCAGTAATTTTCACTCTTTAATAATCATTCATCATTCATATTCATTCATTGTGTTCACCGTTCGGCGTATTTTGAATCGTGTATCAGTTATCATTCGTCTTTCAACCCTGTTTGAGAATTGAGACGAGAATATTATCATTATCATCGTATTTTGGTAGCCTGTGTGCGGGGTGTAGCGCACGCTACGTACTCTTTATAGCGCACGCTATTTGGGTACTGGTAGCGCACGCTGTCGTTCAACATTAGCGCACGCTAGTGCAATTGAGGCAGACAGACCAGTAGGTACTGGACTGAAATGGTGAATTCGTAGCGCACGCTATGAGTGGAAATAGCGTACGCTAGTTGTATTAGTAGCGCACGCTAAGTCATCGTAGTAGCGCGCGCTAAGGCTCGAGCAGGCGGAGGACAGTAGGTTCTGTACTCCAATATTCTGGACACCAACTATCAGGTAGCGCGCGTTAAACTCGGTTAACGTACGCTAAGAGTAAGGCGTTACCGCACGCTACAATTTACGTAGCGCACGCTAACGATGTAGGCAGAGTTCACTGTACTACCCGGTGAACCCGTTAGCACGCGATATTCTCATAATCTAGGCACACTAAGCAGGGTTTAGTATAAATAGGACATTTCAGCCCCACTTCGTCATTTTTCCTTTTCTCCTCCTTCTTTGGGCGATTTTGGGCGATTTGTGAAGATCTCTTCGAGCTACTATCATCTATCAACATCTTCAAGCTTCTAGTTTGGATTATTCGACGTTTAATCCTCTCCACCACTCCAAATCAAGGTAAACTTTGTTTAACCCTAGAATTTCCGGATTTGGGGGTTTTCCTTCCGATCTATTTGAGTTAGCTTGCTAATGTGTTGGAATATGATGAGTATGGATTATCTACCTTGGATATATATGTTCCTACGGATTTATTGGTGTATTTCCGGAATTGTTGAGTATTTGGGATGATTGAGTGTGATTCACCATCTAGAGATTTTATTACCGGAATACATGTATCGTGGGTAGTATTTTCGGGTGGATTCCAACTTATTTTCCTACCGATGGGTTATTGATAGTTGATTACAAACTTTTCCAGGTTCGGAGTTCTCGTTTCCCTTCGACCTTGGTACCTCGGAGTTCGTACCTTTTCTTCTCATTCCAGGCAAGTTAATTCTTGCTCAGTTAAAAGGATAATCATTCCTTTCGTTGTTGTTCATTCATACATATAATTCATTCATAGTATATCAATCATGTTGAGACTTGTAAGTAACAAACTAATCACTTAATTCACGAGAAACGATGGTTCCAATCATTTCATTTGACCTATCACTCATTGCATTATTAATTCACCACGGTGAGTCATTCTTGGCCCTTGTCGGATTTCTATTCACTATCATTCATTATGGTCGCTTTTGTTCTTGTGACCTTCCGGGATCGTATTGTGTTTCCGGGTGGTATATGTATGGAATTTTTAGTCGGGCACACAATGGTCATGTGTTATGCGGGTAATCCGGCACATTGGACCGTGCACACGGTAACGTGCCTCCGTGAGACTAATTAGGCACAAGTGCGTGTGTTTATGCGGGGTTTCCGAACACTCGACGACTTGTGTACTTGCACATCCTATTCGGGCGTACTATGATGCCCCTTTTTCAAACTTGATTTCATAACAAAGACGTGATTATTGTATTTGTTCAACTCTTGAGGATTGTTGTTTTATGTAACTGACCCCGTTGGGGATGTTGTTTTTAGGTCATGGCAAGGCAAAGGCACGGGAAGAGCACGGTGACGGCGAGGAGTCCCAGTGATACTAGTAGGGGCCCCCTAGTCATTTCAGCTATTCATGTTTCCTTCATATGTGTTTTCCGCTGCATTTCCGTTTGGACTTTCATTTCAATTTGGTGTTGTATATTTCATCTTCATATGAAATATATATGTATTCTATAATCTTGGGTGTATTGTACTTGAAACTCCTCATCGGAGTAACTAGTAATATAATGTGGTTCGGTACTACAGTTATATTATTTAAATCATTGTATTTCATCTGCCTGGTGGGTCCCAGTTGGGGATCCACGGCACTGTGATAGCCGCCTAGTTTGGGTGTTACGATCTCACCATACTTAGTGCTTTAATTAATATGTTGATGCAATATTCCATTCCAATCCATTTATTAGTGGAATTATTAGGGTTTCAGAATCCATCGATTCGACTTCAAGAAGCGAATCTGGAAGGAGGGTTTCAGGCACCATCGATTCGACGTCAAGAAGCGAATATGGGAGGAGGATTTCATGGACCATCGATTCTTCAAGAAACGAATCGGAGAGAAGAGAGTCCGACATAGAATTACCAAAGAGATCTCAATTTAAAGCCGAATAGCAGCCGAAGATGCAAGATCTCATGGCCTCAGTCATGAAATCGGCATCGGCTAAGGTCTTTTTACAGAAAGAAAGAAGCATGTCAGATTCAGTGTGTGAATCATCATTCAAGTCGAAATCGATGGCCGAAGATGGTGTTTCGCATAGGGTTGCAGGTGGAGTGAGGGATTGTTGCGAGGGAGAGGAGCAGAGTAATGCGGCGCCTAAGGTGCCTGAGAGAATGGGAGTGATTAGAGAAGTTGTGGTTAACCCTAATCCTTAATAAGGGATTTACTAATTGGGCCGATTTTTTGTCATTTTGGCAAAGGTGCCAACTTAAAAGAAACAGCCCAAAATGGCAAAGGTGCCATCTTTAGCAATACGGAGGGAGTATCTTACAAAGAGGAAGAGGAATGTTTCTTTCGAGATGTATAGATCTAGATCTAAAATTTAGAGAGAAAAAGAAGACAAAAAACAAAAAGCAAAGAACACGGGAAGAGAGGGAAAGGAAAGGAGAGGAAGGAGATTTCCCCTGACCGGCGCTCACTCTCTTTAAAAGGAAAATTACATTCTCGCCAAAACTTTTCATTTTGGCCCAATCTAGTGCTCCATTTGACACGACAAAATCCATAAGTTTTGTTTTTTAAAGTAGAGGATACTTATCTCTGTGTATCATAAAATAGCTAGAAATATCCTTCTTAAATTGTGATCAAAATAGAATTTTGCAGTTAAAAAATAGCTGACAAACTCACTCCATCAAAAAACAATGGTCTACAGTTACATACATTTGTCCTTAATTATGTAATTCACCTAAAAAAATATGAAATTGAATAAAAAAATTAATCCCACAACTCCAATTTAAGCATGATTCGTAATCATTGTTCTCAGCACGATTTTTCCCGAGTCGCCCTTTTAGGTTTTATGTATAGGCGGGCTTGGTGGCCGCATAGCTACTCTAGGCGCCCCCTATTTTTTTCCCCAAAAAAAGATAAATAATAGAGTGCGATCTTTGCTTTGGCCTTATGGGATGTTAGTTCTGAGTGAAATGATTAACAAAAATTAGTATAATTGGTGAATGATTGGCATATAATAAATGTAATATTTGCTAAAATGTTGCAGCCTCGGTTCCGCTTAAAACTTGATAGAAAGTGTGATTTTTTTATACTTCTTAGATAAATGATTAAATGTAATAAATTATTAATTATATAAATAGTGACGGTGGGCATATAGTTTAAAGTAGAAGATAAAAAATATTAATAGTAAGTATATAATGGAGAATAGGTAATTTAATTTTAATTGTTTGATATGAATGCATAATAATTGTAAGCATAAACCTTCTAAAAGGATACAAAATGAGAGCAAAAATAAATTTTGAACGGGACGGGAAGAGTACATCAAATTATAATTTTTGAATTATATTCTACATATAACATGATGGACGCCGAGATCCCTTATACAAGTCTTCCTACTTAATGGGAGTAGGACGCGAGATACCTTATACAAGTCTTCCTACTTGATGACAGTAGAAGGTAGGAGAGTAGAAGGTAGCCAAGTTGTTTTTTTTTTTCTTTTAACCACTTCCTAAAACGGTAGGAGAGTAGAAGGTAAAACTTATAAAAAGTGAGTGATGCAATAACTACGACCGGACAGTCTAATGCAAAAGTACTACGTCATGATTTTAAACAAAATCTTCTATTGTTAAGGAGAAAAATCATACTTTCCAAAACAATCTAAACCATTTTGAGAAGTACAATTTTTGACCTTGAAAGTATGACAGTAGAAGTATGACAGAAACGTCCTAATTCCATTATTTACAATGCAAAAGCTCACGGGCGAAAAGCATCCAACAAAGGGATTACATTGATCCTACATTCTTTGCCTGATATATGTGAAAAAGGACCAACTAATTGTAATAGTAGTAATGAGTATACGGGATACCGAGCCAAAACAGCTGGGGTGTTTTTGTTTCTAAGTCGACACAAAAAATCTAGTCAACAATCCTAGAAATTTGATAGGAATACAATAATCCAAACTTCAACCGAAGGGAACGAGAATGCTAGTTGATTATGCATAATCCACAAACAACTTGATTATTTTTATGAGAAGAGAAGATGCAGATTATGCATAATCCACAAACAACTTGATTATTTTTATGAGAAGAGAAGATGCAACACTGCTCGCGCTTAATTTGATGCAACCTAAAACTATATAGACGCACCACAATGATGTCACTAGTACTAAGACCAGATGTGCATAAGAAAAAAAAAAAAGATTTATGGCGGACCATATCGAATAGTACTATGCAATGACAAAAAAACGAATAAAATACAGCAATAAACAATACGTTTGCAGACGTTTTAAAAGGTGTCAGGTGAGTTTGAGGGGTTTTGGCCAATTGAGGCGAGGCGTACTGTGGCATATGCTTCATTCTCTTTCCAATTTTTTCCTAAAAAAATTCGGATAAATATAATAACATAATTATCATTTTTAAAAGAGCAAAATAACAAGTTTACAAACATCAGAACAATCTCAAATTGTCACACCAAAGAAGCAAATCTTATGCTACTTCATAAAAGCTAATTATTTTAGTAAATCAAACCAAAATATTAATGCATAGTACAAGTTCTTCAATCACAAACAATATATACAACTTTAATCCCAAACAATTTATAGAATTGCATAACCAAAATATCAAAGTATTTTGTAAATAATATTCAACAAGAAATATATTTATAACAGAAAAGGATATTTTCGAGAAAAAATCTAATATTCTGGGGTAAAAAAATAAAATCTAATGTTTGGGGGAGAAAGGGCGGAAAAGGAAAAGACTAAATTTATTATTACTATAATTTTACAAAGAAGAAGATGGGGAAAACAACGAAGTGGAAGGACGTATGGAGAAGAGAAGAACAATTGATTAGCGTTTTGATTAATGGGAACAAGACAAAAGAACTCGAGAAGAAGACAAATGACGGAGAAGAAGAGAAGAAAAGAAAAAAGAAAGAGAAGAGGAGAAATGTTGAGCCCAATGGTGGACCCTTCCTCCTCCCTCCCTCCCTCAGAAGAAGACATAGAACAAGAGAAGAAGACAAAGGACGGAAGAAAAAGAAGAAGAGAAGAAAAGAAAAAAGAAAGAAAGAGAAGAGAAGAGAAGAAAAGAGAAATGGTGAGATTAATACCCTCCCTCCCGCCACATACGCATTGAGGCCTACGCCTCAGTCACGCCTCAGTCATGAGAGGCTTAATCCTCATAAATTGATGAAGAGAACATGGTCTTCCTCCTCGCCTCGAGCCCTTTAAATCATTGGTATGCGCAAAAGGTAACCCAAAAAATTGACAGGAGAGGGAGTTAATTTAATTTCATTCTGTAATCACCAAAGGCTATTTCCGTCGCTGGTCTCACCGAGATGCCAAAAATAAAAATGTTTACATTGGATATCAGTAAGGCAGGTATTCTTTTTTGTAAGACAAGACAGGCAATAAAGTGAAACTTTCATTTCTCATGCTTTACTACTAACAGGAGAAAGGAACTTTTGTTATACAACTAAAAAATTAATGCACAACTCACGGTTTAATACATTGTGATCGTTAATACCTAACATTACTGATGATGCATCACACTGGTGAATATATAAGATGTTAAGAATGATACCGACAATCTAGAACACAACATAGACAGTACTACAACTACTACAAAAAAAGGCGCAATAATTTTCTACTTGTTAGCTTCAATAATATATTCAAAATTAAAATGCCTCAGTGATTTTAACTAAGAAAGTAATAATTTCGCTGTCGACTCGAATATCAGAATAGTTGTATCTCATCTTGTTTACACTAGCAGTTATAGAGTATAGTACTTCACAACTATTGGGAACATCAAAACCCAAATAAAGAAAAATTAAGTGTAAACAATCCATACTAAACATAACAACTCACGAGAAGCCTTTCCGTTTCCGTAGCTTAAG